>JASEVX010000012.1:21313904-21331404 GCA_031761405.1 Serripes groenlandicus
AACAAGGGGGCTACAATTGCATGTTATTTTACAGAGCTTTATGGCCTTTTTACTTATTAAGTTATGGTGTAGGTCAAGGCGCATGTTTAGGGGGTATTTATCATCTTCAGTGATAGTTTTAGTTTTGGTTGTTTTCTCCATTGTTTCGTCTATATCTTAGATTTTCATTGGTAACAGCATATCAGTACGGATAATCTGTATGACAGAGGTATGATTTCATAAGAAATATGAAAATGTGAAAATGTTGGTTTTGTGTTTTATTCGATTTAAAACTCGTTATAAGAACATTTAATCATAATTATTATACTAGCCGAAATTCATGCGAAATCTAGCATAAATGCATTACCGTGTGTGCATCGCATCTGAATTGCCTCTAAGTGGGGCTACGTTGGTAGTTTTTGGTCAGAAGATACGTCTAGTTGCATACTGTAAATCCTGGAATGTATTGGCGTGACTAAATTAACCTAAGTCTTCACTGTTCTCAACAATCCTCTTTTCGGAATACATTGCTCAATTACAGTCGCCACCTGTTGTCTCGAAATAGATTCGAAATAAACAAACCTCCAGACAAAATTGAAATGGTGGAAAAAAAAGACGGGGTACTCTTGTCTCAATGAAGTTTGAGGAATGGTGAACGAGTTGAGATTCGAGCTAACAACCCCTGTGTTGACAGCGAGTGTCGTTACGGACTGCAGTGGTCTAAGCGAAAGTAAATTAGCAATTTGACGAGAGATGTCGTCGACATAAGCGGGATGAAGACAACTATGATATCGACTAATGAAATAAGATAGAGTGTGTCAACTATTTTATGAGCTGAGCGAAAACCAACCGTACCACATTTACGAGCAGGGTATATCCATATCAGCCACATAGTCTGGTCTGGCATAGCGAGGGTCGCCATTGAGTCATAAAGTGTTTCCAATGTCTTATGTAAAGCAACATCCATCAATGAGCCATCCCGCGAGAAAACCAACATTATGGCCTCTGCGTAATGTATCGACCCAGATCAGCCTGCGCAGTCCGTGCAGACTGATCCGGGACGACACATTCCGTCTCAGGGGAATAGAGGTATAGAGTAATGATTCCTGAAACAGACAATCCAACGGAGGCGAAAAGTGTCTGTCCGGGTTAGCCTGCGCGGCATGCTCAGGCTGATTTGGGTCGATACTTTACCGCAGAGTCCACACTGTTGGGGTTTTCTCTCGCTTCTTTTAGCATGATTACGAAGGCGCGTCTTTGTTTCGCCCGGTTATAATGATCTTTACGGTTGGTTTTCCAGGGACATCATTCATATTAATTTTATTCTCGTTTTTAGGTTCTTTTCATACAGTGGAGGCGTTGGTCATGCTCGCTATTCCCGCGTTTATTCGACAAAAAAGAACCTTTATAGAGACCACTATTTCAAACTGTTCGATTGGCTTAAAACAGAGGAATACGTCATTTATAGTAACACGCCATCTTGACCGTAAGTAAAGTTACCCCCCCTTTCCTACCTGAAGACGCATCTGTAGCAGACGACTTGTGAAAACATCGTGACAAAAGGAGAAACTGTTCAAAACGAGCAATTTCCCTTTTTGAAACTACTTTTTTCAGTAATTATAGAGATTTTCCATATATTTGAGTAGACATTTTCAAAGTCGTCTGCTGCAGATTTGTCATATGTGGGAAAGGTGTTAAATACAGTCGCACTCGTGTTAGCGGTCACCTCTGTTAAGCAGCCAACCGTTATATTAAGCAGCCACCTAAAAGATTAACCAAAACAACATTTCTCTTCTTTATTGACTTGTACTCAGCACCCATCTGTGTTTAGCCAAATTTGTACTCTCTCCAGGTGGCTGTTAAAACAAGTTTATCGTGGAACCAATCTCATTAAAACTCGCTGATAGTCTATGTGGGACGGAAGCCGGAAGCCGGTAACCGGGAGGATAATGTTGTGCGGAGTACTGGTGCGAGAAAGCCAGGAAATACACTTGATATAACTGAAATGACCGCCTTGATATAACTGAACTGACCGCCCTTGATATAACTGAAATGACCGCCATGATATAACTGAAATGATGGCCTTGATAATAACTGAAATGACCGCCATGATATAACTAAAATGACCGCCTTGATATAACTGAAATGACCGCCATGATATAACTGTCATGAACGTCACACTATAACTGAAATGACCACCTTGATATAACTGTCATGAACGTCACACTATAACTGAAATGACTGCCTTGATATAACTATAATGACCGCCATGATATAACTGAAATGACCGCCATGATATAACTATAATGACCCGCCATGATATAACTATAATGACCGCCTTGATATAACTATAATGACCGCCATGATATAACTGAAATGACCGCCATGATATAACTGAAATGACCGCCATGATATAACTATAATGACCGCCTTGATATAAATGAAATGCCCGCCTTGATATAACTATAATGAACGTCACACTATAACTGAAATGACCACCTTGATATAACTGTAATGAACGTCACAATATAACTGAAATGACCACCTTGATATAACTGTAATGACCGCCTTGATATAACTGAAATGACCGCCATGATATAACTGAAATGACCACCTTGATATAACTGAAATGACCGCCTTGATATAACTATAATGACCGCCTTGATATAACTGAAATGACCGCCTTGATATAACTATAATGAACGTCACAATATAACTGAAATGACCGCCATGATATAACTGAAATGACCGCACTTGATATAACTGTAATGAACGTCACACTATAACTGAAATGACCACCTTGATATAACTGTAATGAACGTCACACTATAACTGTAATGACCACCTTGATATAACTAATGAACGTCACAATATAACTGAAATGACCACCTTGATATAACTGTAATGAACGTCACAATATAACTGAAATGACCACCTTGATATAACTGTAATGAACGTCACAATATAACTGAAATGACCACTATGATATAACTGAAACGACCGCCTTGATATAACTGAAATGACCGGCATGATATAACTGAAATGACCGGCATGATATAACTGAAATGACCGGTAAACTGTTAAATTCCAATCAATCAATAAACAAATGTAATGGAACCGATGGTCTGTACTAAAGTTTCTATTGTCCGTCTAGGTTGATTAAAAAAAAACAAGTAATGCAAGTAGGGTCCTTTCAGTAGAAAGCCTTGGTCTCTTTCGTAACTTCTAAGAGGGATGTTGAAAAATGTCGGACTCAAATAATAGTTCATGCGTTGACGTTATAAACGATTGGTCTATAATAAGAAGGGTTTTTTATCCAAATGGGTAAACACCCTAGGTGGTAATTGTCCCGTGGGGTAAATGTGCTATGGGTTATTATCCTTCGGGGTTAATATTCCATGGGTGTATTATCCTACATTCATTATAAATAATAACAACAACAACAACAACAACCAACATAAATAAACTCGGCATTTAACTGCTAAATTAACAGATATGTGCTCAACCGTTTCGCTGCCAAAGGCAATTAAAAGCTTTTGCAAACAATGCAGATTCATGTGAGACAGCTCGTTACGAGCTGTCTCTCCTGAACTCTGCATTGTTTGCCACTTAGACATTAAATTATACTAAATTTCCTGTTTGACGAAATATAGGAGTCCAATTTTCAATGTTCAAGACTTTGGGAAATCTGTATTGTTTGCCACTAAAACTTTAATTTTTACCAAATTTCCTGTTGGACAAAATATGGAGTAGTCTAATTTTAAATGTGCAAGACACGACTTTGTGAAATTCAGCAGTGAAAAAGTTAAAAAAAATATTGAGCTATTTTGTGTAGGTACTGTCGGTACATGTAGGTGGTCATGAGATCCAAGTTTGACTACGGTCCCCGGGTTCCTTGCTTCGAATTCTGATAACCAGACCAGGTTTTAAAGGTGCTGAACTAAAGATGGTAGTATAGTCAAAGTTTTAAAACGGTTCAAAAGTTGTCTTGAAATATAAGAATCATAATTCTGGGATAAAGTAAGAATTCAACTTTCCAGTACCATAAACGGGTAGACAAACCCAGTAAGCCAAATTTTTATAAATTTAATTGACTTTGAATTGACTGTATCTACATTTACTGCCAAAATAGGTTTGAACTCTTTATTACTTACTTTGTTGTTACTATGAGCAATATGTGCAGAAGTTTCAACATTTCAAAATTTTGATATTACATATGGAGTACAGCACCTTTAACCCTTCCCCTCATATAGACGCTTTCTGACGCTTCTGCAGCAGACGGATTTTTGAAAACATAGTGACAAAAGTAGAAATTGCTCAAAACGAGCAATTTCTCCTTTTGCCACAATGTTTTCCGGTTTTAGTCATAGGTTATCCATTCAATTATAGAGACTCTTTGACAAAACATGTTCAAAGTCGTCTGCTGCAGAATTGTCGAATGAGGGAAAGGGGTAAGATCACAAAGCACTGTAACACATCAACTAGATGTCTATCACAACGATAACAAAACTGGTTGACGCTAGTAGATATGTAAGTACTCGTAACAGACTAGACAAAGAACTAAGATAAAGAGATGTGAAATCCAATGTTTTCCAAAGAGATTTAAGCCAGTGCATGGAAGGAGGAGCATTATGGGAATTTTGAACCGAATAAATTCAGCCTGTACATTAGCTCCGTTTGATAAGAGTCTGTATAAGTTAAACATTTCCCTCTTACGACAGTTATGTAGCAGACGACTTTGAACATATTTTGTCAAAAGAAAATAGAAAATCTCTATATTTGAATTGATAACCTAAGACTAAAAGTGGAAAACATTGTGGCAAAAGGAGAAACTGCTCGTTTTGAGCAATGTCTTATTTTGTCACTATGTTTTCAAAAAGCTGTCTGTTGCAGAGGCGTCAGAAAGCGTTTATATGTGGGAACGGATTAAAAGAAGCTTTTAGCAAAGCGTCTGTTAGTCAACCGTGACCATTGTAGATCTTGATACGACAATTCAGATGCTCAGTCTGATATGGATCTACTAGCTCACTGTGCACCAACATGTGCCTCTTTACCCATGGGCGGTATATTCAAACATATTCGAAATGCTTATCTATTAGATTTAGTTAGGTCAAATTATTATAATCCCCTTTAAAAACCGTGCAGGCAATATTTATTATCAATTTATAGATATTTCCCCGGTATTTTTACGGACAATGTTCGATGTATTTGCGACATACGACTTTTGAAAACATTATTGCAATTTGATGAATTGATGAATTTCTTCATTTACCACAATGTTTTCAATTACCATAATTTCATTTTCCAATACTTTTCATTTTTGGAAAGATGCTTTTAACACCGTCTGCTTCATATTTCTTGTACGTGGGAAAGGGTTAAAATCTACCCAGAGTTTATGTAATATCTATTTAATCCTTTCATATGTGGCAAAAGGAAAACTTCGATAATCATGCTCAAAGTCGTGTGCTTTACTGTTAAGCAGATTACTTGCATTTAGGAAAGGGGTTAAACATTTGTAATATCTATTCCCCCCCCCCCCCCCCCCCCCCCCCCCCTGGTGTGTGTACAGACGACGTTCGACGCCATTGGTTATGGCAATTGGAGAAATTGCTCCAAACGAGTACAAAATAATCAAACCTGTCTCGTGTCCACAGTACAACTCAAATCGAAACATGTTTCGCTAATATCCAGTAAGTTTTCAGTAATTTCCCGCGAACAATCAATATGTTTCAGTATTTTTTCACCGAAAACCGAATGCATTTCGTCGAAACGAAATGTGTTTTCACATTAGTTAGGGTATATTGAATGCAGCCCAGCTAACCAGTTTTATTGTTAGTTTTGAAAGTGAACCGTATCCGCTCATTTGGCAATCATATCTTAATTAGAGGTTAATTTCGAATTCTACGTAATGCAAGGCTTATCTTGGTCTACCGTGTTCGACCATGTTGTATCGTAGATCGTTCATAGTCATGTAGATAAACCTTTTTCACACATATGGAACAAATAAGCAACAGACGACTTTGAAAACAATTTAGTAAAACAATATGGAAATTCTTCATAAATGACAAGATAAAATAATGAACAGAAATGTAAATATTATAGCAATAGGAGAAATTACTCAATTAAAAAATTTCTCATAATGAGTAATTATATCCTATTGCCACAATATTTTCAAAGACTTTCTTCTGCAGATTCGTAAAAATGCATCTATGGGAGAGGGGTACTAGGAATAAGGAAGTGTAAATCCTGGAATTAGTCAGTGGCAGTACAGATTAAACCTTTCAGCACCCGGAACAAAAAGGGTTTGTTGAGTAAATATATGTTACGGTTCCTAAATATGGACACTTAATGTTATATGTAAGCAGCTTAAAATAATACGACACACTACAATGCAATACAATATAATACATTGCAATACAATGTAAACTCAATACAATACAATACAATAACCTTAATAATCTCAGTAAGATCTCCGGCCGAAAATACTATCCCCATTTATTTACATTACAACAAGATATTGATATTGATATTTTAAATTCACGAATGAGAAAATAAGGGCAATTTCAGGATTGAAAGGAATAGAATAGTAAACGACTAGAAACTAAAATTGTTTTAATTATGGATTAACATACATGGCTTGAACACAGAGGCTAATTGTCTATTTACAAATACAACTACTTTGTTAACAAACCAACTTTCACGGAAAGAGTGCAGCAGACAACATTGATTTGTTTGTTTGTTTTAGAGATATTTCGCGCCGCTTTAAACACAGTTTTCAGTTATATCATGGCATTAATAACCACTGGCCATTTATCCGTACATCAGCGAGTCAATAGTTATGCTAAGTCACATGACCATGGGCGTCAAGGAGGGAAAGCCATTACTACCATGTATAAAGGCTGTGATATGACCCGACCGGGGAACGAACTCGCGACTTCCTGCATCCGATGCGAACACTTTTCCACTACACAACCGAGGGTGGTCCAGATGACTTAAAAGAATATATTGGCAAATGTATGGGAATTGTTTTTATAAATGAAAGTATAATTTTTTAAAAGAGTTGAAAACATTGTGACAAAAGGAGAATTTATTACGAGCAATTTCTCCTTTTCCTTCGTTCTTTTTAGGCATCGTCTGCAGCAAAATAATGGAAAGTGTTAACATAAGCCTGAGTTCTGACAGAGATTAACCCTTTTCAACATTCAACAACTCTGCTGAAGACGACTTTGAAAGCAATCTGTAGTAGATAACTTTTAAAACATTGTTACAAAAACCTGAAAAATCTCCCTAAAAGGTAGCTTAATTGTTAAATCAAGTTGAAAACATTGTAGCCAAAGGAGAAATTGCTTATCATGAGCAATTTTACCTTTGACCACAATGTTTTCAAAAAGCCGTCTGCTGCTATTGGGTCAAAATACTATCCGTTCAAAACGGTTCAAATGTCGCCAAACCCTCTAACTTCTTCTTGGCAGTCTGTTTTATAATTCATAACCATGAATAATCCAGACGACATTACACGATCTTATGTGAATGACCTTGACCATCGCTTGAAGGTCACTCTAATACATTGGGGCGCGTAATACGAAAATGTGACAAGCAATGTCAAATTGAGCGATGCTAAAATGATATACCGAAAATGGCTTTAAAATAAGTTAAAACTTCATAGAATGAATGGTTTGTGGGAGTGCAAATAAAGCATATAATTTTCATTAAAAACAAAAACAATTTCACATTTTCATGAAATCATATCTATGTTCAATAGGAAACAACCTTTTTCTTCTTATAAAATATACATAAAATGTGACTAACAAATCAAGCTTTACGCATCTAGATTTACCTCCCTTTGACCGTAGTCATTTAAACGAGCAGTCAATGGAGCGAAATAAAACAGCGGTTGATTGATTGAATAGAGCATAACGCCATTTGCAGCCCCTCCCTTTCCATCCAATTTTGTGAAGACTCCCTAGCCTATTGGTTTTGTGAAATTCAACGTGCAAAATTGTTAAATTGTGAGAACTATGACATGATAAATCTCAGAATTGAGACGAAATATTATATTGTATGTATAAATGAAGTATTATGAACAAGGTTTATTCCAATTAATTTTGCGTTATGACTTACTGCTGGATTATACAAGCAAACACTTCATTTGTTTGCTATGTGATCTTTGCCTTTCATTTGTGACATTTGTTCACATCATTGTGAACAATATTTGCTTTTCATTAATTCGGCCTCTAATATAGTAGGTGGAAAGGCGCTGATTTGCATAAGTATTAAATGTTGTCACGACGGCCAGTTCACCCCACGTGTGTTTCCTTGCCTTCTCACACCCGTGTAATTAACACGGCACTCTTTCCAGAAAAAATGGAAACCTTCCAATACAGACTATTTAGTCCATGGAAGACAAATGACGCTAGTCTCATTGAAGTTTGCCAATGATCGTAAAGAATGGCCGAGACGGGGTTCGAACTCAAGAGCCCTCGTCGTTACCGGCTGGGTTATCAGGGCTCGATATGGGCGGTACTTAATTGTTGCTGGTCGGTTGTTGATACAACGATTACGACAATAGCGCTTAGCGACAGGTGAACAATTGTAGGCTAGGAAATGTCCGAGATACATAACTATTTATTCTTTAATTAAAACAGGTATATCCGTATGCAAAAACTACGAGGCCGATTCGAATGGCACATACCTTGGTATTTTCACATGTCCTTTACCAATCTTCCCAGAGGCCAACTTGTATTGCTGTGGAGAGAAGGACGCGGAGTATTGCTGTACGTTTTGGGATGTGTAAGTTTTTCTTGGTTTCTTGTATCAAATATTAGACTGATATATCTTATTCGTGAAGAGAGCAAAAACAACATACTGCATACACATACATCTTTAATTTTAACCCTTTTCGCATCCAAAGGCAATTAACCCTTTCCGTTCTTTCCAATTCTGCAGCAGACGATTTTGAACGTATTTTGTCAAAATATAGAAAATCTCTATAATTGAATGGATAACCTATGACTAAAAGTGGAAAACATTGTGGCAAAAGGAGAAATTGCTCGTTTTGAGCAATTTCTTCTTGTGTCACTATGTTTTCAAAAAGCCGTCTGCTGCAGAGGCGTCTATATAAGGGAAAGGGTTAAAGGCTTTTGTAATCAATACCGAGCTGTCTCTCCTGAAATCTGTATTTTTTACCAGTTAACAAAGTCAGCTGGTCGACTTATGGTCAAAGGGAGATAATAATAGTTTCGAAAAATAATTTGAAAGATATTATTATTAAATAATAAAAAAAATAATCGTTGCTCATGAGGGAAGTGGTAGAGGGTCGCGGGTACGACGCCCTGGCGGGTCATACCAAAATACTTTTAAAAATGGTAGCCATGGCTTTACCGCCATGGTACTCAGGATGGTGGGGGTCAACATTACGAATGACCCTCTGATGCTTGGATGTATGAACGAGCAGTCCTTGATATGACCCGGTTTGGGATCGAACCAGTCCGCTCCAGCACCCGGGTCAGACGCTCTAACGCTATACACCAACGAGGCGGACCAGAGATTGTTAGGATGCCATTAACACTTACTATATATACCACCTCGGGAGTGTAGTGACAAGAGCGCCCGCATGGAGAGTTTGAGACCAGGCATTGATCTCACTATTCTACGTTGAAAAGCAGCCAGTTGCTTGGAAAGTCTGTCGTGTGGAGTACTGGTACGAGAAAGCCATGAAACACATGGGTAGGTGAACTGGCCGCGGTGATATGTCTTAACAATAATTGAAAATGGCATCTAACCCCAATCAATCATTCCACTCGGTTCATACTATAGACTTAGACTTTGAAAAATGGTAATAGTGGCTTCCATATAGGTTTATAATATGATTTAATCCTTTACTACATGCAACACTTTTGCAACAGACAACACTAATATAATCTAGGCCTAGATATAGAAATTATCTATAAATGATCGTTATGTGTAGTCATCGACTGAAAATGAAATAATTGTGGCAAAAGTATTCTGCTGCAGAGACGTCAATATGTGTGTGGAAGGGTTATGTCCAATCTATGAACGGATCATTTAATAAAATGTTATGTTGTTGTTTTTTCAGACCGGAAAATGTTATTGCCGCCAGC
The DNA here is from genome assembly GCA_031761405.1 of Serripes groenlandicus. Taxonomy (NCBI): domain Eukaryota; kingdom Metazoa; phylum Mollusca; class Bivalvia; order Cardiida; family Cardiidae; genus Serripes; species Serripes groenlandicus. Next base: position 21,324,005 of record JASEVX010000012.1, read on the forward strand.
GTTGTCGGACTAATGGGCATAGTTATTCTGTTTACGTTATGTTATACGATATACTTGTTACAGAAAACCAAGCATACACAGAGTAAGTAATCAGGTTGTTAAATGAGCCGTCCCGCGAGAAAAACCAACATTGTGGACTCTGCGTAAAGCATCGACCCGGATCAGCATAAACATACCGCGCAGGCTAACCCTGACAGACACTTTTCGCCTCCTGTGGAGTTTCTGTTTCAGGAATCATTACTATATACCTCTATCCCCCCCTGAGACAGAATGTGTCGGCACGGATTAGCCTGTGCGGACTGCGCAGGCTGATCTGATCGATACATTACGCAGAGGCCATAATGTTGGTTTTCTCGTGGAACGGCTCATATATATATATTTATATATCAGTATAACGTTTTTCACATTACAACGTTTACAATGTTTTTCATTTTTGTTAACTCGTCAACAAATGGGGGAAACACATTTGAAATGAAATAAAAATCAAGTAATTTGTGAGTAAGTACTTATGAAATAAGTCATTGGAATATCTCCTAAAATACAAATGCAAAAATAAAATATATATGATCCGGCCGCGTAGGGCCTATAAGTCACTTTTGTTAAACAATAGTTCCAATGTAAGTTCTTAGGTTATAAGACATTGTAATCGCGTGATGTAAATGTCATGCTCTCAAAAACTTCAGCACTGTAATTACATGTATTTCGTTTATTAGAAAGTGTATAGGGCTAGGAGATAACTAGAAAACCGTTATAGAACACGGAATACATTATAGCTCTATTTGATAGGTATGCCATTCTTTTCAAAATGTGTATGTTGGATCATATCATATACTTTAAAGATGGCTTTCCTTCCTTTGTGCTCACGATATGGGTGTTGGAATTACGATTGACTCGCTTGTGTCAGGATAAATGGACCAGTCGTCCTGGTAACTTACTCAGGAAGCACCGTAATATAATTGAAAAGCTTTTTTAAAGCGACATAAACCACAATGCAATCAATGTGTATGTTCATAAAACAAATCACGCATTTGATTAAATACATGAACACATTTATAACAAGCTCCTTTCTACAAAGGTCAGACCATGTCAATATCATTGCGAATTGTTCGCACTTGCAACCTCTATTGATACAATAAAATGTACATACCGTTGGAGTAGCGATACATCGGTTTGTATTGGAGAACTCGGAGCGTGGGAAAATTGATATCTATCTCGACCTCCGTTCTCGCGAGATATAAATTTCACAGGCGCATTGTAGTACACAACAAACCAACGAATCACTACTACAACACAATATTCCATATGTAATATACACACTTGCACTTTCAGAAATGGTGGTAAAAAGGAAGCAGTCCATATTCCGCAAGCAAAACCTGCAGGAAATGGTTGTGAGAGAGATGCAGCATCGTGTAGGGTACAAAAGCTGGACTAACAAAGACATATTTAGCTCAACGTCAGACTTGGTCAGTCAGAACTCATCATGAACAAATCTTGCCTTGCGAATAGCAAACACAAATCTAGAGTATTTAAGACAATGTACAAAATGCCAAAATTCAACGTGAACAAGTCTCAACACAAATTAACGATGATAAGTTGAAGCTCGAAGAAAAAAGAGATCTGTAAACGATTAGATGGTTATTTATCCAACCTCACCTGGAGCAACACGTTCCGATCATTAGCCGAGCAGAACCAAAACCAGAATGTATGACCAATACTATGATATGCCGCCTTTTACTTTTTCAGAAGCTTCTTGGATTGTTCTGTGTCTAATTTGCGAGCAGTGAAGATCCGGTACGTGCGTGGATGGCCCAAATGTGTTCTTTTCTGAATGGCGCTAATTCTGCCATTAAAATCGATTTCAAATATCATATTTGCCGGTACAGAACGACGACAGTTTACTTATTCATTATTTTCCGATCTTTTGTCACATCACATGAGTTTAAAATATGTTTGAAAATGTGTACGATTACCTTCGGTAATTTCCGCGTTGGTCTTCGGGAATATGGGTTTAACCGAAATATGTCGAGGGCTTGGCGTTGTAACTCAAATTGGTATTTTTTTAACAAGGTTATTCACCTCGCCATAAAGTCTTTATAAGCGTTAAATCATTTTTCTTGGTAATCAATGGAAATTTAGGTGCCATTGCTCGTTCTGAGCAATGACACATAAATTTCCATTGTTTACAAAGGGGTCAAAATTGCCTCCTAAACCAGGGTTTTCAAAATAGGTTTTTAGTTACAACCGTTTCACGCAAAGCCCTCGACATATTTCGGTTAAACCTATTATTCCCGAAGACCAACGCGGAAATTACCGAAGGTAAATGAGCACGTTGTGATCTGTTCCGATTGTCCTGACATACCGAGTGCTCGACGAGTGCTAGTAAAACTATGTAATTTGATTGGTTTACTCAGTCGGAGTGTTCTGTGTGTCAAGAAGTCTACGTAAGCGCGGGTATATTTTTTGCACTTTCTTTTATTGTTTAATATAAGTTTTGGGTACTTATTAGCATGGAAATTATAACATATACAATTGGATATATATATATCTGCTAGGTTAAACTATTGCTGAACATAATTCATATTGAGGTTGTCGTTGAAGACATTTTGAATGTGTAAATACGGTACTATTTGTGTGTGTTGGTTTTTCGGGGGGAAATCTGTCTAACCGATATATGTGATTGATATTTTATATTCGTAAATCTACTCAAATAAACGTGTTTCGATCAGTAGAGTTGGGATGTATTCAGGTTGCTCGACGAGTGCTAGTTAGTAAAAAAAAAAAACAACAGTTTTTTGATTGGTTGACTCGGTCTTACTTAGTGTGTAATGCCAATCTGAATACAACTTTTAAGATGGGTTTCCATTTTCGATATAGGTTTCAGGGGCGTAGCTCCCTTTAGGCACTGTAGGCACGTGCCTACACATTTTTTCTCAAAATGCCCCAAAATGCAGCTGCGGCGATAGACATCTGCGTAATGTATCGACCAGATCAGCCTGCGCTGTCCGCGCAGACTGATCCGGCCGACACATTTCGTCTTAGGGGGATAGATGTATAGAGTAGTGATTCCTGAAACAGAAAATCCACAGGAGGCGAAAAGTGTCTATCCCGGTAAGCCTGTGTGGCATGCTTAGGCTGATCCGGGTCGATACTTTACGCAGAGTCCACAATGTTGATTTTCTCACGAGACGGCCTACACATTGATTATTGCCAAGCTACGTCCCTGGGTTTGACATTTATAAAATATTTTGGGTTAGGAATTTGTGATACAGGTAAGTGCGGGTATATTGTTGACTCAAAATGAGCAAATTGTCTACATTCCACACTGTTTTCAATTCTATTTAATGATGAATACTTTCATTAATAATACTTTTCCCTATATTTGTGTTTTCAAAGTAATCAGCTGCAAATTTGTTGCATGTGGGAAAAGGGTTTAATATTCGTTCGTTTTAGCTGCTTATTGGCACTGTTATTATTACACCACATACAATTGGTTGTTGATATCTGCTAAGTTGAACCATTAGTTCACATTGTTCATATTAAGGTTATCGTTGAGGTCATTCGAAATTGTGTAAATAGTGTATAGAACTTCGTGAATTTCCGTGTAGTGTATAGAACTTCGTGAATTTCCGTGTAGTGTATAGAACTTCGTGAATTTCCGTGCTGGTTTTCGGAAATGATCGGCGTAACCGTTATATGTGGTTGCTACTTTAATTTTGTAATACATTTGGAAATGAACGTGTGGTGATCGGCAGAGCTTAGGATGTATTTATACTCTTCAACCTAATGCCGAGTGCTCGACGTATCCCGAGTGTATCCTTTAATTTGATTCGCTGATTCGTCTATAACTCGCTCTTGTGATTGGGGTGTATTTAGATTGTCCAACGTAATACCAAGTGCTCGACGAATGCCCAAATTTGATTGGCTGGTTCGTATAGAACTTGCTCGTGTAATCGGTATGTCAGGCACCCCGGATCTGCTATAACTGTTTTCGATGACAGATAGCGGACTAGAGTAATATATTCAATATTCAATTACTGTTCACTTTCTATTTGTGTTATCTGGCCTTAGAGGGACTCTCTCCGGCCTTTTAAATTGAAATTATAACAATTATAAGGGTTTTAACTAAGCCAAATAAAACGGGTTTTTTACGATGCCACTAGAATACCAAACCTAGATTGTCCTTGGTTTATATATCATTTATTAAAACTATCAAAGAAATAAAAAAAAATCTTTCAAAATGTTGCAACTTTCTCTCTTTAAATCTTAATATATCAAATATAGAGAAAAGGGCAACATTTTATATGTCCCCTTTTTTCTTTGATGCTTGTATAGTTCGTCAAATTGCAATAATATGATACCACTAACAACCTAGGTCTGCAGTTCTTGTATCAATACTATTTTATTTCATATCACATGTACAATGTAGTAGTATTTGTATGTAAAAAGTAAAGGGGGGAAAATATACCTACTTGGTATGTCAACTAAGTTATTGTATATTAATGTCTTCCAAAGGGAAGTAAGTCAGTAAAACTCTTTATGCGAATAACAACTCTATAAGTATCAAATTTGTTGACAACTTTTTCTTTATCAAGATACAAACAAACATTAAGCAATGCCAAGTGTTGAAGAAATCAAATTGTGATCACAATATGATCCCTTCAACTAAGTTACATATGAGCCGTCCCGCGACATAAACCAACATTATGACCTCTGCGTAATGTATCGATCCAGATCAGCCTGCGCAATCCTCGCAGATTGATTCAGGCCGACACATTCCGTCTCAGGGGAATGGGGGTATAGATTAATGATTCCTGTAACAGAAAACCCACAGGAGGCGAAAAGTGTCTATCCGGGTTAGCCTGCGCGGCTTGCTTATGCTGATCCGTGTCGATACTTTACGCAGATGCCACACTGTTTTTTTTTCCGCTCATAATACCATGCAACAAATTATTACAATGTTTCTAAAACGAAATATTAGACTGTGACTAAATACGGTTTTACAATTTGTCATTTGTCAATTTACTTAATTTACGACTTTAATGCTCAAACTCGGACGACTCGATTTTTCATGAGTTTTAAAATATTTCGATATGAACTCAAATGCAAATAATGCTGACTTCAAGTGAAAATGCTTCGATTTTGTCATTAGTCCTGAAAAAGGTAAAACATGTTTTTTAACAGGAATTTTAGGATGTTACAATACATTTGTTCATACAATAAATGTTATTTACTTATTATAGGCCTGTTTTGTGTTGCTCTGTGTACATTATTCAACCCTTTCCCACATACATACGTTATCATACTTTGACGTTAAAAGCTGCTTTCAACAATTGTTCAGTTATATCACGTCGTTTCCTGGGTAAGTTACCAGTACTACTGGTCCATATATCCTGACACCAGCGAGTCAGTCGTATTCAAATTCCACACTCCTGATCGCCAAGGAGGGAAATCCCTTACATTACTTCCATTGTTAAAGTTTATATAAATAGTATGACCCGATCGGGGATCGAACCCACGAGTTCCTGCATCCAAGGCGGATGGGGGTTAAAACGCCGTGTTCAACAATTTTCGAGTCATATCACGGCGGCCCGTTCACCGCTCTGTGTGTTTCCCAGCATTCTCACTAAAGTATTACATACACGTGTTTCAAAGCAACTGGTTAGAGGACGAACGACGATTGTCGCATTGACTTTAGTCAAATGTTGGCCGAGCAGAGGTTCGAATTTACAGCCCCTGTATTGACAGCCGCATCGCTACCGACTGAGCTGAGATATTATTGACGTCCGAATACTGATTAAAGCAAATAAAACAGTCTGATTATGTATCCAAAATAGGTACAAGTATGCTTATGTGAAGCGAGTAGACGTAGATTAACATATGACATTCACAAGCTTATAAGAAGATCCCGTTAACTCGTGTTGGTTATGTTAAGAAGGAGCTGATGGACAGAGCTATGTTAAACTACATTGTCAGTATTGATAACTCATACATTTCCAAATTGACGCACACAATTCGGGAAGAAACAACTGCCGATCGTTCTTCTTCGTCGATGCAATCTCATTAAAAAAAGATCTGACCTAAATACTTTGTGTATGTTGGACCTGACAGTAACGCATTATAGGTCACCTCGAAATGACCTTAATTACAATTAGATGCTAGTACAGATGCTCTGTTGATATGTCCGATGAAACCGCACGATATGCCAGTTCCAACAATCGGAACACTCGACAATCACCGCTTTTCTATATGGTTTATTATAAAGGTTATCTTAACTGTTTTATACAGAACGAATTTGATTGGCTGATGCAAAGGTCAATCTGAGTCGACCTGTATGGGGGCAGGCGTCAGAACTATATTCGAGCGAGCTAAGTTTAGATCTGGTTTACATGTGGGAGAGAACGATGTTAACTACGCCACCTTATGTCTTTGTCTTGACCTCGATGGTGTAGTGGTAAAGCGTCCACCTAGGGGGCGGGAGGTCGTGAGTTCGATGTCTGCTCTCCTTGTCGCTCAGGGTTGTAGAGTTACGACTGTCTGGCTGGTGTCGGGATAAAAATACCAGTAGTACTGGTAAGTTACCGTGGAAACGCCTCGATATAATTGACAAATTGTTGAAAACGGCGTAAAACAAAACAATCAATCTTTTGTCTTTGCGAACTTTAAACTACGTTTTTATGTACAATGTATTGTGTATAGGGTTAGGCATTAAGACTGTCTGGCTGGTGTCAAGATATTACGTTATTGTGTACCTTTCGACTAATTTGTATCTCAGTACGATTTTATGTCATTGTAAATGGACGTTTTCTATTTGTTCACAATTATAATTAGATTTAATAAATAAGGTATTGGGGATCAAATCATCAAAGAAGGATATTTTCAGTCTAGGAACAAACGAATACATTTCTAGATAATGCTCAGTTCACACCAACGGCGAATACCGCGCTTTAAATCGGCGAGCAAAGCGCCATCATTTTTGTTTACTTTTCCAAAAATATCACGATCTCCTAAGTAATGTTACGCTCTGATAAGCTCTGATACAAATTGGTTACGCTTTGGGGGACGAATTATTTCCCGATTTGATCAGGCCTTGTTACGCTTTGTTACACTTTAAATCACGCTTTGATAAGCTTTATTACGCTTTGATGCGATTATGACGCCTTAAATCACGCTCTGATACGATTCTCAAGCTCTGTTGTGCATTGTTAAGCTGTGTTACGCATTGGAAAATTTTGAGATCGCCGATTTCATGCCGCTTTTGATCCAGCAGATCCACAAAATCATTGCATCTTTGACTCCACAACACGATGGCAGAACTACAAGATCCAGAAGTTCCAGATGTACCAGATCATAATCTATCTGAAGAAGACATGATGTTTGTCTCCCTACTGTATAACTACATC
>JASEVX010000012.1:21336404-21355573 GCA_031761405.1 Serripes groenlandicus
GATTGTCATGTTTAGATCGGCATCTTGTCGTCATTTTGATGGTAATTTCGTGACGAACGGATCATGTATGGATGAGAAATGCTCACGGATCGATACCCAAAACTGGTAGTGGTACTTCATATTAACCATAATTTTCTGACATAAAATGCAAGAATATGCACATAGATTAGATTAAACTTATTTGATATGCATCTTAAAGTCATATTTATTTTATTTGATTGACAATCGGATCATGTATGGATGAGAAATAAGCACATTGCGATACACAAAACTGGTTTTCAAGCCAAATAAGCAGTTGGACAACGGCAGTGCATACACATTTTCATTTTCTTTTGTAAAACGAGTAACTATAACTTATATTATGTATGACTCCATTTAACGTCATTGTGATGCTAATTTCATGACAATCGAAACATGTTTGGATGATTAATATTCATGTCGCGATACCCAAAACTGATTTTCGGGATTAATTAGCACGACACTAAATATCAACCTCCATTTTCTGACATTAAACGACCGATTATCAACATATATGATACATGACTTCTATAAGATATGTGACTGTTGTCGTCATTTTTATGCCAATTTCGTGACAATCGGATGATGATTGGATAAATAATGTTCATATCACGTTACACAAAGCTGGTTTTCGGGGTAAATAAACACTCGTACTTGGTTGTATTGTTAAACAATCAATCACTAATCCTATTAGATAGACATAATTACTGAACTGCTTGACTTTTGAGTATTGCTGATATTGCCAACTGTGGGGATTATCAGGCTATCGAGCGATTCTTATCTCCAAGCAATACTGTAATTTATGGGGTTCCAAAAAAAATGTTTTGTTTATTATATTGCAATGTTTAGCTCACTCTTATTTTAATGTAACTTTGGGTGCCCAATAAAACTTAAAAGGACCAAGATGTAAAACTCATAGAATTATATAAACATATCATATTAATATTAACATTCGCGAAGAGGAACGGAAAAAAAGAAAGAAGTCACGTGAAATATACAGTGGCGGATTATCCGGGGGCCGTAGGGCACGTGCGTCGAAGAATTAATGATAAGCAAAGAAAAAGCGTGGCAAATGAAGTGGCGGATTTAGCGGGGACCAATAGGGCCCGTGCCCGACTCCCCCCACCCTACGAAAGAAGTCACGTAAAATATACAGTAGCCCGTGCGTCGCAAAATTAATGGTAATCAAAGAAAAACCGTGGCAAATGTAGTGGCGGATTTAGGGTATGTGCCCGACTCCCCCCACCCCACGACACCCCGACTCGGTCGGGAATCATACATATCTGGCGAGCGCCGGGCTAAATTCCCCGCTCAGAGCCCGGCCGGACATCGGGCAGACATTGACCGGTGAAAGGCGGCGTCTGGCCGACCATCAAATGTGTCTCGCAGGTTATAAAAGCCGGGTCATCGCATCATTAATCAGATTCCAGTCGCGCTCTTCACAGAAGGTAGCAATTTAACAAACAGTTTATCACAAAAGTGTCAGAGTAGCAGAACTACAAGATGCCCTATAAAAGAAGGGAGGACTGAAGGAGAAGGAGAGGGCAGTAACCACAAGAGATGTCTATCTTAATGATATCTAGTCCATGTTCGAATAAGGGTCATATCGGGTAAACAAAAATAGGTCACTAGGCTAAATGAAGGAAAATCTTGATATCACACTGGATGTTGCATTTTTAATCTTTTGTCAGAATAATTGTCTTGATGAGTTTTGCATATTTCAAACACTTTCTCCCAGTCTAGTACATGGTTTAGAGAACTATTTCAACTTGATGGAATGTGATTTAACATTGACATATTTCTCAATATAATAATGCAGAAACTTCAAAATAGACTGCCTAAACCGGCTGTCAAATTTCCCTTTGATTCTTCATGTCTTAAATGTGTATACGTGTGAGCTCTTGCACTCAGGTGAGCGATATAGTGTCAACAAGGTCCTTCTGTTTTTAAATTGGCAGTTTAATAACATTTACTATTTTTGACATGATCTTTCAACTTTTTGACAATAAATACATAAACATAAGCTGCAATTGTTATTTCCTTTCGCATTTCCCCTACTTCTCCAACCTTCCTTCCAATGCCGTCAGCACTGCAGTCCTTTGATTTTAGATATATGGCTTGAGTACAGAGGTTCTGCATTACTGCAGTTATGTCTAAACTTTTTTTTTAAATTGAAGTATAATGTTGACAGTGTTGACGATAAATGTAGATGTTTATTCCTTTAAAATGGATCCCACCGTGATCTGGAATCCACTGGAGAGCCATTTGTCTGGTCTGGTAAAGCTGATCTAATGTTTTGGAAAGTGAAAGTAGTTTGTAGTTGCGTAAGTTATCGCATAATGGTCTCAACTTCCGTCTTGTAACTACTAGTGCAGTTCTTTCCAGTTGCCACAGTTTATCTGTTCTTCCTTCGGTGTGACAGATGAAAATACCAGCAGCTCCTCCACATTGGATAGCATTTGAGCCGTCCTGCGAGAAAACGAACATTATGGCCTCTGCGTAATGTATCAACACGGATCAGCCTGCGCACTGCGGAATATACTAAACAAAATGAGAATAACTAATCATTTACTAGATAATGTATACGTTTTTTCTAACCTTACTCTGACATAATTAACCATTTACTACATGCAGACACGTTTTTACGCATCTGTAGCAAAGGCAATTTTGAGAACATTGTTGTAAAAGGAGAAATTGCTTAAGATGACAAATTTACCATTTTGCCATATTGCTTTCAACTTTGTTAAATTATCACAGTTCCTTTGATAGGGATGTGCAGTATATTTACATAGATGAGTTAAAAGTCGCCTGCTGCAGTTTTTATAGTATGTGGCAAAAGAGTTAATGGATTTTTTTCAAACACGTGATGTTTCTAAGAAATAGATACTTATAAAAGATATCTCCGGATAAATATATAAATAGAGAGAGAGATAAGAATAGATTAAATGTCACATGTAAGATACATCTTGCGTGTGTTGTCATTGCCATTGAATGAACACGAATCCCTCTCGTATATTCTCTTTCTGAACATGCCCGTAAATTAAGTTCATTGACGTTATGAAGACGTAAATCCTGCGTGTTTCCCAGACGCAATTGGAAACAGCCGCGTCGGACGATATGGGGGTCTTATAAAATCTGCGAACATTGGAGTTTCAGAGGAGCCTGTGCCTCTGCAGCCCATTTTCACCGGGTCCTTCCTTGTGCCCAATATAAGTAATATAGTCACATGTGATACTTCTGACAATACAATCGAATTGTAAACCCACTAGACCTCGGTGCGGGAGGTCGCGGGTTCGATCCCATACCAGGTCATACCAAATACTTTAAAACTGTTTGCCCTCCTTGGCGCTCTGTGTTGTGTAGTTAGTATTTCGACTGACTGGCTGGTATCAGGATAAATGGAAGAGTAGTACTGGTCACTTACCCAGGAAATGCCGTGATAAAGCTGAAAATTGTTGAAAACGGTGTAAAGCACCAAATCATAAATAGACCCACTAGTTTAACGTCAATGTGATTTTAAATGATTCCAAAATAGAATGTCAACGAGACCCATTGTTCTCATATGCAATTCAAACTGAGTTCACAAATGTCAATGTCTTACAGGCACGTGGCTGTAATTGTTAACATAAACAGATGCCGACACATCAAACGAGTTTACTATATATATTCATATATCGGTAATTGGACTCGTATCCCATTGAATCCCAATATCATTAATGCCAGACCTAGACATCTTTGCAGTATCAAACTCTCGTATAGATCTCATGACTGTCAATTAAATGTTCTTTCAGATTGCGTTAGCATATCAAATGTTCGCCTACGAAATCTTAATGTATCAAGATGGGAGATAACCCTTATACAGATAAACGAGATAGAGAAGCGGTGATGTCCGAGTATTCCGATTGCATAGTAATTATTTTGATAGCAGAAGCGAGGGTTGGTTGTATCGTGCGATTTAAATGGACAGTCAAAGGAGCACCTGATCATGTATAATAGGAAGTAGAAGATCAATTCGAGACGACATTTTATGCGGTTTGGTCAGATCCAATATACGCAGAGCGTAGTCTTTTGGTCTGATTTCAATAAGATTGATTGAATCCCTACAGCTAGCATGCGTTCAGTAGACAAAAAAAAGTTTCGCGATCACCATGGTTCGGCGTTTTTTCCTTGCAAACAGATTTTGCCGAAATGTAGTTTATTTTCGTGCAAACCGGTAAATTTAAGTGTGTATTATACGCGCCACTGGTTTGTGTGTTTGTTTTATTGGGGTTTTACGCCATTTTCGAGTTTATTTCAGTAATATCGCGGCAACAGTTTACTTATTCATGATCCCTGGATAAACACACCAATGCTAGGCTAGGAAATGTGCATTGCCAAAGGGCATTCAAAATTTAGGCAACGCCCGCTATCAAATCCCCTTAGATACTTTCTCGGCCACGACGGATTCCTCGCACCATTATATCCATTACCATTGATTGTTATCAAGTCTATAAGCATCGAAATATTATGTTAAGACTTAGAAATGGCTTGTTATGGAATTTTTATAATATTGTAACTGATGACTTCTATTGGTCCACTGATCACAGCAATAACATAGGTGTTACTAGCTGTTCACTAACTTCCCTTGTCACATGTCTGTGTATGTCTTCTGTACAGAAGCGAAGCCAAGATCCGGGTTTATGTGGAATGCCAACGTCTAGAATAGAATGTAGGTTGATCATCAGGGTCATTGATTAGTATAAGGTTATGTTCGTCCTGCCAAGATGCAACGTCCTTTCCACGGTTTTTATATGGATATATTCCTAGCGACTGTTGAAGTCATCGACAACAATGTAGTTGCTTTCTTCATAAGAAACGTTATTCAGGGATAGAGGGAGGTGGAGTAGAGGTTGACAATATGCAAAATCTTATCGCTCATTCTAAGTCCCACTACTTGATACTCGGAGTCATTCTTGAGCAATCTGGATTGTGTGGCTCACATCTTTCCTTGGCTTCTTCAAGCTGTTACATCGGAAGCATTGATAGCCTCGAACCTAGAGGCTATTTTCCCCCTGAAGGTGAGTCTCTCGGATACAACTTATGTTAATGTTCTTTTCACGTAAGAGGTGAACTATCTCGGACCTTTTATTGAAAAACGCTTCTGCATTCCAATACATAACTTTGAAGAGTTGATGATTTTGTTTTTAGCTCACCTGAGCTTTGCTCAAGGTGAGTTATTGTGATCGCCTTTTGTCCGGCGTCCGTCGTGCGTCGTGCGTCGTGCGTCGTGCGTCAACTTCTTCTCCTCAGTAACCAGTGGGTCAATTTGGATGAAACTTCACAGAAAGCATCCTCTCAATGACCTCACCAGAATTCCTACAAATTTTTGGGATCCATGCAAAATTCTGGTTTCCATGGCAACGAAACCGAAAAAACTTCAAAATTCTTCTTCTCCCAAATTGGTTGGCAGATTTTCAGATAATTTTGTAGAAATGTTCCTTGGATGACCCTCTATCAGATTCCTTCAAGCCGTATTGATTGGTCGAAAAACATGGCCGCCAGGGGGGGCGGGGCTATTTTGCCTTATATGGCTATAGTGAAAACTTAAAAAATCTTCTCCTCCGAAAGTGTAAGGCCGATTTTCAAATAATTTTGTAGAAATGTTCCTTGGGTGACCCTCTATCAGATTCCTTCAAGCCATGTTGATTGGTCGAAAAACATGGCCGCCAGGGCGGGCGGGGCTATTTTGCCTTATGCTATAGTGCAAACTTAAAAAATCTTCTTCTCCAAAAGAGTCAGGCCGATTTTCAAATAATTTTGTAGAAATGTTCCTTGGGTGATCCTCTATCAGATTCCTTCAAGCCATGTTGATTGGTCAAAAAACATGGCAGCCAGGGTGCGGGGCTATTTTGCCTTTTATGGCTATAATGAAAACTTAAAAAATCTTCTCCTCCATAAGTGTCAGGCCGATTTTCAAATAATTTTGTAGAAATGTTCCTTGGGTGACCCTCTATCAGATTCATTCAAGCAATGTTGATTGGTCGAAAAACATGGCCGCCAGGGGGCGGGGGCTATTTTGCCTTATATGGCCAAAGTGAAAACTTAAAAAATCTTCAACATCTTCTCCTCAGTAACCAGTGGGTCAATTGGGATGAAACTTCACAGAAAGCATCCTCTTAATGACCTCACCAGAATTCCTTCAAATTTTAGGGATCCATGCAGAATTCTGGTTTCCATGGCAACGAAACGAAAAAAACTTCAAAATTCTTCTTCTCCCAAACTGGTTGGTAGATTTTCAAATAATTTTGTAGAAATGTTCCTTGGATGACCCTCTACCAGATTCCTTCAAGCCATGTTGATTGGTCAAAAAACACGGCAGCTAGGGGGGCGGGGCTATTTTGCCTTATATGGCTATAGAAATGTTCCTTGGATGACCCTCTATCAGATTCCTTCAAGCCGTATTGATTGGTCGAAAAACATGGCCGCCAGGGGGGGGGGGACTATTTTGCCTTATATGGCTATACTGCAAACTTAAAAAATCTTCTTCTCCAAAAGTGTCGACCCGATTTTCAAATAATTTTGTAGAAATGTTCCTTGGATGACCCACTTTCAGATTCCTTCAAGCCATGTTGATTGGTCAAAAAACATGGCCGCCAGTAGGCAGGGCTATTTTGCATTATATGGCTATAGTGAAAACTTAAAAAATCTTCTCCTCCAAAAGTATCTGGCCGATTTTCAAATAATTTTGTAGAAATGTTCCTAGGGTGACCCTCTATCAGATTTCTTCAAGCCAAGTTGATTGGTCGGAAACTATGGCTGCCAGGGGGCGAGGCTTATATAGCTAAAGTGAAAAAAAAATAAAAAATCAGGTGAGCGATTCAAGGGCCATCATGGCCCTCTTGTTTTGAGTAGCTGGTAGTATTTTTCCTTTGTCTCCTGGCCCTAAGTCGAAGTGAGAGATCTCCAGTAGCTTTAAGTGAACTCTGTCGAGTGTCAAAGTCCGATGCTGCTTATCCCTGGAGGAACTTAAACATATCAACGCCATCACGATTTGTTCTGTTGATATTGACATTGTGTAAGGTGCGTGGAAGTGTTGTCAGTTAGAGAGAGCCATTATGGCCCAGTACATATGGCTTCAGCTCTCATGGTATTTTTTGTCCGGATTACCCTCCACCCTTAGCTCCTGGCTAAATAACATTCCCTTGGAGTACTAGGAAGTTTTCTGGCATGGTTCTCTCCCTTAGCCTTAGCCTTAGCCTCTCCCGAGGCAACCACATTATTCTGTGTACCAATAGCTGGAGGTCTCTGTTCATGGTCACCTGGGCATTTCATACGCCAATGTGCCTGGCATGCCTCATGTCTAGGGAGGGACCACCTGTGAGTCCCCTATAGTTCAGCCTGAGGTTGTGCAGTATCCGTGTGATGCCAACTAGGAGGCACTGCATAGCACTTGTCTACAGAGAGTCTTTGTGTTGACATATATGTCTAAAGAACTCGGCTTCCTTTCCCTAGGGCTAGCCCGCGGCGGACATTGAAAGCACGCGGATACAGGCACATAGCACATATCAAACCGCACTAGACGGATATGAAAGCCATTTACCAAAATATCAACCATCATGTATGATGCATCGTATAACGTTTTAATCATGTTATGTCACTATCAACTGAGATGCTTCAAAAAGAGTAATCACTGTGTCAGTATCAATTATTGAATGTCAGTGCAATTATTCATAATTAGCTTTTCCCACACACAACAAACCGGAAGCAGACGGCTTTGGAAAATTGTTAATGGTGAAGGTATATTTACTCAGATATAAGGCTGAAAACAATGTAACAAAAGGAAGAATTTTATTATTATGAGAATTATATCATTAATGTTTTCAAAATCCGTGTGTGTGTGTGCTGCAGATAAGTCATACTTAGCCCTATCCCTCATAAAACATTACTGCAGCAGACGACTTTGGAAAATCTTTATTTGTGAAAATACTTTGAGTTAACCCTTTCCCACATACAGCAAATATGCAGCAAACGACTTTGTCTACTTTAAAAAAAATATGGAAAAATCTCTATAATTGTATGAATAATTATTGAAAAAAAGTTGGAAACATGGTGGCAAAGGGAGAAATTACTCGTTTTAACCATTTCCGCTTTTATCACAATGTTTTCAAAAGTCGTCTGCTTAGGATGATCTGTGTCGTTACTTTACGCATAGTCCTCAATGTTGATTTTCTCACGAGACGGCCTAGACATTGATTATTGCAAAGCTACGCCCCTGGTATTAACACCATTATGTGCATGAAGGAAGTCTCGAGTTTATGGTATCATTTGAAATAAATGTCGCATTAAATTATCCGTTTGTCATTTTGTCTCAACGTTTCATGTCAAAATTAGAGAATAAAACGCAGCAAAACATGTTACGTTAGATCTAACATTTCTAGTAAGTGAAAGTTTTCGAAATTAATTTGACAGCGCCGGCATGCGTCTTTAGAAATTGCTAAAATGAAAACAATTTTGTTTTGTTAAATTGTGCTTTAGACGCCATTTGCAAACACTTTTGAGGTTTACCACGGTGACAGAATAGAACCAGTTTTAACCCTTTCCCTCATATAGAGGCTTTCTGATGCTTGTGCAGCAGAAGGCATTTTGAACCCCAATCAATCAATTGTATTTGGTCAGACGCATATTGAATATCTGTCTATGATTTAATTCGATAGTTGAATCAGATCGCGTTAGGAATCCGCTGTGGTCGAGTGGTTAGCGTCGGAATTTCGAAACCGGGTGTCCCGGGTTCGATCCCCAGTCGCGACACTACGTTCATGGTGGAGTGCCCTTGGGCAAGGAACATTTTCTAGCCTAGTACTGGTTTGTTTACCCAGGGATCACGATTAAGTGAACTGTCGTGATATAACTGAAATATTGTTGAAAGCGGCGTAAAACCGCAATAAATAAATCAATCAGATCGCATCCCCTCGAGTGGCAATAGCTCAGTAAAGTATCAATCCATGAGGTCGTAAGAAAGAACCTTGTGTCGGCCATTCAGTATTTCCGATGTTTGACAAACGTCAATGAGCCTAGCGTCATTCGCTGTCCATCAATTGGTTTAATAGTCCCTGATGGTAGGTTCAACTGTAGCCAGTTGTCTGGGTTCGAGAAAAAACCAAAACTAGCAGCCATGGTATAAATGAACCACTGCTCAAAGGATGCAATTTCGACTGATGTCAAAACGTGTGTGTAAGTGGGAAAGGCTTAATGACTACACCCCCGTGGATATTTGAGACCAATTGCATGAACGAGCTGATATTCAAAACTCTGTATATAGCCGATACAATGTTTAGTTCAAATGTACTTGAAAGCTGAGGATTTGAGAAAACAATAATTTAATACTGACAAATACATCGAACATACATATAACATTTACAAAAAGAGGAACGAAATTTTAATAAATTTCTTTCAAACAAAAAATATATGTTTATAGACACGTTCATTTGTTTCTTTTTCTTGTTTTGCTTTGTTCAATCTGTTCCACATAACACACATCTGCAGCATTTAACTTTGAAAGTAATTAGGGATAAAACAAGGACAATCTTTATAATCAATGAATAGAATTGAAAATATTATGGCAAAATCTTTTTCACAAGTCGTCTGCTGCAGATGCGTCAAATTGCATTTGCATGTTGTAAAGTGTTAATTATGATTATCATAAAAACTGTTCGGAGTAAAATAATCTGCGTAGAAATTGAATTTTCTTATGGATTAAAAAAAAGAAAGAGCCAAACAAATAAAATGTTTACTATATTAACATGGAACTGTAAGGGGATCATTTTTGACTTGCTCGTAGTATTTTCATTAGTATTACTACTTAACGAGTGTGAAATAAAGACTTACATCTTATTTCTGTGTCGTGGTAATTACGCTAGGAAGTACCGTGTACAATTGTCAACCAATAAGCACGTAATACTGTTGCGTATCATGTAAGGACAAATTATAAATGCTGGTCTATGTCTTCAGCATGGGGCCTTGACTCCTAGGCTCAAGTACTACTTGTCGGTCCAGGGCAGGGGACTTGCACAGGCCTAACACTATGTTCTATACATGTTATTAAATGTCTTTCTTGAAAGCAGCACCTGTGTTTTACTGTTATCAGGCCGAACGAGTATAATTGTATCGTAGTTATTTTAGCCATCACCTGATGTGTCTTATAGTTTGTAAATAGTTCAACCATAAAATAGAAAAAAGAGAGGATAAAAAGAACGTCGAAGAATTCATCAAAGAAGCCAGCGGATTTTCCAATTGAATTGCACTGTAGGTGTGTATCGTACTGTCATTAACCAGTTGTCGAGTGTTGGTTGAAACGGGGGATTGGTGACCAAATATAGTCCCCGGCGAAAACAGGAAACAATTATCTTCCTGTTTTGGTTTTTTTTATCATCTGGAAATGACCTGTGTTCAGTGAAAATAGAGTCTTATACCGTCTCATTTTCGGTTTTATGTAACGCTATCTCGCATACACCACAAGTACAGCAGACAAGTTTGAAAACATCTCAGCAAAACTATTGAAATTATATGTTACTTTAAGTATATGTATTGCATGGAATGATAAACATTGTTGCAATTGCTCTTGATGAGCTTTTTTTTTTTTTTTGCCTCAATGCTTTCAAAAGTCGTCTGCTGCATAGGCGTCTATAGAAAGCGCATACATCATGAATTATTTCACTCGGCATTTGCTATCGGGGATAATTTACCATAAACTTGAGCCGTCCCGCGAGAAAACCAACATTATGGCCTCTGAGTAATGTATCGACCCAGATAAGCCTGTGAAGTCCACGCAGACTGTTCTGGGTCGACATATTCCGTCTCAGGGGGATAAAGGAATAGAGTAATGATTCCAGAAACAGAAAATCATCAGGAGGCGAAAAGTGTTTATTCGGGTAACCCTGTGCGGCATGCTATGGCTGATCCGGGTCGATACTTTACGCAGAGTTCACAATGTTTGTTTTCTAGATGAAGAGGAGTTGTATGTTGTATGTGGGAAAGCGTTAATCCTTTCCAACGGCTGGAAAGGATTAACGCTTTCTCACATACAACATAACTTTCAAAACGTCTAGACAAGAAAGATAGATTATATACAACAAACGCGCTACATCTGGAAGTTGTATCGACCTAGAACTTACAGAAGTACAAACCTAGAATTTTGTCAAAATATTTGATATGACTACATAACATTTAGATGGATAGTTAACACTCTGGTTATACTCCGCCTCCAAATAAGTAAGCAAATGCCTGGAGGCGGAGGAACAAATGTCGGAGGAGGGATGGATGTAGCAAATGCCTGGAGGCGCAGGAACAAATGTCGGGGGAGTGATGGAGGTAGCAAATGCCTGGAGGCAGAGGAACAAATGTCGGGGAAGTGATAGAGGTAGCAAATGCCTGGAGGCGCAGGAACAAATGTCGGGGGAGTGATGGAGGTAAAAAATTCCGGGTGGCGGAGAAACAAATCTCGGGGAAGTGATGGAGGTAGCAAATGACGGGAGGCGCAGGAAGAAATGTCGGCGGAGGGATGGAGGAATCAAATGCCGGGAGGCGGAGGAAGAAATGTCAGGGGAGTGATGTAGCAAATGCCTGGAGGCGGAGGAATAAATGTCGGGGGAAGGATGGAGGTATCAAATGCCAGGAGGCGGAGGAACAAATGTCGGGGGAGGGATGGAGGTATCAAATGCCGGGAGGCGGAGGAACAAATGTCGGGGGAGGTATTGAGGGAGCGAATGCAATTGTCTGAAGGATATAAGATTGAGATTGTCGGGGGATTGATGGAGGTAGCAAATGCCGGGAGGCGGAGGAACAAATGTCGGGGGATTGATGGAGGTAGCAAATGCCGGGAGGCGGAGGAACAAATGTCGGGGGAGGGATGGAGGTATCAAATGCCGGGAGGCGGAGGAACAAATGTCGGGGGAGGTATTGAGGGAGCGAATGCAATTGTCTGAAGGATATAAGATTGAGAAATTGCTTGGGGAGGAGAAACACATATTGGTGGAGGAGGTACAGTTGTCTGGGGATGGGGGATGCTGAAGGAGGCAAATGTCGGTCGATATAATTTGTCTGGATAGTGCGCAAAAGTTAAGGACTGGAGATACAAATGTCGTATGGATGAGGAACGAATATCGGGAGGAGTAACGGGAGTAACAAGAGACAATATGTTGCGGATTTAAGGCGATACTGTCAGAGCCCAGGGCAGGAGTTCAAGTTTTGATATCATTGAAAACATTCGATGTGTTTGCCGATAATATTTTGAAGTACCTGTATATGTATAATGTATGAATGCAACTAGACCATACGTATTTTGAGGTACATGTGTATGTGTAATGTATGAATACATCTAGACCATACGCATTTTGACGTACATGCATATGTGTAATGTATGAATGTATCTAGACCATACGCATTTTGACGTACATGTATATGTGTAATGTATGCATGCAACTAGACCATACGTATTTTGACGTACATGTATATGTGTAATGTATGCATGCAACTAGACCATACGCATTTTGACGTACATGTATATGTGTAATGTTTGGATGCAACTAGACCATACGTATTTTGACGTACATGTATATGTATAATGTATGAGTGCAACTAGACCATACGTATTTTGACGTACATGTATATGTGTAATGTATGAATGCAACTAGACCATACGCATTTTGACGTACATGTATATGTGTAATGTATGCATGCAACTAGACCATACGCATTTTTACGTACATATATATGTGTAGTGCATGAATGCAACTAGACCATACGTATTTTTACGTGTGTGCATGTATTTAATGTACAATTCTAGTACTAATCATGATCTAGTTTCTTTTACTTCTATTTACTTTTCTATCTGTCAACGTATTAATCCTATTATATCGTTCCTTCAACACATCCCTAATACAAACAGGATTATCCACCCTCTGTTAGAATACAACTTTTAAAACATTTTGGAGCAAAGAAAAATGGTAACAATCGAACAATATCACCTATTCCCAAAATGTTTTTAAATGTAATATATATAATTGAGCCGTCCTCTCTGCGTATTGTATCGACCCAGATCAGCCAGCGCAGTCCACGCAGACTGGTCCGGGTCGACAAATTCCGTCTCAGATTCGGGTCGATACTTTACGCAGACACCATAATGTTGGTTTTCTCGCGGGACGGCTTATTATTCAAGCTTTCCTGGGTAAGGTGAGGTTGGTGTCTAGTGTCTAGTATCTAGTATCGTTTATCATAAACGATACTAGATACTAGACACTAGACACCAACTTCACCTTACCGTTTTCCCGGTAGTTTTTTTTCTTCCGATTGTTTACGATGTTATTAAACCCGACGACTCTGAAACTATCATATCAAGTAAACGGATTCACATTTTTTTGCGTCGTTTAGATGAAAGGATCAACAACATGTCTGCTGTATAGTAGTCTGTGCCATTCTACCTTTCTCGCATACAGACGCTTTCTGACGCATCTGCAGCAGACGACCTTTGAATATAGTGTAGCAAAATGAGGAATTAATTTCTCCTTTAAACAAAATGTTTTCAACTCTATTCACTAAAAGTTATTTTTTTCCTAATATAGAGTTTCCATATCTTTTATCTAGAAGATGCCAATATATGTCGTCTGATGCGGATTTCTTGTGTGTGGGAAAGCGTTAACCGTTTTACACGTGCGACACATCTTTGGCAGACGACTTTGAAATTGTTGTGGACAAATTGTTAAAAACTATTTAAATGACAGTACAATTATTCAAAAGAGTTGAAACAATCGTGGCAAAAAGAAGAAAATGGTAATTATTAGTAATTTTTCCTTTTGCCCCCAATGTTTTCAAAGTACGTCTGCAGCAGAGGCACCAGAGAGCGTCTGTTTGTTGAAAAGGGTTAACTGAAGATTTCCCTGGATTCGCTTCATTCTGGTACATGTAGCTGTTATTTGATTGGTGGATTCGCTTCATTCTTGTAGCTGGTATTTGATTGGTGGATTCGCTTCATTTTGGTAGCTGTTATTTGATTGGTGGATTCGTTTCATTTCCGGTAGCTGTTATTTGATTGGTGAATTTGAAACCTTTAGCTATCAAACTGTTTCACTGAACGAGGATTGTCAGATTAGCCAGGTGCTTGTATCATTCTTTCCCACATACAGCACACATGCAGCTGACGATTTTGAAATTGTTTTGCAAACACGTGAAAACGAAAACATTTCACAAATGTTGGTATCACTATTGAAAAGAGTTGAAAACATTGTGAGCAAATTCTCATTTTGCCACAATGTTTTCAAATGTCCTCTGCTACAGAGGCGTCAGAAAACGTCTATATGTGGGAAAGGGATAACGAACTATTTATGGAAAAGACCATATCATAATAGTATAAAATATATTAATATCGTATCTCTATTGTTAGACATTTCTTTAAATTGTCGATTTGAAAGGTCAAAAAACACTTCTTATCCCCAGAAAAAGAACACATCACACAAACGGATCCATCATTATAACATTTATAAGTTGTTTACTCATACGTTAATCCGCTCTCACGTATTCAGTATCCATGGGTATAAACAAACCATTTCAATAGGCTAGGAAAAGTGCCCGTTCACAATCCCGAAAGCTAACCACGCGGTGACCGCAGATTCAACGTTAAACCGTGCTCTGTCGTATCATAGCACAGGCCCCTATATGGCTATCAAACGCTTCGTCCTCAGTGCTTTCCTCATTTAACTTTTGCCTAAAATTGTTTAACTCATTACGACGCACATCCTCTTCATCAAACGTGAATACACTCGACGGTTCTTTGTCGAACACGCTCATTTCAATCACGTGCTTGTCACGTGCGGCGGTTCTCATCAAACAACGCCTCTGCTTTGCATCGCATTTACTGTAACGCGTAATTCTATTATCATGTGTAGCCGAATCCGACTTATGTCTTCTTTGACCTTTGACCTTGGATTTGTTTCTCGATTGCCTGACTTCATCACGAGTTGTTTCAAACATTGTTGGTGGTTTTTTATCCCGTTTTGCGGAAGCATGAGGTCTAGCATGCTTTAATAGCGTGACCATCTCTTTTGGATGTGCGATCTGTGCGCCTAACGACTGCTGTCTTCGCAGCATTTTAATCCGTTTTTGATGATTGTTGAGGTTCAATGGGAAAGCAAGCGCATAGCGTATTGAATCATTTAAAGTTTCATTCGTTTCTTGATCGATACCCGCTGAGATGGAGCCATCTTCTTTATTGTTGATATTGCTCGCACCTGCTTCACATTCTATATCCACCACTGTAGATAACGTTTTAGATGCACTCGCTGTTCTCAAGAAGTTTTTACGTGTAACAGCTGTAGTGATCGTTTCTTTAGTTATATTACGTGGAGCACAATCTGGCTCGATTGAGGGAATATAAAACCTTTTCGGTTCGTAAAACGACTTGCGTACTTTAGGATGGGGACTGTTCATCCATCCCTGTTTGCTCGTCAGTCTCGGAATCCTCGGGGAGATTGGTCCTGATTTGTCGAAACTGTCAAACATCAATCCGGATACTCGTGTACCAACGCAGCTGTCCGGAGTCGACGAGCCCTCAGATATGGACATCGACGATTGTTTCATTAACCTGCGTGCTGTTTCTTCGTTCGATTCGTGTCTGTACTTGTGTGTGTAATCCGTTTTAACAGAACTGTCCCCATTGTGTGTATTATAACAAAACAGGTACATTTTTAATGTCCTGACGCACGCTTTTCGGAAGTCCCTGTGTCTCACTACGTATATTATGGGGTTCCAAATGATAGAGGATTTAGCTACGAGAGCGGGTATGAGCGTGGTGGCAAAAGACAAGTTAGCTGTGCCGCCTATCGCCGTGTACAGTGCTACCGCTGAATAAGGCAACCAGGATATGATGAACGCTCCTGAAAACAGAAAAAGAAACAATTTTACTATTCGTATTATTATTTAACTCTTTCAGCGCCGAAGGCAATATTGAGGTTTTTGCAAACAATACTGATTCAGGTGAGTCAGCTCGTAATGAGCTGTCTCACCTGAAATCAGCATTGTTTGCCTTTTAGTTATCAAAATTGTCCAAACTTTTATGACATGAGAAATCAAGACGTCCGATTTTTGAACATGGAAGAGTCTACTTTAAACAATTCGGCGCTGAAAGAGTTAATAAAGTACGGGAAACGCGTTTGGCCAATTAAGGTCGTGTTGTTCTGCGTTCAGTGAAGACTCGCTTGCGCACGGTCTCACAAAAGTCTTAACTGTCCACCTATCACCTTGTACAGTGCGACAGCTTGAGTAATGTAACCTGGATATGATGAAAGCCCTGGCAAATAAAAGAAACATTTGTACTAATCGAATACTTATTGGTTAAACTTCTTTAGACGCGTTTGGCCAATTTCGGTCCTCAAGAATCTGCGTTCAATGAAGATTTAACTGTACGCATGCATAGAGTGCAACCGTTGAGTAATGCAACCTGTATATGATGAAAGCCCCGGCAAATAAAAGAAACACTTGTAAACAGTGTCACCGCTGAATAAGGCAACCAGGATATGATGAAAGCCCCGGCAAATAAACGAAACACTTGTAAACAGTGTCACCGCTGAATAAGGCAACCTGTATATGATGAAAGCCCCGGCAAATAAAAGAAACACTTGTACTGATCGAATGTGTATTGGTCAAACTGTTACTGTACACGTGCAGATGAAGTAAATGACAAGACAGTGGTACGGCCTAACACTGTTTACAGTGTTACTGCTAAATAAGGCAACCGGGAGTTGATGGAAAGCCCCTGTAAAAGGGAAACACTTGAACTAATCATAAACTGATTGGTTAACACTCCTTTATACGCGTGTGGCCGATTTCGGCACTGGTGCATCTGTGTTTTAGAGGAGACTTAACTGTCCGCGTGCATGAATTAAATGAAGAATGGATCACATTGATCCGCTTTGAACAAATATTCAGTTGTATCACGGCTTTTCCTGTTTAGTTACCACTACTATTCATCCTGACACCAGCTCGTAATGCTAACCCAACAGCACTGAAAGCCAAGGAGTGCAGCCATTAATTACATTTTAGTATTTGGTATGACCCGTTCGGAGATCGAACCAGTGACCTCCTGCATGGTATATGGTAAAGACCCGGATGTAATTCTGATTACACAATAGGATTGTACTCTCACGAGTGTTAGGTGCTCACGGAAGTGATTGCTCTAAGGAGATGCTTGATTTGAATTTTTCATTTATATCACGGCGGCCAGTTAACCTATTCATGCGTTTCCTGGCTTTCTCACACCAGTAATCCACACAACAATCCTTCCAAGCGACTGGCTGCTTTTCCACAAAGACTGTTAGCCCATTGGTGGAAAACGAATGACGCTTTTGTCAAACGACGGAAATAATGTTGGCCGAGCTGGGGTTCGAACTCACAACCCCATGGATTGACAGCCCGCGTCGCCCCAAATCGCCACTTCAATTATTTCTATTTAATGTCATAAAGTTGTTGCCTAGTCGAATCGTTTTCACACAGTGTGCATGAGCCGTGTTCTAGGAAAATAAACCCTTAAGAAATATTATATATTAAACCTTCCCCACTCACAACAAATATGAAGCAGACGAATTTGAAAACATTTAGACAAATATGTTTAAGTTCTCTATAAAAGTAAAAATAATTATTGAATATAGTTTGACAATAGTGTCGAAAAAATATTGAAGATCTATATCTATATATCATAATAGTACAACATATATAAATATCGTATCTCTATTATTAGACATTACTTTACATTGTTGATTTGAAAGGACAAAACACACTTCTTATTCCCGGAAACAAACTACCCTTTTTACCAATTCCAACATAAAACCGCAGCATTTTCAAACATTGAGGCAAACGAAGAAATTGCCCGCTTTGATCAATTTCTCCTTTTGTCAAAATGTTTTCAAAAGTCGTTCTCCTGCAGAGGCGTTATAAAGCGCCTGTATGTGAGAAAGGATTAACGTATTTGGTATAACCCGATACGGACGAGTTACCACTACTTAACCAATGCGCCTAAACTGCAACAATGCCCATAACCGCCGGACACTTTCTTTGACATCTGGGTAAACAAACTAGTACTAGGCTAGGAAATATGCCTTGTTCTCA
Source organism: Serripes groenlandicus (assembly GCA_031761405.1). Lineage (NCBI taxonomy): Eukaryota > Metazoa > Mollusca > Bivalvia > Cardiida > Cardiidae > Serripes > Serripes groenlandicus. Next base: position 21,354,552 of record JASEVX010000012.1, read on the forward strand.
ATGGCACTCCAGCATAACCGTTGCGTCGCGGCATGGGACACCCTGTAAGCAATCCCCGACACTAAACCACTCGGCCACGTCGAATACTGATACAATATTTTATCTCCAATCAATATATACAGTAATTCTTAAACATTAAGACAACATATGGAAGATATCTATAAATAAAGGTATACTTATCGACAACCGCTGAAAACATTGTGAGAAAAGGTGACTTCTTTTATAATTTTGTAATTAAACTGTCGTCAAAAATGTGTCTGTATTTGGGAAAGAGTTTATTAGATCATTCGAATGTACTGTTTTGATTTTGTTTGAGTGCTAATTCAATACCCAATGTTTGTATTGGGTGTTTGAGAAATGTATGAGGTGTTTACCAAGCACTCAATCCCATATCAGTACAATGGGGGAGATATCAAATGTCGATCTGGAAAAAAAGATATTTGGATACACTCTGACGTGTAGACCGGAAGCAGTCCTTAACTGTCAAGTACTATAACAAAATACGAATTAAATAATTTCTATAGAGGTCTGTGGTGACCTGTCCCTACTAATCTCATTAAAACCAGACATTATCTTCACTCGCTTAGATATGATGGCAGCTTCGTACGTCAGCCTTTGCGTCAGCCTTTGCGCCAGCCATTCAAATTGTCACCTACAGAACCGTTATGTGTAACAGGGGAGATTACCCATATAAATAAACGAAATAGATAACCGGTACTTGTTGAGTGTTCCGATTGTGTAGAACCGGGCCTTGGTTGTATCGTGCGATTTTAATAGACAAAAGAACCGAGCACCTGCTCATGAATATTAAATGTATAGGGTGAAATAGACAAAAGAACCGAGCACCCGCTCATGAATATGAAAATGTATAGGGTCAATTCGAGACCTTTTATGCGGTGTCGTCAGAACCATACTACGTACAGCGAAGTAGTTCGGTCTGATTTTAAAGAGATAGCTGATCAGGCATACACATAATAATGGCGGCGCCCTTCGAACTTGCTGGTGAGCAGAGCAAGCTATAG
>JASEVX010000012.1:21355773-21528273 GCA_031761405.1 Serripes groenlandicus
CAAAATATACAGCAGACGACTTTGAAAACCTGTTTGGCAATTATATTGAAACTCCAATGTAAAGAAAGTTAAAATTTGATTATTCTGGGGAAAGCGGTAACTGTAATTAATTCGTTTTAACACCAATAAAGTTAGCGAAGAGAAAAAAAATGCCATCTTCGCCGTAAAACTAAAACGTTTTAACCCTTTTTTCAGCGCCGACTTGTTTAAAACTACGGTAGAACTCTCCATGTTCAAAATTAGGGCGTCTCCAATTTCTCATGTAATAAAAGTTTGGGACTATTTTGATAACTAAAAGGCAAACGATGCTGATTTCAGGTGAAAACAGCTCGTTACGAGACTGACTCACCTGAATCAGTATTGTTTGCAAAAAAACTCAATATTGCCTTTGGCTCTGAAAGAGTTAACCCCTTTCCCTACGTACACCAAATCTGCAGCAGATGACATTGAAAACATACAGGCACATATATGGAAACTCACTATAAATGACATCTATAATTATTGAATAAAGTTTAAAGCACTGTGTGGCACAAAGAGAAATTGTTCATCATCAGCAATTCCCGTTTTGTCTCAATGTTTTCTAAAGTCGTCTGCTTGAAAAGGTGTTAAAAAGCGTGTTATATAGACGTGTAATTGGAGAAGCCGGGTTAACGACATTGCAAATTGGATTATTCCTGTAAGTGTTAAATGTAATAATTAATTCGTTTCAACAGCAAATTCAGATGCGAAAACCACTATGCCATTGGGAATTATTCTCTTAAGATAAATCCACGTAAAGTTCACGTTTAATCCTTTCCCACATACAACAAGTCTGCAAGCAGACGATTTGAAGAAATTACACGGGCTCAAATATGGAAACTTACTATAAACTGAAAAATAATGAATAAGTTGAAAACAATGAGCTATTTTCCTCTTTTGCCATAATATGTTACGAAAGGAATTCTTCTTACTGTAGAGATTTTCAGAAAGCATTTGTTGGTGGGAAAGGGTTAAAATTATAGAAAAAGCTAATGGACATTGACTTCAAAAATCGGTAAGTGATCTTTTGTGGTTTGAAATAAATTCCCATATAATCATCGTAAAAACTAATATTTAAGTAAGCCTTCTCGTATTGTTATATGAGCCGTTCCACGAGAGAAAACCAACATGGTGGATTCCTTCTGAAAGTATCGACTCAGATCAGCCTGCGCAGTCCCACACAGGCTAATCCGGGTTGAAACATTTCGTCTCAGGAGGATAGAGGTATAGAGTGATGATTCCTGAAACAGAAAAAAACCACAGGAGGCGAAAAGTGTATGTCAGGATTTAGCCTTGGGCGGCATGCTTAAGCTGATCCGGATCGATACTTTACGCAGAGTCCGCAATGTTGGTTTTTCTCGTGGGGACGGCTCATTTTAGAAAGTCTCGAATTATTAATAAAAACTTGATCCTGGCCATGTGAAAAGGTACACGCTGGCTGTTTTAGTTAAAAAATATACCTCAAGATCAAGGGGCCGAGCCCCGGTAGCTCAGTCGGTAGCGACAGGGGGGTGTCAATCCAGGGTAGTTGTGAGTTTCGAATTTCCGGCTCGGCCAACTTTCTTTTCGACGATTGACAAAAGTCAATGCGACATGCGGTCATTCGTCTCTTCCACCAATGGGCTAAGTCTATGTGGAAAAGCAGCCAGTTGCTTGGGAAGATTGTTGTGTGGAGAGTACTGTATGTGAGAAAACCATGGAAAATGCATGAGTAGGTGAACTGGCCACCGAAATTGTTAAAAAACGGGGCGATAAAACCCCAAATCAATCAATCAATCAATCAATCTAGATCTAGGCTGTTCACATATTAACCCGCCTATAAGACGCATTAAACCTACATATATTCCACATATAAGACGCATTTTGACACAATAGCAGCAGACGACTTTTGAAACATTGTGGCCAAAAAAGGCGAAATTGCTCATGATGATGCTATTTCTCCCTTTGGCCCACGATGTTTTCAACATTATTTTACAGTTAAGCTATCTTTTATGAAGATTTCTCAGGTTTTTTGTTACTATGGTTTCAAAGCTCGTCCTGCTGCAGATTTGTTGTACGTGGGAAGGGTTAATGGCATGAGCTTGTTAAAAAGCATCTGTTAACTTCTTTCCGTATATTACTATAATAAGAGAGACGGACATGCTGATCGTGATCTACAACTGTTCCTAAAAGCTCACTTTTCGCATAGGCGGACTAAAACATATGTTTTGGTGTGTTCCATTTAATTAACGCTTTCCCACATATTGACACTTTTCTGACGTACTCTGCAGCAGACAACGTTTGAAAACATTGTGAACAAAAGTTAGAAATTGCCTCTAAACGAGCAATTTTCCCCTTTTCCAGAATGTGTTTTCAACTTTTTTCAGTGATAATACCTTCATTTTAAAGAGATTTTCTGTTGTTTTTGTCTAGATGTTTCAAAAGTCGTCTGCTGCAGATTTGTTCTATGTGAGAAACTGTTAACCAATTAGCTTGCTAAATATCGAAGGAAACCAGTTTGAAAATAATTATGTAGGACCAGGGGATTATTCGGATTGCCCCAACAGACATAAATAAAAGACATAGACTTTGTTTCGTTTCAAATAAATACACAAGATTTACGAACATAGATCAGTCGGTGTAGCGAACTATCAAACCAAGGATTGTGACTTAGAACCCCAAGTTCGTCCAACATTCTTTCCGAACGTTTGAAAAAAAAGTTAATGCGACACAGCATCATTCGTCTTCCATGAACTAATAGTTTATATGAGAAAGCAGCCAGTTGAATTGGAAAAGACTGATGTGTGGAAAATTGGCGTGAGAAAGCCAGGAAAGTCATGTCGTGAATAATGTGATTAAATTGTTGTTTAAAGCGGGCGTCAAACAACCCAAACAATCTTTTAATCAATCAGTACAATAAAACCAAGTATGTTTCAAAAATCTTTCATGAAAAACCGGTTTACCGGGTTTTCGCGCTTTTTCCCTTTCCAATATGCAGACGCATTCTTCTGACGGACCTTCTACAAGCAGAATCACCTTTGCAAACAACAATATAGCAAAAGGAGAGTTTGCTCAAAACACGAACCATTTTCTTTATTCTCTCCGATTGTGTTTTCGTTTATAAGAGATGTTTCCTTACTTTTTGAATAAATGTTTTCAAAGTCTTCTGCTTCAGATTTGGAGGTCTTGTTTGGACAGGGTTAATGGTCAATGTTTTTAGTACCCCAAATGTTACGAGGATATTTTCATTTCACTGTTATCACTGCGTTTCCTGGGTAAAAGGTCACAATTACGCCCAAATATATCCGCTGTCATGCTGATTTACAACCCAAAATAGTCCCTAAAGAAAACCTGTGTTTGCGTAGAAATGAGTGTATACCCATCACCAGAATGGTATTGAATATATGACATTGAGTTTAAGTTCATTGTAAATGTGAACGGTGATTTCTTTGACTAACAACACGAAAAGTTTCGTTTGAAAACCTAGGATCTCATTTGGGATCCTAGGTTTTTTCATTAGACACCGAGAACATAAGTTTTTCAGGAAAAAACCTGATCTAGAACTCATGACGAGAATGTTTCCATACACCCTTTTTAATTTTATTTTTCCCTTTTATTTGTTTTGCCATTAGTCTGTCATTTGACTTTGAATAAACTTAACCCTTTCCCTCATACGACAATTCTGGCAGACAGACGACTTTTGAACTTATTTTGTCAAAAAATAGGAAAACTCTCTATAATTGAATGGATAACCTATGACAAAAAGTGGGAAGGAAAGCATTGTGGCAAAAGGAGAAGAGATTGCACGTTTTGTGCAATTTCTTCTTTTGTCACTATGTTTTTCATAAAAGCCGTCTGCTCTGCAGAGGCGTCAGAAAGCGTCTATATGAGGAAAAGGGTTAAGTGTTATATGTATGTGGTATGATGGGCTAAACTTGCCATTTTTTTCCTGAATACAATATATTCTATTATATGCTGTGTAAAGCCCTGACAAGGAGCGAAAATGCTTATCCCCGCAATCCTGAATGCAAATGACGGGAATTCAGTTATTCCGTTATTTAAAATATGTAGTTGTGTAAACATAGGACTTAATATTCAAAAAAGGTTCAAGTATTGTCCATGTAAATTGGCAAATAACAGAGAGAAGTGGAAGGCAGTATGGTGTGGCCTTATGTCCCCACTGGGGATGAAGAGGATGAGTAAATAAAGTATGTAAATTGACATTGTCGCATTAACAATACATAACACAAGTCAGTTTAAATAACAATATATGGAACACTAATCTTGTTATTATTCATCATGCTACATTTCAATTAAACATGGGACAGTACAAGTAAAAGAGAATTACACAACGAACACATTTACTACTTTACCACATTACCAAACTAATCTCCAGCTGGCAACTTTGAAAAACAAAAAGACAGATAATAAAAACCCCTCTTTACTCGGTATTAAGCACTAGGCTTTCCTCAGGAATTACAAAGGCCAACAAACTATGTTGCTTCCACACATCTTTGGACACAATGAACATGTCTGATATGAGGTCTGACATAAGCTTTGGACATAACGAGGGCCTTGGCGTGAACGGTAATCTGTTGTAACTAAAAACCTATTTTTAAAACCCTGGTTTAGGGGCACATATTTTTATATCCCTTTGTAAACAACTGCAAATTTAGGTGCATCATCTGCTCATTGAAAGGACGAGTAATGGCACCTAAATTTCCATTGTGTACCAAGTAAAAAATGATTTAACGCTTATAAAGACTTTATGGCGAGGGTGTGAATTAACCCTGGTAAAATAAATACCAATTTACCGTTACAACCATTTCACGCCAAAGCCCTCGATAAAGGTCTGATATATATCAAAGAAAACATTTATATCATTGGTTTATTGAGTTGAACATATTTGTGGCCCCAAAAATTGAGAGTAAGGGGTAAATTGTATGTAACGACAACGTCAAAGGTCTTTCTAAACGTCTATCTAACAAATGATGCCATGAGCCGATTATAAAAAAAAAAACCACCCATTTATGAATAGGAAAACATCCATTATATATGAACAGTGTGTCTACCGATTGCGTGTCCTAACATACATTCTGCGAACAGTGATGACTCCGGAGAGCCTGTGCAGCTGCACGATCTCTTCACAGTCTTTCACTGTCAGCCTACTTCGTTTTAGATGCATCTCCTACCAACTATAAACTAGCAAGTGTAGCCCCACAAGTTCACAGGATGCCTCCTTTTTATTAACGACCGCAAATACGAAGAATCAATTAGTCCAAAAATCGCCGGGCAGTAGCCTAATATATATCTATCTTTATTTCCCCAATAAATGTGTCGAAAACAGTTCCTTACTCTAGGCAAACAAGGATTTTACGACTTTCACACTGGCCCCCGTCATTTACGGTTTTTGGCTTGTACAATGCGATATACTCCCGTGGACTATTTGGGCGATATATCGGACAATAAATTGATTGATTGTTTAGTGTGGTTTTTTTGTGTTTCACTAGCTTTCTCACACACCAGTTATCCACACGACATTCTTTCCAAGCAGCTGGTTTGCTTTTTCCCACATAGACCGTCTTTACCCATTGGTAGAAGACAAATGACGCTTGTCACAGTGACTTTTGTCAAGGGTCGGAAAAGAATGTGGCCAGAGACTGAATGTTGGTCTCGAACTCACAACCCCTGGATTGACAGCTAGCCGTCGCTACCTACTGAGCTACCTGGGGCTCAACCCATGGGGAAAAGTACCTTGTAGCAACACCAGAAATACATCCGCAGCTGACCAACGGACGTGTTAAAAAAATATTAAACAGTCAATACTGCGCGATCTCCCTCCTCTCTCTCTCTCTCTCATCTCTCTGTCTCTATCATATCTATCTCTCTGTACACTCTCGTCTCTCTCTCTCTCTCTCTCCCTCCCTCTCCCAAAGAACGGTCGCTATCTAATGTCTTCTCCTCTCTCTCCTTCTCTCTCTCTCTCTCTCTCTCTCTCTCTCTCTCCACCCTCTCTCCTCTCCCTCCCTCTCATCTCTCTCTCTCTCTCTCTCTCTCTCTCTCTCTCTCTCTCTCTTCTCTCTCTCTCTCTCTTGAAAAGCAAAGCACTCAAAGTGCTGCCAGTAAGGGGGCTAACTGCAATTACGCAATACAAGGATATACCCGCTCATATTTTGTTATCACATACACTTCAAAAGAAGACCTTGTTGACGCCGCGTGGAAGCGCGGCGTCAGTATGGGATAGGTTTTAATTTTGTACCATGAGGTGACGTAATCGAAAAGGGAGCAACCAACAGTATTATTGCTAAGAAAAACTCATGTAATGGGTATTTAATAACTTCCCCCTAACTTCCTAGGGCTTACGACTTTTTTTTATAGTTTGGTTTACGACCCGACTCATCAAAGCTCAGAAAAAAGTTTCTGGCGAATGGTTTTTGGCTATTTACGATATTGAGATCTTTAAATAAATGGGAAATCTTTAAAAAATCAATGATGATTCATTTTAATTACTACATATTACAGTTATAATTCTAGAAACATGTAAAAACAACGTTAACCCAACTATGCAATAGGCATTGCCGTAACGTGGCCCTTTCTATTATTTGTAAATACAAGCATGTCATCGCTTGGCAATAATGTTTATTCTTATTTAATAGACGACAAGGTGTCATCGGTTCCCATAGAGTAATTAAGTTGTCTCTGCTCTTCCTTCCGTTATGAATACTTCGCTGTTTTCGCGATTTCATTTCTAAAATTCATTGGATTCGTACCCGGTTTTTTCATGTTTCGTTCGAGATGATTGAACGATTCGTACCAACTGGTTTTCCGGCTCATTGCTCTTGGAGAACTGACTTGAACCATTGCATTTCTTTTGTTTATTTTTCAGTTTTCTACTGGCATGTTCAAAACGATTAAAGTGACATTACAAACAAACGAAACAGACTTAATACTTTCTTGCTATATGTTGAATATACAATGTGAATCATACATATCTTTCTTTTTCGTTTTTAATTACTCGTATTTCTTCTGTTTATATACTCCCCGTTTTTGCTATCATACTTCTGCTAAACTGGAAGGAGAATAGACTTCCACCTCTCCTTCCTAAGCTTGTGTCACACTTAACTTATAACTAGGGTCAATACAATTTAATATATGTTAATATTTAAGCACCTATGTTTTTTTATCTAATGGATCTAGTTAGAGGATTTAAAACAGTTTATTGGTAAACAAAAAATATAATTGAGAAACTTCAGCTTGTATGACACATTATAGTTTGCAGTGAACTGTTACAGCAAACCGTAAACCAAATGGTTTCAGGACTAAACTTGTCATTTCACGACTAAACTTAACATGCTGAATATCACATAGATCGTAGCATGTAAAACGTTTAAATCCCTACGTCAATATTGACCCTTTCTGCTCTTGGTAACCTTTTTATATAGGCTATGGTAGCAATATAGCACATCTTGGCCTTCTTGTTTGAAATAAAGGGACATTTAGCCTTCTTGTTCGAAATATGTACATCCTGTCTGCTTGAACAGGTTATTTAAATGTACTGAACTGCATCTGCTTCCTTTAAGTCATGTTTCAAAAGCATGCGCGCATTTTTGATGATGCTTTGCATCAAAATTCTTCTTGTTATGTCTTTTAATTGAATAATATTTGAGTTGAATGCACAATATTGTATACACAGAATGGGGGTCTTTCGCAAAAACTTTAATTTGACTGGCGATATTTCACAGAGATTGTTGCATAGTTTACACACTCATTGATGCATTAATCACAATGCATGCTATATCAAAATCAAAAGAACGCTGCATAACACTGAAAACTATATTGAAATTCTAATTAAATATCATAGCAAAAAATAAACAACCTGTATCTACATTTTCCGGTTATTATAATAAAAAAAATGGTGGCATATTTGTTTTACCTTGTTTGAAATAATGTATATAATACTTCTAAAATTAACATGATTCATTTTATAAACAAAAGAATATTTACACTCTGCTATAATGGAACAATAATGAATGGTCCGTGCCTGGAGATTATTTTACAGTAAACTATGTTAATACAAAATAATCTAATTTGTAGGGATCAGTATAGCATGGCGTTATACAGTCACAGTCACAGCTGCCTCAAAACAACTGAACATGTTATTTTTCAATAACATAGTTGAACAAATACATGCACTGATTTTTATTCTTTCAAATTCTCAATAAGTGTTAATATTCAATGAGCAGGTTGTAGAAGTTGTTGTTCTGAAAGTACTTATAGATCGGTCGGTGGTACTTTTTACTCTGTAGTGTTTTCCACGATACCTAATTTCTATTGATATTTATACAGTTCTGGTGATTTTGCACTACGATGCGAATGAATATTGAAATTATAAACATAAGGGCCGTGGCGTGTATGTGTACAGCATTAAATGAAGGAACAGCTGAATAGCTTATTAGTATATTAAATACAACAAAGATTAACATGAAATGCATGGGTTATATAGAATTATGTTACACTGAGAGGTGTCGCTTTGAGTGGATACTCTTTCATTCATGAGTTCATCAGACAATATACACAACACTCTCCCCCTTCAAATGTAAAGTCATCAATTCAAATTCAATGTTGAAATCCCAATCATAACACACCGGTTGAGCGTAGGCACATACTGCTTTAATTTGTTCCGATTGAGATTAGCCATTAAGTTCCAATGTCCACGATGACCTCAATTAACATAATCATTAACATTTATTGCGGTACAAAATCCCAACCTCGGATTTTTTTGAAATCGCAATCGTAATTACACCTACGGAAAGTATGCAGATATTGCTTTATTTTTTTTTCAGTTTATGAATGACACCCTGAAGAAAGAATGCACATATTGCTTTAATTTGTCTATGCATGTTGCGTGTGATCAAGTCATGTTAACAGCGTAGAAATACATTTTATTTGTTAATCATGTAATTCGTATATTTTAACATAACCTTTCTGTCGAGTTCTTTCTTTTGGGTAAGTTCGCATTTCGCCTAGTATGGCAATTGGCTCAAACGAGCCACTTGCTAAAAATATTCCAGAGATCCTCCACTTTCATTGACATTATGTACGATATGCAACTACCAAGACATCTCTCTGAACCCGAGATGGTGTTCAGAAACGGAGAGCTGATATAGAAAAGTCAGATGTGAAGTAATTCAATGCCGATATTGTAAAATTCCAGTCTAGATTCCAGTCTCAAAATGATGAGTGTGTCTCCGGATTTCGCCGTCAATATAAATAGGCTCTAACGAGCCCCTTGCTAAAACGGAAACTAATCTATATTCTATTATATATAGAATATTATAAAATATACATTTTTTATAGCGTGCCAGACCACTATGTAGCAGACAACTTTAGAACATGTTTTAACTCTATCTAATAATTAAACTTTCATTTATGGAGTTGTTTACATTTATTCAACCGCATCGGTGGAATAGTGGTAGTGCGACCGCTGCGGATGCGGGAAGCCATTAGTTTGATCCCCGGCTGGTTCATACGAAAGACTTAAAAATGATAGTAATGGCTGTCCTCCTTAACGCTCAGGATTGCGGGGTTAGCATTACAACTAAGGTGTAAGGATAAATGGACCAGTAATACTTGTAATTTATCAAGGAAACGCCGTGATATAACATTAAACATTGTTGAAAGCGGTCTAAAGCATCAAACATTCACATTTTTTTCAATATTATATTTAAAGTCATCTGCTGTAGATTTGGTGTATGTGGGAAAGCGTTAAAACAAACGTTTGAACAGAATGTCTTCGGCCGAGTTGAGATTCGAACTTCCGACCCAATATCGTCTTTACCGGCTGATTTATTGCGACTAGACTACAATACATTAAGGGAATTTATAGAAGTGCATATAAAGCCGATAATGGCGTGATCTGGGGATCAAGTAATGGCATTACTGCCAGATTGAAGCTGGCTTTACGCTAATATTCGAATGATTGATTTGGGTTTAACGATCTTTTTAAGATTGCTTCAGTCATTTAACGACGGCCAGTTCTCCATATACAAGTTGCTCCAATCAATTTGCTGCTTTTCCGCATAAACTGTCAGCCCGTTGGTGAAAGACAAACGTCACAAAGTGTGTTAGCCGAGCTGGAATTCGTACTCACAGCCTATCGATTGACGACCCACGTCGCTACCGATTGAACTACCGTGACTCGGCCCGCAAAGCTAATATACATAGACATAATACACGAGCGGTGCTCGTGGAAAACACACATTAACGTAATTATTACACGAGTTGAAAAGCACCTGCCTCTACAGTCATGCTAATGTTTCAAACTGTATATGAACCGTTCCACGAGAAAACCACCATTGAGGACTCTGCGTAAAGTATCGACCCGGATCAGCCTAAGCATGCCGCGCAGGCTAAACCGGACAGACACTTTTCGCCCCCTGTGAATTGTCTGTGTCAGGAATCATAACTCTAAACCTCTATTCCCCTGAGACGGAATGTGTCGGCCCGGATAGGCTGCGCGGCTGGCGCAGGCTGATCTGGTTCGAAACATTACGCAGAGTCCATAATAATGGTTTTCTCGTGGAACGGCTCATATGTTGTTTTACAAAAAATCCATTGAACCTCTTTCTGACTAATTAGCAGAGCCAGATCAGACTGACTGTGCAGGTGCGCTGACTGATATTGATCATGATCTACACTGTTCCCAAATGCCAAAACGGAGCGCCACTAACATGTGTTTGATCTTATCGCAGATTTAGACCATGTCGGTAAGCGGTTTTAGTGGTTACATCAATCATATTAAACTATTTCGTTGCCCAAAGGCAATTAAATGCGTTTACGTAACGAGCTGTTTCTCCTGAAATCGTTATTGTTTGCCACTTAGACATAACATTTTACCAAATTCCCTGTTGAACAAAAATGAAGTGGTCCAATTTTCAACATGGAAGAGTCGACTTTGTGAAATTCGGCAGTGAAAAACTTCAACAAGACCGATTACGTCGATGCAGTAGCTAGGGCTCGTATATATCTGATGACTGCCTATTACAGGTCGTTGCAGATTGACCTTCGCGCAAGCCAATCAAATTGTCGCCTACAAAATCGGTAGCTATCAACAGGGGAGAAAACCTATATATTTATTTATTTATTTATTGGGGTTTTACGCAGCTTTCAACATAATTTCAGTTATATCACGGCGACAGTTCTCTTATTCATGATCCCTGGGTAAACAAACCAGTACTAGGCTAGAAAATGTGCCTTGCTAAAGGGCACTCCACCATGACCGTAGTGCCGCGACTGGGGATCGAACCCGGGACACCCGGTTTCGAAATCCCTGACGCTAACCAATCGAATACAGCGGATTCCTAATATATACAAAGCTGTGATGTCTGAGTAGTTCGACTTGATAATCACTATTAGCAAGAGCAGAACTGATCGTTTATTTTATCATGCGATTTCATTGAATATTGGACAGAAAAAATACGAACACCTGCTCCCGAATATCAAAATGTAAAGGGTCAATTTGAGACTACCTTTTATTCGGTACCTTCAAATCCAATATACTCACAAATCAAGTATTTTTGTCTTATTTCAATAGGATTATTATAGCATCTGCCTCGAGTTTATGACTATCTAATAAAATAAAAGGAGACGTAAACGTCAATTTCAGACATATATCAAATCCAACATTATTCATGTCTTTAATACATACGCAGAAAGATATATTATATTGGCCACGACACGTGAAAACCGACCTTCATAAGTAATGGCATAAATGGTCTACACTCGTTCAGCGCCAACGGCAGTATTGAGATGTTTGCAAACAATGAAGATGCAGGCGGGTCAGCTCACATGAAATCAGCATTGTTTGTCGCTTAAAAATCGAAATATTCCTGAACATGTGTTACATTACCGATTCTGAACATTGAAGAGTTTACTTTATGCGATTCAGTCAAGGTTTTTTTTTGTTATACTCTAGCACTGGTTCTTTTCTTGCGAGGTTTTTAGTTCGACTAGATGGCAAAATGTATGCTCCATGTAAGAAACGTAGTAAATGGTGTCTTTGACAAGGTAGCGAACAGCGTAGATATATAGATATGAGCCGTTCCACGAGAAAACCAACATTATGGACTCTGCGTAATGTATCGACCCAGATCAGCAATCCGCGCAGGCTAATCCGGGCCGACACATTCCGTCTCAGAGGGATAGAGGTATAGAGTAACGAGTCTTGAAACAGAACAGAAATGCCGAAGGAGGCGAAACGTGTCTCGTTAGCTGAAGTACCTTTATTTGTTCATGTATAGTCAAAACCTGTGCTAAAGACCACCTTGGAATAGAGATTCCCTGTCTATACTAACAACACTTTTAGTTTCCCAATTACTCATTTTCCGCATAAATGACCCTGTAATTAAGACGACCTGTGAACAAATACAGTGATGAGCGGGATCTTGACTTTGGGATTTTTCCACACAAACTGCGCGAGTATACTGGTTAACCCTTTCCCTCATATAGACGCTTTCTGACGGCCTCTGCAGCAGACGGCTTTTTGAAAACATAGAAACAAAAGAAGAAATTGCACAAAACGTGCAATTTCTCCTTTTGTCACAATGTTTTCCACTTTTAGTTATAGGTTATCCATTCAATTATAGAGATTTTCCATTATTTGACAAAATATGTTCAAAGTCGTCTGCTGCAGAATTGTCGTATGAGGGAAAGGGTTAAGTCTCCAGGAAGCAGACATCGAGCGTGATTAATATAAGCTAAACACTATTGTTGTGTTCCCATGGGTGGTCTTTATACACAGGTTCCAATGTAGTTGCGTGATACTGTAGAAGTGTGTGTAGGATACATAAATAATGACATGCTATTATCATACACTAATAGACCAATCTTGTCTATGGAACGTGCCTTTTCTGAGATAGACCATCCTTCCGCATTCTAAACGGAGGTTCTATTAAAACACCTCCTTCTTTATCTCCGTATGCCGCATGCGATTTTTACATGATAAATTACTGACTGACATGATTACTGTTGTATTTTTTGTAAACAAATCTTAAAAAGCTGGCAGCAATTCAACAGTTTCTTTACCTTGTGGTAGTTAAATACATCTATTACAGAAAAAGTATAAATAATGCTGTTAAGGTTTGTACTTTTTCAAGTTTGCTTTTTATTGCCATGTATATATATTACCTCCGTTTACCTATATAATGTATTGGTTTTTATACCTTTTAAGCGCTAGTATGCCTTTAACCACACCGCATATTGACACATTGTCCGAGGGACAAACGAAAACCTGAACGGTTATGCCACATAATTGTTATCAAATGCCGAGGTTGACGCCAGTAAGCTTCAGGGACATCAATTTAGACAGAGATAAACTATTTCTTTATGGGGACCAGAAATGAAAATGTCTGGTGACGTTTTAGGAATTCACATGCCCCCAATTTCTCTAATAGAAGAAAATCAAAGTATTGCTTTACATCATATAAATACGCTATACAGCCGACAGTCATCATTTCTCAACTAAAGGTCAGATTCGTCAATACTGTCGAATCGCAATAATTCATCCGGGAACGACAAAAAGGGCTACCAATCAAGTGGAAAACAGTGGAAGTCGGTAGTGAAGTGGTAGAGCGTCGGGCTCTCGTACCAAAGTTCCCGGTTCGAATCCCGTAATGAGAGGGTTTCTGCTTTTGGAATGTGTCCATACATACCGCGCGAGTACTGGTTAAGTCTCCAGGAAAAAGACATCGAGCGTGATTAATAGAAGCTAAAAGCTTGTTTCGCAATCGATGTATAATAAATAAGGCTGGACTAAAAGTTAGACGAATAAAATGTCGTGAGTTTGAAACCCGGATAGGCCATAAATTTATGAAAGGTATTGTCACTAGCTTCATTCGTACTTGTAACTTACCCAAGAAAAGCCCTGACATGACTGAAACACATTCGGAATACCTCGGTGATGAATGCTTCTTTGTTTTTGTATGGAGTCTTACGCAGCTTTCAACATTGTTTCAGTCCAATCGGAACTTCTCGGGTAATTCCGTAATCCTTCATCATCATGCTGATGAAGGATTACGGAATTACCCGAGAAGTTCCGATTGGACTGAAACAATGTTGAAAGCTGCGTAAGACTCCATACAAAAACAAACTCAAGTGGAAAACATTGTGGCAAAAGGAGAAATTGCACGTTTTGTGCAATTTCTTCTTTTGTCACTATGTTTTCAAAAGTCATCTAATAAAAAAATTTAGTAGGAGCAACATCACTGTGAAAAAAAGTTTCCGAGATGTAGCGACAACAATAAACCTGATTTGTTTGTGGCATTCGAATATTCCCTATTCGAACTAATTACTTTAATTAAAATTAATCGCAATCCTACTCTACAAAAGTTGATATTGATATTGAATAAATGGCATGAATACTCGGTACACAAATGCCAATGATTATGACTGTATTATAGGTTCTTTTTATTTGAGCTTGATATGAACAACTCTGATCATTTATCTTTTCTAAAGGTTCTTCAATAGGTATGTTTAGACAGTTATTTCATGGTCATATCGGTAACAGTCTATACTGTTGTCCCCAGGTTCAGGGTATGACATATGAACTGTTGCCTGAGATCGAATAGCCGAGGGAAACAGTTTTTTAAATTTATATATTTTACATCGATGGCGAATTATGCGTTTAAGCTTTTATAAATCACGCTCGATGTCTGCTTCCCGGAGACGTAACCAGGACTTGCGGCGTCTGTGTGAAAAAATCCCAAAGGCAGACCCCGCTTATTACTTTTGTTTAAACATGTGATGACACCTATACTACATGCGACGGTTTCATCAGTGTATGTGACAGAAGTGTATCTTCGTTAAATATTCACACTACGTTTGAGGCATATTACGTTTCACGTAATGATTTTTGTGGCGATTGGTTTGACAATCGCCACAATGCTAACAGAAACAACAACAACGAAAAAATGTACATAGTCAGTTTTGAGCAGCCCGTTGACTTTTAATTCCTTGCTGCAAACCAATTAACCTACACCCGTTAAACCGCCAAATATATAGTTCCAATACATCAGTGATGCAGAGACACGATTAATAATAATCATGTCAGTGCTACTTTGGTACCGGATTGATACTAAGATTTGAGATTTATTGAGATAATATCTACATAGAGTTAAATTATGTAAATATTACCTTTCTTCATGTTTGGGCAGAACATAAATATCATTGCGCGTTCTATAACGCTCAAAACACCTCAATGACGCTGTAGAACGTCTGGAAATTCCAAAATGTTCTATAAATAGCTCTCGAGAATGGTTATCGATTGTTCTTAAATCTCAATATTATAAACGCTTTATTTTGTAGTTGTTGCAATATATGAAAGCGTCTAGATGATAAGACTGGTTTACAAAGATTTAAATGACTCGATGACATGCAGTATCGGCACTTTGATTTCATTACTTCATTACGTGTGATGATTCGATGTATATAATAAACCTTTACCGCTAATGTCTCTCTTTGGGTACATAAGAGTTGCCCGGTGGTCTAGTGGATAACAGACACGATGACACAACTGTGTTATTACCTTATCAAATGTCGATATAAATTAAATGTTAGGCTTTAAGATAGTTATTCTATACCGAATAGAGGTCCTATCTCAACATTGCATATACACCTACCACACGGTTTACCAGCTTGAGTTCATTTACTTTAGCATTATTTCAGTTATATCACGGCGACAGAATACTTATTCATGATCCCTCTGTAAACAAACCAGTGCAAGGTAGGATATATGTGCCTTGTTAAAGAGCACCCAACCAACGACGCCGCTAACAGGAAACCGTCTTCAGTCGGAGTTGACTTGTCGTAGGCTCTAACCACGAACTTAATTAACTTAATTGAATGGGGTTGACATCAATTACAAGAAATAACCGTTTATTCTCTCAATGTGTCTTGATAGAAATTATTTACATTATTGAAGATGAGCTTAATACAAGTCAAATAAAGAAAGAAATGTTGTTTTGGTTAATCCTCAAGTGGCTGCTTATACAAGTTGGCTGTTTATACCAGAGGTGACCGCTAACACAAGTTTGACTGTACATGTATATGTATAAATTACGCTGTACAATGGACCAGTGACCTGAATTACAAATTAAATTATATTTCAATTATACTGAAGTCTCGTGAAAATAAATGTCTTAAATATCACGGTTTAGCTCTCGCTGTTACCTATTATGGTCCATAAACATGGTAATATCTATTTACCGGATCCTCATGGGGAATGATGTCTATTTCGTTATTATAGATATAACGACCATACCGCGTAGAACAGCACTAGATCGAGGGCTTGGTGTGAAATGGTTGTAACTAAAATTGGTAATTTTTTACCAAGGTTAATCACCTCGCCATAAAAGCGTCTTTAAAAGCGTTGAATCAGTTTTCTTGTTCTGAGCAATGGCACCTATATTTGCATTGTTTACAAAGTGGTCATAATTGCCCCTATGAGACAAAATGTGTCGGCCCGGATCTGGATCGATACATTACGCAGAGGCCATAACGTTGGGGACGGTTCAAATCCCTGGGTTGATCACGACACAAGACCTGTTAGACATGATAAGTCTTTTTTACAACGATACGTTTCCCGTATTAGGTTTAGGTCCGTGTTCAAGTAGCTGTATACGCAATCCCACTCGACAATGCGAACATATTCTAACGTTTTGAGAAGCATTAGGTCTCATTTTAATGAGATAGCGAAGACAAAATGACAGATTTTAACGGAATTGCTGTAAACGACACATATTACGGCCATATAATTTTATTTCTTAATACATTGAAATGTGCACATGCTCTCGATAAGCGATAAGTTCTATATTTAGATATGACCTCAAATAGTCAATTATTACGTAATAAAGATTACCGTTAAACAGCATTTTTACATAAATGTCAATAAAACGCTTTTATATATTTTTTTTATTTATTTATATCTAGAATAGAGCTTTTGCAGTCGATATAAAAGCATCATTTAGCGATTAGTTCTATATTTAGACATAACCTCAATATCGACAATTATTACATATAAGTAATCCTTGATCCTTTATAATGTTATATTCTGGATTTACAGGGCATTTATAAATATAGATACAACCGCTAACTTATACCCATTTCATTTACATAGACCATAATGAAACTAATGGCATATGTTGCCGGTTAGAGATTTGAAGTCCCATATCAGATACCATAATCTTTGCAAAATTGACAGGTGTCAAGTTCCTTTTCGAAGAAAGCT
This sequence comes from Serripes groenlandicus, assembly GCA_031761405.1. Taxonomy (NCBI): domain Eukaryota; kingdom Metazoa; phylum Mollusca; class Bivalvia; order Cardiida; family Cardiidae; genus Serripes; species Serripes groenlandicus. The sequence continues at coordinate 21,373,052 of JASEVX010000012.1, forward strand.
TTAAATAAATGTTATGAACGACTAGTCAACAATGTAGGGCAATGTAAGATTGCACGAAATTGCAGACTGGTCTTCGTCAACGTACACACAATTATTTTGTCACATTTGGTAGTAATGGCTTTCCCTCTTAAGCGCTCGAGGTTGTGGGGATAGCATTACGAATGACTCGCCGATGCCAGGATAAATTGACCAGTAGAACTGGTAACTAATCTATGAAACGCCGTGATGTAACTGAAACAGTGTTGAAAGCGGTGTTAAACACCACGTAAACAAACAAACAAACATTTGAGCCGTCCAGCGAGAGAACCAATATTATGGTCTCTGCGTAAAGTATTGACCCTGATCAGCCTAAGCATGCCGCACAGGCTTAACCGGATAGACACTTTTCGCCTCTTGTGGATTTTTTGTTTAAGGAATCATTACTTTAAACCTTTATCCCCATGAGACGGAATATGTCGGCCCGGATCAGTCTGCGCGGACTGCGCAGGATGATCTGGATCGACACACTACGCAGATGCCATAATGTTGGTTTTCTCGCGGAACGGCTCATTCATTTCGAACAACTTGTTAAGGTCGTGCTGAATACATCAATCATATAAGCGTCCCTCTGCATAAACCTTAATCAAGGACGTTGTGACCACCACCATGCGACTTCATGTAGTCTTTTCTGGATCTACACTGTTTGCCTATTAGTCCCCGAATACTTCAATAAACGTCTTGCAATATTTGACTATTTGAATGAGATTATTCCCAACTTGTAATTATAACCAAGGAATCCGCCGTGGCCGAGTGGTTAGAATCGGGTATTTTGAGCCGGGCGTCCAAGGTTCGATCCCATGTTGTGGCGGTCATTGTTGTTGGGTGCCCTGAAGCAAGTCATATTCCTAGCCTTGTAGTGGTTTGTATACCCAGGGATCAAGAATTAATGAACTTTCGAGGTAATGTAACTGAAATAATGTTGAAAACGGCGTAAAACCCTAATTACAATAAAAAGCTTAGATAGATGTTCCAGGAGCAGTGCTAAGCAAAGGGTGTTTAACCTTTTCTCTCATATAGACGATTTCTGACGCCTCTGCAGCAGACAGCTTTTTGAAAACATAGCGACAAAAGAAGAAATTGCTCAAAACGAGCAATTTCTCCTTTTGACACACGGTTTTCCACTTTTAGTCATAGGTTATCCATTCAATTAAAGAGATTTTCCATTATTTGACAAAATATATTTAAAGTCGTCTGCTGCAGAAATGTCGTATGAGGGAAAGGGTTAAAGTCGATGAAATGTAGCAGCATGATGTGTATGACATGCATTAACTCTGAACCAGCGAAAATCGAGACGTGGATTTAAGAAGATTATAATTTTAATTTTCCAAAGCCATAATTTCTTTGTTTTTGTTATTTCAAATATTTCCCCAATACCTGTTGACATAGCAACCAATATAATAGAGAATCAAAAACGGGTTAAATTACAAAATAAATGCAAATTTTAGCAAAACCATTTTCCTGCTTTATTCAAAATTTCGAAGTTTGGGCCCATCCATGGGAAAAGTTACTATTTGGCATTTCTACAAAGTCTCATCAGAATGTATAGAGGTTGACAGAAACTACTAACAAGCTTGAGTAAGAAACAGAAGAAGAATATATATCTCAATCAGACAAAAGATAAAGTAAGCGATCATATCGAGATTCAAGAATATTCACAAACACGATAACGTCAGGGCTTATATCGAGATTAAAAAATAGAAACACACACGATAATGTTCGGGATGGTATCGAGATCAAAGAATAGAAACACACAAGGCAAAGTTCGGTTTTATATCGAGATTAAAAAATAGAAACACACAAGACAAAGTTAGGGTTCTTATCGAGTTTAAAGAATAAAAACACAAAAGACAAAGTTCCGGATCGTATCGAGATTAAAGAATAAAAACACGCAATACAACGTTCTGGATCGTCTCGAGAAAAAAGAATGGAAACACGCAAAACAAAGTTATGGCTCGTCTCGAGGATCAAGAATAGAAACATACACGACAGAGTTAGGGCTCATACCGAGAATAAAGAACAAAATCACCAAAGACCAAGTTAAGAATAATGTTTTCGAAAATGTGTGAGGGGACCAGAGGGAAAGGTGTTAAGTTGTTCTCGGTTTCTCCTGTGAATAACACTTTCAATAATCAAATGTGCTTCTACAGAAAAATGTCTGCACTGTAACTAATCCATGTAAAACACATTTTTTTCTCCTTTCGTTTTTTCTTTTTTTTTCTCTTTTTCTTTTCTTTCTTTATTTTTGTTTTTCTCCGTCCGTGTTCATGTTTTCATGTGATGTAATTCATATTTTGTACTTTGTATGTGATTGTATGACGATGTACTATGTATAAGTCAAAAGAAAATAAACACTGTTCTGTTCTGTTCTGTTCATAATAAATATTAACTGTTGTTTAGGGGAGAGGGGGGTTGTATTTATTTTTGGAATATTTCGCACTTATTTAGAGATGTGAATTTGCTCATTACTTTATTCAATAATTATATAATTATATTTTCTGTTTTTAGAGATGAGTCTAGTTTTGCTTAGATGTTTTCGTCTACTGCAGATTTATTGTACTTGTGAATGAATTGGTTACATTTATAATGAGGTTTTACTTTGTTTACAAAATTTGCAATGCATGCTTTCATAAATGCCGTGTAAAGTCAATGGAGAGTTTTTACCAAACGCTTAACAAAACTAGTTTAACCCTTTCCCACATATATACTATTTACGTCGCCTCTACAACAGAAGGTTTTTGTAAACAGTGTGGCAAAAGAAGAAATTGCTCATCATGAGCAAATTCTCCTTTTGTTACAATGTTTTCAGCTCTATTCAATGATAAAACTTTAATTTATAGAAGTTTACCTTAGTTTAACCAGGCTGTTACGAAGTCGTACGAAGTTGCAGATTTGTCACATATTGGAAAAGGTTAAAAGAACCAACTTAACACTTGATTGACAATTCAAGCTTATTATATTCCAATATTCAATGAAATATTGGGATTTGCCAGTGTATTATTTCTTAAGACTGTACGAACATAAAATTGTTTACATATATTTACAAAGCGTCAATTTGACAAGTTGGTAAAATGCATATTGTATGCTATATTTTGACGTTATCACCGTCAACGTTGAATAACGGTGACGTCACTTCCTGTTTATGTCATATTATATGTACATGATAATAATAATAAATAATATCTTTATTTAATGAAGGTTACACATTAAGATGTATTTTGATGAACAAAGAAAATAATCTTATCTAGCATATGGCCTTCAACAACTAAATAATCTGACATACAACCTGACATACAACCTGATGGCGGGCTGTCAATCCAGGGGTTGTGAGTTCGAATCCCGGCTCGGCCAACTTTCTTTCCGACGATTGACAAAAGTCAATGCGACATGCGTCATTCGTCTTCCACCAATGGGCTAAGTCTATGTGGAAAAGCAGCCAGTTGCTTGGGAAGATTGTTGTGTGTAGTACTGGTGTGAGAAAACCAGGAAATGCATGAGTAGGTGAACTGGCCGCCGTGATATAACTGAGAAATTGTTGAAAACGGCGTTAAACCCCAATCAATCAATCAATCAATCAATACAACCTGATGAAGGCCAAAAGAGCGAAACGTTGTTAATAAATATATTTATGTCGAAGTTTGAACAATCCTTTACAATTTGTTTATATAATGCATATAAGCAGTTCCACGAGAAAACCAACATTATGGATTCTGCGTAATGTGTCGACCCAGATCAGCCTGGCTAATCCGGGCCAACATATCCCAGGGGGATAGAGGTATAGAGTAATGATTCATGAAACAAAAAATCCACCGGAGGCGAAAAGTATCTGCCCGGATTAGCCTGCGCGGCATGCATAGGCTGATCCGGGTCGATACTTCACGCAGAGTCCACACTGCTGGTTTTCTTGCGGAACGGCTCATAGTTTATTTTAATTTTATTCCATTGGGCCTAGCCAGCCCATTCATGCTCATATAAACATCATAACGTTGACGTCGTTTTTAAATGACGCCATGCACGTGCGATCTATATTGATGTGTGGGTTACCGTAGCTTCTTTCTCATTAAGTCTTGCACTTAAACTCAACAGACATGTAAATAATAAATAGAACAATCAGCTGCGTTAGCTCGAAATTAAATATATGTCACTTGAACGAGACGCTATCTTCGAACTCGTTTGTAAACCTAATAACATCCCATTCTCGTTACATACTTTTTGTTATCACATGACAATGCTTGTATCCGATCTAATATACCCATTACGTATTTCTTTATATGTCACACGTGTAATATAACATGACCGAATCACTATTTTTGTATTCATCCGCAAATGTTTACAGAGTGGCTGAGAACGTGTATCCGGTAAACAATAACGTCACGATAGTAGGACGAGGTAAGGGGACCATTGTCGGTCATGCAACTATATTGTTGTGTGGTTAGTTTCCAGTTTATTAAGTTTTACATGTTGGGACTATTTTCTAACAGCGAAAAACAGATTTTCTTTTTGTGTTTCGTCATGTGATAAAAAGAATCTGACATTCGTTGTCATTTCATAAAGTTTTATTAAACTCGTCCAAGAAATTTGTTATTAAGCTCGCCAGAGACTCGCTTAATAACACATTTCTTGAACTCGTTTAATAACATTTTTATATGAAATAACAACGATGATCCTATATATCGAGGGCTTGGCGTGAAACGGTTGTAACTAAAATTGGTATTTTTTTATACCAAGGTTAATCACCTCGCCATAAAGTCTTTATAAGCGTTAAATAATTTTTCTTGGTAAACAATGGACATTTAGGTGCCATTGCTCGTTCTGAGCAATGGCACCTAAATTTGCATTGTTTACAAAAGGGTCGAAATTGCCCCTAAACCAGGGTTTTCAAAATAGGTTTTAAGTTACAACCGTTTCACGCCAAGCCCTCGATATATCACTCGAGGACAGTTGATTATCCTCTACTCATTTTCCTTTTTGCACTACAAAACTTGTCCTATTTTCTTCCGTTATCCAGGAAATGGGATTTGTACCACTCGTTATATTTTTTAATTACAAAGTAGCGTGATTAATTAACCCTTTTCCCACATACAACAAATCTGCAGGAGACGACATTGAAAACATTGTGGCAAAAATCTGAAAATTCTCCATAAAAGATAGCTTAATTGTTAAATTAAGTTGAAAACACTGTGGCCAAAGGAGAAATGGCTCATCATGAGCAATTTCACCTTTGGCCACAATGTTTTCAAATGTCGTGTGCTGTTATTGCGTCAAAATGCGTTTGCAAGTGAGAAATGGTTAAGTGATAGATGTAAGGTGTCAATGACTTCATTGTAACTTTGGCATGTACGTTAACCTTAACCTTTTTCCACATACAGACGCTTTCTGACACAAGCAACGTTTTTGAGGCATTAGTTGACCTGTCCGCGGATGTATTTGGTGTAATTTGACGTTTGGATGTATTTTCCCACGAAAACCGAGGTCGTTTCGCCGGAATGTAATGGGTTTTCGTTAATAACGGTATAGCTTAGTGTCTATTGAACGCAATCCTGACTTAACCAGGTTCCCACAAACATACACTTTCTGGCGCCTCTACAGCAAACGACTTTTGAGAACATTGTGACAAAATGAGAAATTGCTAATTATGAGCAATTCCTCCTTTGTCCACACAATGTTTTCATCTCTATTCAATAATTTAGTTCTTTCATTTATAGAGATTTTCCAAATTTTTGTCAAGAGATGTTCAAAGTTGTCTGCTGCAGAGTTGGTGAATGTGGGAAAGGGTTAACCCTTTCTAAAATACCCCAAATATCTGCAGCAGAAGACTGATAACAGCTAGATAAATATATGGAAAATATATTAAAATGTTGCTCGCTTTGTGCGCCTTCTCCGACACTGTTTTCAAGAGTCGTATGTTGCAAATGCGTAGAAATGAGTTTGCTAGTGAGTTGAAATGTGCATAATCGTTTTTTCTCTGTCTTGCATAAATTTACTTTCAAATATATATGACTCGACACTGTTTACCTAATTATGACCTTCGGTCAAAGAAATGAGCCCTCTGTGGCTGTGTAACACTCTATGATAATGGTAGCCACAGTCTGACCATTGCTTGAACCGTACGAGAGCCGAGTTTCGGTAGCTCAGTAGGTAGCGACGCGGGTTGTCAATCCAGGGGTTGTGAGTTCGAACCTCAGCTCGGCACACATTCTTTCCAACGTTTGACAAAAGTCACTGTGACAAGCGTCATTCGTCTTTCACCAATGGGCTAACATTATATGTGGAAGAGCAGCCCGTGGGGTACTGGTGTGAGAAAACCAGGACACATAATATGCTTAGGTGAACTGGCCGCCGTGATATGACTAGAAAATTGTTGAAAACGGCGTTAAACCCCAATAAATCAACCTATCAATTGAACCGTAAGAGCCGCTAAATGGGTCTGAACACGATTGGAGTCGTCACATCTCTTGAGCTCAGCCGAGCCCCGGTAGCTCAGTCGGTAGCGACGCGGGCTGTCAATCCAGGGGTTGTGAGTTCGAATCCCGGCTCGGCCAACTTTCTTTCCGACGATTGACAAAAGTCAATGCGACATGCGTCATTCGTCTTCCACCACTGGACTAAGTCTATGTGGAAAAGCAGCCAGTTGCTTGGGAAGATTGTTGTGTGGAGTACTGGTGTGCGAAAACCAGGACATGCATGAGTAGGTGTTTGTTAACAACGGCGTTAAACCCCAATCAATCAATCAATCAATCAATCAATCAATCTTGAGCTCGAGCAGGTAGGATGATATTGTTTTTTATAAACTATCATACATTTGTTTATATCGATTTAAATATACCGTCGGTGTGGGACGAATATGATCTTTCTTGTCAGTGCGCTGCGATATCCCCGTAGCTGTTGAAAGTGGCATAACAACCCAAAACAAACACACTAATCAAAGATATACAGCCCTTCTGTCGTTGAAACTCCGTAATAGTAACGGAATCATATGCCAAAAAAACAACCGTTAGGTTTTTTGCGATCACGTCCTGTTTATTTAACTTGAAACTGTGAATAGTATATGATTGACCTACGATCGTAATATATTCTTTTTTAATTACAGATTTGCGTGATAAATGTGGTATTGAAAGTACATTTGCCATTTCCCAAATATCTGCAGCAGAAGAAGACGTCTAGGTAAATATTTTGAATATATATTATCTAATTAAAATTTTAATTATTCAAAAGAGTCGATAACACTGTGGCAAAAAGAAGGAATTGCTCAATATGAGCAACTTCTTTTTTTGCGACAATGTTTTTAAAAGTCATCTGTTGCAGCTGCGTAGAAATGCGTTTTCGAGTACGTTAGTGGGTTAAAATGTCCGCACAGTCTGATCTTGCTTTGCAATGATCGTCAGTTAGTGATTGGATGTAAAAGGAAACTTCAATCGGGTTGACTTTGAGAACTTACATTTAATATTTAATATTGAGCATGAGAGTAAATAATCAAAGCACTGAAAGTGCTCACAGCAAGGGGCGAACTGCAGATTACATTTGGACATGCATTTACCGATCCCAAAAGTCTAACTGGAACACTTAACAATATCACTTTGTTATGTGTCCATATAGTAAATGATAAAGGAGTTGAACGCAAAAGACTTAACACGCAGTATGGTGGTCTATCGATATACTACAATTTGACATACATACGCGCATCTGCTATCTGGATAGTTTCTGTTAAGCACACCTCCTGGTTTACAAGGGATTTTAGTCGTTTTTTTTTATGAAATTAACACATATACATGTCAAATAAAAATAAAAATTACCTAACAATGATACATATATTGAGAGTCCAATTCTACTATCAAAGCAAAAATAAAATCCTGTGTTATGTTCATTTTCTTCAGCGTGATATAACTGAAATATTGTTAAAAGCGCCGTAAAACATCATACAATCGAATTTACATCCAATATGTTGAAGCAGTTTGTTGCAGCCGTATCATATGACAATTGCATCACTGATATAAGCAATTTATAAGACCAAAAAATATATATTTTAATAAAACAAAAAATATGCCCAGATCTGGAATCGAACCCTGGTCTCCCGCGTGACAAGCGAATATGCTAACCGTTACAATATCCGCACGTTGTCTTTGCGACGAGTTATGAAATGATTTAAAATCGATAAACGAGCTAGCGAACTATTTATAATTGAAGTCTTTTATCTTTATAAAAAACATATATCATTCAAATAATTTGATTCTCTTTTAGAGTATATTGTATCACTGGGACTTGACTATCTTATTCCGTCTTCTGGGGTTGTTATGGTTAGTTTTGGTTGATAATCTGATGTATATACGTAGGAACCTAGAATGAAATACTCTAGTACTTAGATTCCTGATTGACTTTACCGCTGAAAATACATTGTATTCGAAAGGATTTTAGGAAATTCCGACGCCTAGGCTCACTTACACATTTATCATATATGTTATATTTTGTCAACTATTTACTTTATAATCATTTCAATAATTAGAGTTTTTGAGTTTATATGTTATCATTGGGACTCTATTATCTGATTTCGTTTTTGAGTATGAATCGAGAAGCTGCCTTTACTCCACTCCATTTAGATATTTAGGAATCACCCATGAACTTTACGTGCGATGATGTATGTTGAAAGCAAAGAAATACATTTCATCTTTTATCATGTAATTCATATATTTTAACATAACATTTCTTTCGAATTCTTTCTTTTGGGTAAGTGATGTCGAATAAAATCCATTTTCTGGCTTCATATGCCAAAAAGTTACCGCATTTTGATTTTTAAACAGAAACAATTTGGCGGTTCGAAAGGACCGACATGGTTATTAGCTGGCAACAGTACATTCATTTTTAAAACATATTCCAAAGATCATCCACTTTCATTGACATTATATACGATCTGCAACTACCAAGACATCTCTCTCTGAACCCGAGAGTTTGGTCAGAAACGGAGAGCTAATATAAAAAAACAGATGTGAAGTAATTCAATGCCGATATTGTAAACACTAGTCTAGACTCCAGTCTCAAAATGATGAGTGTCTTCGGATTTCGCCTACTATAGCAATTGGCTCTAACGAGTCCCTTGCTAAAAACATTTGCATCCTTCGAGATGGTTGCGCCTGCAGGTAGATCTTTTTCACACATTTTTAAATAATTTTCACAGAGCACCGCTCACATACACGCGTAAACATTACGTTTAGGTTGGTTTTCACAGAGCTCCGCTCACATAAACGCGTAATAATTACGTTACTGTTAGTTATGCACAGAGCACCGCTCACCAACACGTGTAATAATTACGTTTAGGTTGGTTATCACAGAGCACCGTTCAACTAAAGGTGACATAACACATGCTGTCGGAATATTCGGATTTTGGCCAGGGTCAAAAATAGAAATAATAACAAATAGTAAGTTTTGGGTACATTTTTGGGTAAACGGTTGATTTTGATGCTTATAAATGTGAAAATTAAGCTCTAAGCATGAAATTGAATTTTTCAGTTGAACCCACTTCTCCTTCCGGTTTGACTACACTGGTTGCAGAGCTAGGCGTGAATTTAAAGGTCAATTTGAATACCAGCTTTCGCGTCCAAAATTGCTTGAAAAGGAGCTGGTAACGTGGTATATCTGACTACATCCACAGATTGCCTATCGTTTTGAGAGCCTTAGCAGCCTTTCAATTTTACACTAACTCCCTGCGTTTTTGTTGGGTGATGTTTGGAATAAAGGGTCAAATTGATCTTTCTATCCTACTTTTTTCACCCTGTTTCAGACCACTTTTGTGGCCACTTCTTTCAATAATATGGACTGAGAGTGTGACTTCCAATCATTTTCTTATAATTCTGGCACTCCTTGATACCGGAAAATCCTTTTTATCGAACCAGTATGGATATTATGAGAAATATTGAGAGAATAAGAGTTGGGGTTTCCCAGGAAACAGAAAATCACCTTTCAACTGTGTTATGCCTCCAAAGGGTTAAAAGTGAATTGATAAAACCATATTGTTGTGTGCGAAACATAATCATGGCATTGCATGATAAAATGACATGATTCATTCACATAACGATGTTACATTTGATTAATTTTCACATAATATTGGTCAAAATGTCCAGAAAAATAAAAAGTTACAGGTGATGAACTTATGTCAGGCAGTAAGTAAATGTAATTGCCGTTTGCTGTTTCCGTCCCAGACAGAGTTGCCATTTCGCAGAGTATGATTGGGACAATAAACCCTAATATTCTATTTTTAAAATGTCTTAGACTCGTGTTCATTGCTATCCGAATAGTTACACCAAATACATCTGTGGGTATACTGAGCCGAATAATCCATGAAAAAACCTTTGTTTGCGTAGAAATGAGTGTATACCTTCACAAGAATGCATTGACTATATGACATTGTTTTTAAAATCATTGTAAATCATTGTAAATATGTAAAGGATGCACTGGAAATGTTTGAGCTGATCATTTTCAGTATTTTAGTTCCGTTTCCACGGTCGATTATTACCCACAGTGTGTCAGGTGAAGTAAACAAACTTAATGAATCCTGTCCCACATGCAATATATCTGCAGCTGGCGACTTTAAAAACATCTAAAAACAAACGTAGAACATATCTTAAAATGAAAGCATAATTATTAACAAGAGTTGTGAAAACATTGTGGCAACTGGAGAAATTGCTCATTGTGCGCAAATTATCCCTTTACCACAATGCTTTCAAATGTCGTGTGCTGCAGAGTTGTCAGCACGCGTATGTGTATGAGAACCTGGTTATGTCAGGGTTGGGCTCAATAGACACTAAGCTATACCGTTATTAACGAAAACCCATTACGTTCCGGCGAAACGACCTCGGTTTTCGCGGGAAAATACATCAAAACGTCAAATTACACCAAATACATCCGCGGACAGGCCAAATAACGTTGCTTGTGTATATATTAGTGTTTACCTTCACCAGAATATGTGATAATGAGTTTAAACTCATTATAATTGGGTATAGGATACACTGGAACTATTTTATTTTATCATTTTTAGTAGCTTAACCTTGTCTGAAAGTGAGAATAGAGTATGTTGAAAAACAAGTCTTGGACCAGCCCAAAAGTGTGCAAAATGACGGGAACCATCCACACGCAGTAATTTCTTTATTGCATGATAGATGACCAAACATGGTACAGATAATGACTCCCAATACAAATAAAGTTAGAATAACTTCAATCGTCCGCCTTGTGTTAACTCATTTCTTCATACAGACGGTTTTTGACGCTTTTCGCAGCATACGACTTTTAAAAACAGTTTGGCAAAAGGATAATTTTTTATTATTTTGTCGCTATGTTTTCAATTCAATTAAGTAATTATTTTTTCATATCTGGAGATTTTCGATTTAATTGCCGATATGTTTTCAAAGTCGTCTGCTGTATGCGGGAAAGGGTTTACCGTAAGTGTCATCCATGTTCATGCCTCCGAAGACCGATTTGCTACATGTTACATTTATCAAAGCTTTCTTTTCCTCGAGGGTTAATAATCCTCTATATCTGGAAAGTGATAGGTTGTATCGAATCTCTGAATGTTGGTTTAAGCTTGTCTACCTGGATTAGCCTGCGCGGAGTGCGCTGGCTGATCTGGGTCGATACATTACGCAGAGTCCATAATGTCGTGGAACGGCTCAATTATGTGGTTTGATATGTATGGGTGTTACGCCGTTTTCAACATTAGTTCAGTTATATCACGGCGACAGTTCGCTTATTCATGATCCCTGGGAAAATGTTCATTGCCCAATGGCATTTCACTATGACCACAGCGCCGCGACTGAGAATCGAACCAGGGACGCCCGGTTCCAAATGTGGAAAGCGATTGCTGGTATCGAAGTACTGAACGTTGGTTTGACTTTGTCTGATGATAACAAAGATACATTACGGGGCGTGAGGATAACTTATCATATATGGAAAACGCTCTGCGGTATCGAAGTAATGAACGTTGGTTTGACTTTGACTGAGAACGAACATACCATATTTATCGTGAAGGCATTGAATGTTGAAGAATCATTGCAGAGGCTAACGAGCACAATGTAAGGAGGTTTTTTCCATACAGTTAAGAGTCATTGCAGAGGCTATCGAGCACAATGTAAGCAGATTGTCTTGATACAGTTAAAAATCATTGCAGAGGCTAGCGAGCACAATGTAAGCAGGTTTTCTTGGTACAGTTAAGAATCACTGCAGAGGCTAACGAGCACAATGTAATGAAGTTTTCTTGATACAGTTAAGAATCACTGCAGAGGCTAGCGAGCACGATGGAAGGAGGTTTTCTTGATACAGTTAAGAATCACTGCAGAGGCTAACGAGCACAATGCAATGAGGTTTTCTTGATACAGTTAAGAATCATTGCAGAGGCTAATGAGCACAATGTAAGCAGGTTTTCTTGATACAGTTAAGAATCACTGCAGAGGCTAACGAGCACAATGTAATGAGATTTTCTTGATACAGTTAAGAATCATTGCAGAGGCTAACGAGCACATTGCAAGGAGGTTTTCTTGATACAGTTAAGAATCATTGCAGAGGCTAACGAGCACAATGTAAGCAGGTATTCTTGATACAGTTAAGAATCACTGCAGAGGCTAACGAGCATAATGCAAGGAGGTTTTCTTGATACAGTTAAGAATCATTGCAGAGGCTAACGAGCACAATGCAAGGAGGTTTTCTTGATACAGAAAGGACCGCGTGAAACGTAACCCGACCATATATCATGTTTCGATCAAGAAGGGTGATGACGTGGCGTTGTCCAAAATATAGGTCAAGAAAACCATTAACCTTTTCCCAAGAACAACACATCTGCAGCAGGCGTATACAGGTTAAATGTATAAAATAACTAACCCTTTTCCATTTAAAGACGCATTTTGACGCATTTGCAACAGACGACTATTCAGAACATTGTGGCAAGGGAGAAATTACTCACAATGAGCCATCACTGCTTTTGCCACAAATGTTCAACCTTACACAATAGATCTACCATCATTCAGAGAGAGTTGGTGTATATTGATTGGAAAGAGTTAAAGTATTATAATTGAATAGGGTATTTAAAAAGCTGTAGTAAAAGGGGAAATGATCCATATTCACCAACCCTCCAGATGCAATCCGGAGTCTCACGATTTGAAGAGGTAAACCCCAACCTGACGATTAAAAAAAAAAAAAAAAAAAAAAAATATCAATTATGTGGATAAATGTACTGAATATACTACAACCATTTTCTAACATCCACATCTTAACTTGCTAACATCATCAACTTCTCAACATAGTGTCACTGATTAATTTAAGGCCCTTTTCAAATCGGTGATGGTGATCCATTTCTGCTTTCACCAAAATATTTTCAAAAAATCGTCTGCTATATATACGTCAAAGTGCGTCTGATGGTGGGAATGAATTTTGTATGCTTTAAATTCGTCTCAAGGGAGAGTACTGAGTCTTTGTCTATTACGTATATCATTGCTACAATCGGGTCATGCTAAATAAAAATACACATCTAAAAATTGGGACAGCTCCAAACAATTCGTTGTAAATGTCCACATAGTATACTTACGGGTTCTCAATTTGGTAACTATTCGTGACTTCATCTGGGACTACTAACACGTATTAGTAGTCCCTGCCTCCAGCAATATTCAAAAGTGCTTACCAATGTAACGTACTGGATGTGTTTTAGTGTCCAGAAATGGGTCATTTTTTCTAAGGTTAAGATATATTCTGCCTAGTATAAACAGGTCATTCTTAACAAAACGCTTATAGGAATCTTAGAAGGCTTATTACTGTGATTTCCTGACTTTCTTGAACCAGTACTTCACACAACTGGTCGCCTTAATACATATGGCTGAAACATTATTGAAAACGGCGTTACAACCCCAATCAATCAATCAATCAATCGATAACCCTTGTCGTTTGCGGAAACATCACATGGCGAGATACGTACAATAGGGTTTAAATATGAAGGAAATTTAAAATTAGAAATATCTTACCACGATGTAACGCATACGAAATTTCATAATAAAACATTTGACGTTTTTCAATCAATATTCAAAAGTCTTACCAATATAACGTACTGGATGTGTTTTAATGTTCAGAAATGGGTCATTTTTTTCTAAGGTTAAAATATATTCTCCCTAGTATAAACAGGTCATTCTTAACAAAACGTTCATAGAAATCTTAGAAGGCTACCAGGGCCGCTGAAAAAGATTCATTTAACATGTTTGACTTAAGGGATTTTAAAGTATATTCTTGATGTTGAAAGGACAAAAAGTTCATCTCCAACAAAACTTAAATACGCTGCCTGGGATTTGAGAAACCATAAAAGTGATGCATTGAATGTGTTTTGATAACGAGAAATGGGAACTGAATATGAACGCAATTTAATGAAAGTTGGCAAATCTAAACATTTAATCGAGAATTCACTTTGGCTAAATGTTGATAGACTTGCTAAAGTGGTCTTTTAATTTTAATTTTTTTGAAACTGTGTCTCTATGTATTAAAACGGCGTTACAACCCCAATCAATCAGTAAATCAATCAATCAATCAATCAATCAATCAATCGATGGCCCTCCTCATTTGCGGGAATAACAAGCGGCGAGATACCTACAATAGGGTTTAAATATGAAGGAAATTTAAGATTAGAAATATCTTACCACGATGTAACGCATACGAAATTTCGCAATAAAACATTTGACGTTTTTCAATCGTTTAGCAATTTGTTAGTGTGTTCAGAAAACAATTTCGAACCTGAGGAATTTCTAATTACACACTTTACCGTGCACGAACAAAATAATTTTATTTCATAATGAGATTTTTATACTGTTACAAGAAAGAAAACAACGAAAGACACATTAGGTGAATTATCTGCCGTGATACAAGTGAAATACTGTTGATAACGGCATTAAAATTCAATGAATGTATCAAACAATGGAGTGTCAATGGGTTTCAAATCTCTAGACGCGGTGCCTACATTATAACGTGTTCCCTCTCCAGGGTACCATCTAACGCATACAGAAACACAAAAAGAAAAGCATCTGTTCTAGAGAGGTGTGTCTCTTTTATCCTTTCTCACATATATATGCTTTCTGACGCCTCTGCAGGAGACGAAAACATTGTGACAAAATGGGAAATTTCTCAAGACGAGCAATTTCCCCTTTAAGTCACAATATTTTCACTCTATAATTGTGTTAATCCTTTCCGATTTTAAGAGATTTTAGCATTGTTTGTGTAGATATTTTCAAAGTCGTCTCCTGCAGAATTGTCTTATGTGGGAAAGGGATTAACTTACACCAAGAGTATCGAGTTAGACTCATTGCTTTGCTCAACTCTCATGTGAATTCTTCAATTCCCATTTATCTCACGATTTATTCTATTAGAAAACCAACTTTTTTGTAAATAACGGAATTATTCAAGATTTTTGTATTTGTTGGTGTTTATTGCCCCTTAGGGCATGGATCTGTTTGTAATCGTTGAATCGCGGCGTCAGTATGGGATAGGTTTTAATTTTGTACCATTGGGTGACGTAATCGAAAAGGGAGCAACCAACCATTATTATTGTTAAGAAAAACTCTGAAATATGTTTGAATAAAAACCTTTATGAATCAATAAATTGTATCAACTGATTAAAGAAACAACAAGATACAAAATACGTATGTCTTCTACCGTTATTACAACATTTTAGACACATTTAATTTGTATTTAATAACTTCTCCCCAACTTCCTAGGCTACGCTATTTTTATTAATAGTTTTGTTTGCGGCACTGACCCGATTCATCAGAAAAATTACTTCCTAGGCTACGCTTTTTTAATAGTTTGGCTAACGGTCCTAAAAAAAAGTTTCGGGGGATGTTTTTGCCTATTTATAAAATTCAGTTGTATTTCTAAACTTAAATAGTTCCTCCCTATATAGTTTGTTCATTCAGACCATTGTATTCTTGCTATATGTTGACTATACATGTGAATGCTGCCTTTAATTTCATAAATGCTCAATTTTGATTATAAATATCTTTAAACTTGTTAAAATTACTTTGTATTTTATTTTATATACTCCCGTTTTTGTTATCATACTTCTGCTAAACTGGAAGTAAAATAGACTTTCACATGCTGAATATCACATAGATTGTAGCATATAAAACGTCTAATCTCTACGTCAAAATTGACCCTTTCTACTCTTGATAACCTTTTATTATAGACTATGGTAGCCATGTGAGCAAAATACGCACATCTTGGCCTTCTCGTTTAAAATAAAGGGACATTTGGCCTTCTTGTTCAAAATATTTAAATCCTGTATGTTTGCACATGTTATTTAGATGTACTAAACTGCATCTGTTTCCTTTAAGTCATGCTTCAAAATCATGCGCGGCGTCTTTGATGGTTTGCATCAAAATTCATCTTGTATACGTATTTGTATATAATAGAGAATAGTGCGTCCTTGACTTAAAGCGACTGAAATCTAGATGGCACGAACAAAAAAAACTCGAATTCGCCCTAAATGTTATTCTTTATGTTATCCAAGTAAAACCAGGGTAGAAAATGTATCGTTTTTTATCAATAAAGTGAACTTGAGTCGTTTTCAATTGTCCCGATGAAGGGGATTCCTATTTAAAAATACTTACCCCGTTACTGACAGGGTAGAATTTGCGATGGAAAAAGTATCGAAAACAAGAAAATCTCACAAATTATAGGGGTATGTAATATGTCAGTTATCATATTTTAATGCCTCAAACACAAAAATAACACTTATTTTCTTAAAATTGGATATTTTTTTTTTTTCGACAGTTGGGTATCTGGAGTTAAGTCGCTCTAAGACATGAACTTTATCTGATAAGGTTCGGACAATAATCATTTCTCCCATCTTCGCAAGCCAATGGTAATTTGTCCATTACATTACCATAAGTACTAAGTCTTATCGGAGTGCTAATGTATGAAGATGCACTTCTCCAGGCCGAGTCAGATAAAGTTCATGTCAAAAGTCAAGGACGTAATATTATATTTATCTTGCATGCTAAATTATGTTTTCAGGTAAATCTACATTCATGTTAACTAGTTTTAAGAAATTACATACAAAATAACAACAGCCCATTCATAAATTACTTCACCTAAAATAGAATGAGGTCACGCGCGTGCATAAATACGCGCCGAATTACATTGTATACCGTCACACGACATACGGAAGCTAAAGAGTTCCAACTATAACTCCATATCTTCTGATTTGTATATCTGGCGTGACAAAATACCGTTACGCGGCACGCTTCAGTACACACGATGTCAACCGCCGTGCTTTGAAAATGAATAGTTGTGTTGGATCTGGAAGTCGTTGTTTTAAGTTACTTCAGGCGATGGAAGTTCAAGTAACACTCAAAGTTTAAATACAGAAGACTATATTCAAGGCAATTGTGATGCTTGGTCGTCGTTTAAATTGGAGATATTCGTCACTGTTGTAGGTAGACATGTCGAAGACACATCTCGAAACGTTTAGTTAAAAGAATGATCATAAGCACAGATTACGTACAGATAAAGTTATATAGCATGAAGAAACATTTTCTGGATATATAGATGTAACGCATAATGATTTTCTGTCGGAACTGCTGTATGAAAGAGAAATCCAATGCCAGATCAGGCTGTTCGTTAACCCTTTAACAGACTGACGATAACCTAGATTTTTTGTCGTTTATCGTAGAAGCATTTAAGTGTAAAACTACTTGTGGAAACATAGATATGCTTCTCATTATATAGGACATAACTCGTTTCAGATTTTATTTAAACAAGGTTACCTATGATCAGTATCTGCACATTGCAAGATAGATTTGAAAATATACACAATTCATAATATTAAACGATTTCAAACTTACAACAATTCTGCAGCAGACGACTTTGAAAATATCCAGACAAAAATATGGAACCTCTTTTTAAATAAATTGTTTAAGTGTTTAATAGAGTTGAAAACATTGTAGCAAAACAATAAATTACTCATTATGAATACTTTCTCCTTTGGCCCTCCCTGGTAGATACATCGTTCAACACATCTGAAGCAAACCACATTGGAAAACACTCAGGCATGGCGAATTCAAGATGCAGGAAAAACAAAGCATTGTTCTTAAAATTTTAGATCAGAGGTGCCATTTCGAATAGACTAAGGTTTTGATTGATACTTTGTTGCTTTACGACGCTTTCAGCAATTTTTCATTTATGGCACGGTGTTTCCTGGGTTAGTTACCAGTACTACACACCAGTCAGTAGTAATGTAATGCTAACCTGCAACCCTGAGCGCCAAGATGGGCAGCCATTAATACCATGTGTAAAGCCTTTGGTATGACCCGGCCGGGGATAGAACCCGTGACCTCCCGCACCGTGGCGGACGCTCTACCACTACACCACCAAGACGGTCAAAATAGGTAACACTGGAGTAATTTCGAACAAGTTACACACTTCTAATCACCGCGTGTGTTAGGGTTACTGGATTTTCGAACGACTTTCAGAATGCAATTAACCTGATCAGACTGCAAGGATGATGCCCTGACTAGTCTTGATCTTGGCGGGTCTCATGGTCCCGAATGTAGGTCTTCGAATGCCGCGACACATTATGGAGACACAGATTCCAAATCTGAATTGATTGACATCTCGTCAAGTTGATTGGGGTTTAACGCCGTTTTCAACAGTTTTATTTTGTTTATCACGGCGGCCAGTTCACCTACTCATGTGTTGCCTACCCTTCTCACACCACACCTACTCATGTGTTTCCTGCCCATCTCACACCACACCTACTCATGTGTTTCCTGCCCTTCTCACACCACACCAACTCATGTGTTTCCTGCCCTTCTCACACCACACCAGTAATCTACACAACAAAGTTTCCAAGCATCTTGCTGCTTTTCCACATCGACTGCGGTAAAAGACGAATGACGCTTGTCAAAATGACTTTTGTCGAACGACGGAAAGAATATTGGCCGAGCTAGGGTTAGAACTAACAGCCCCTGGAATGAAAGCCCGCGTCGCTACCGACTAAGCTACCGAGACTCCACACGTGTCGTCTAGACTACCATTTCCATTGGCATCCATCGATGTTGTCTGAGTTTGATTAATCCAAAACTATGTGTTCATAAATTCACCTTACATTGTAATTAATAAGGATTTCGAGAAATTTACATTTGCCTACTTACATGTACGCACGTATGCGTTCGTTAAATCACCTTACATTTGAATCAATAAGGATTTTCGAGAAACTCGCATTTGCCTTCTTGTCCTCTTACCTTAACTGTTCGGTAAATGTAGTGAAAATGACCAACAATCCCACGAACAAACCCGATATCTAACGACTCATTACGGTATTTCCGATCCCAATTGGGATGTAGTACCGTCAACTAAAATAGACCAATAGTACAAATGTTTTCTAATCATAGTAGAACTCACTCTCGGCTATCTTTACACTCTCTTACACTATCGGCTATCATTACATTCACGAGAATGAGTGTAAGGAACGATAACTCTGCAAAGGAGATTGAGAGTGAATGTAAGGAACGGTAACTCTGCAAAGGAGATTGAGTAAAACTGTTATCGCAACATTCTGTTTGTTTCCGAAGAAGACCGATTTCTAACGACCCCATACGGAAATCGCCGATCCAATTCAGCATGTTCAACCATAAACCAAACTAGATCAATACTATGAATGATTGTACTTTACCTATCATGAATAACACGGTGATCGCAACCTTCTGCTCTTTCGGCGATTTCGTCTCCGAAGAAGATCGTATTGTCGGTTTCAGTGATTTTTCTCTGTATATCTGTAACGAGAAACAATATAATGCTATTTTCATTCAAATTGGTTGACTTTTCATCATTTCGGATATATGTATTACATCTAATTAGATTTGTACTCAAAGAAATTGGTGAATAATGAGTTTAAGCTGATTTGGATTATGTACGTGCTATATGTAATAGTGTTAACTATCTTTGGACGATTTGACTGACATATTTACTAAGTTGTAGTGTTTTTATCTTTGTCTAGGACGGTTTGACTGACATATTTACTAAGTTATAGTGTTTTTATCTTTGTCTAGGACGGTTTGACTGACATATTTACTAAGTTATAGTGTTTTTATCTTTGTCTAGGACGGTTTGACTGACATATTTACTAAGTTATAGTGTTTTCATATTTGTTTAAATCCTTTTGATACTGATATATTTACTGAAATTAAGTTTTGCTTTCGTTGTTAATGTTGTTTTGACCGATTTACATATATTCATTACTCTAAAATTATTTGAAATCTACATATATTTAAATGACTTTGATAGATGTATTCACTGAGGAAATAATGTTGACTTTTTTGTTTAAATGGATCTAAGTTATATGGATACTAGATTGTTAAAATCGACCTGATTTAAGTTTTTACTAATGATACCGTCTTGCGTGTTTTGTTTAATTCGACTAAAACGATGCATTCGCTGAACTTATAGTTTTAATTCGTCAAGGGCGTAGCTTGATATGAACATCTGGTTGAAGAAAGTGGTGCAGTGACGTCCCGGTAGAAAACCAGTTAGTTGCCTGGGAAGACTGTTCTGTGGAGAGCTGGTGTGATAAAGCCAGGACATATGTGTTAACGTGATCGATCTGGTCGTCGCGATATGACGGAATAATTGTAGAAAACGGCGTTAAAAGCCAATCAATCACAATCGAAAACGCATGAATGATGAGGTTATTACAGCAGCATCCGCAACAAAAATTCGTCAATGACGTGCTAATTAACCCTTTCGATGTAGATTTCTTTTGACCCGTTCTCTTTTTCTTTATAGTGGTTTTACCCCATTTTCAACATTATTTCAGTTATATCGCGGTGACTGTTCACTAATTCATAATCCCTGGGCAAAGAAACCAGCATTGGGCTAGGAAATGCGCCTTGCCCAAGAGATCGAACACCGGGGGCGCCCGGGTCCAAATCCCCGACGCTTACTACTTGGCCACGGCGGATTTCTTTTTATACGCCCGTTCTGAAAAAATGGGACGTATTATGGCGAGGCGTTGTCCGTCCGCGTGAGAGAGTACTTGTGGGGTGCGTGTTTTTCCTAAAGCCAACCCACCACCCTTATAAAGACACTCCACCACCCTTATAAAGACACTTAGATAAATAGTTTTTTTTTAGTTTTTATAACGGGTATCTCATTTGAATATTAATGTTATTCATTCCGTAAAAGGGTGTTAATTACGGAATGAATTGCATACTTGTGGGGTGCACCCCACAAGTAAACATCAAACGAAATAACCCCACAAGTACTCTCCCATGAGTACGTCCGTGCGTTTGTCTTTCCGAGTCCACGAAAGGACATTTGTTGGGTACTGTTGTACTCCCAAAGCCCACTCACCGCCCTTATAAGACACTTTTATTATTTATTTTCTTTATAATTTTCTAATGGGTATCTAATTAGCATATTAATGCTATTTATTCCGTAAAAGGATGATAATTACGGAATAAACCGTATCCTTGTTGGGTATACCCAAGAAGAAAACATCAAAGGAAAATACCCAACAAATGCCCATTCGTAGGCACGCACGGTTTATTCCGTAATTATCACCCTTTTACGAAATAAATAGCGAAATTGATTATATGAACTGAACCGCGTTTTACGGGTTTCTACGCCGCTTCCAACAGCTAAGGTCATATCTTGGCGGACATATTGTTTTTTGTTTTTCTGGGTTCTACGTCGCTTCCAACAGTTTAGGTCATATCTTGGCGGACATATTGTTTGTTTGTTTTCTGGGTTCTACGCCGCTTCCAACAGCTAAGGTCATATCTTGGCGGACATATTGTTTTTTGTTTTTCTGGGTTCTACGTCGCTTCCAACAGTTTAGGTCATATCTTGGCGGACATATTGTTTGTTTGTTTTCTGGGTTCTACGCCGCTTCCAACAGCTAAGGTCATATCTTGGCGGAGATATTGTTTGTTTGTTTTCTGTGTTCTACGCCGCTTCCGACAGTTAATGTCATATTTTGGCGGACATATTGTTTGTTTGTTTTCTGGGTTCTACGCCGCTTCCAATAGTTTAGGTCATATTTTGGCGGACATATTGTTTGTTTGTTTTCTGGGTTCTACGCCGCTTCCAACAGTTTAGGTCATATCTTGGCGGACATATTGTTTGTTTGTTTTTTGGGTTCTACGCCGCTTCCGACAGTTAATGTCATATCTTGGCGGACATATTGTTTGTTTGTTTTCGGGTTTTACACAGCTTTCAACAGCTAAGGTCATTTCACGGCGGACATTTTTGTGTGGTTGTTTTTAGGCTTTACTCAGCTTTCAACTTTTAAGGTCATATTATATAAGTTAATGTGCCACAATGTCGCAAACAAATATTTAAAAAACAAAAACTCGACAATACTTGTTTAATATATTAACATCTTCTTCGCTAGTGTAAATGCCTGATACTTATTTTGTCTGGTATATTATTTAACGATGATGCAGAACCGAATGGCTGATTGGGATGGTCATAAATTGAATATAACATCAGTATATAGTCGTACTCAAGGGAAATCTTCCCTATTACATTTATAAAAACAATGTATAAATATATAAAGCTCTGTGCAATCATGCTATCTGATTCAAATGTGCATGGTTTGCCACAAAAGTTTTCTTGAAATCTTCTGTCACTTATAGTTGATTGACTAATCTATTGTGGTTTTACGCCGAGTTCGTTATTTGTCACATCACGGGAGCCAGTTCACATACCCATGTGTTGCATGGCTTTCTCTCATCAGTACTCTAGACAACTGTTTGTTCCCAGCAACTGGTTGCAATCAAGTTCACATAAATTTTTAACCCATTGATGTAAGGCGAATGACGCCTGTCGAACTGACATTGTCCAAACGGTGGAAAGTATTTTGGCTGAACTAGGGTTCGAACTCACAACCCTTGAATCGACAGCCCGCGTCGCTAGCGGCTAAGCTACCAGAGCTCCGCCTGTGACTTACATGAGAACCGTACGCACAGAGAGCAATCTACACTTTTGGACAACGCCATAATGTTGTTTTCTACTAAGAACTTTAAGCCTTGGTGCAACGTTATCACATCGTCTGTTTACTTTTTCCTTCTTACATACGTATTTTGACGCATCTACAACAGATGACTTTTGATATTATTGCGGCTAAATGAGAAATTACTCATAATGAGTAATTTCCTCTGTGTTTCACAATGTTTTCAACTGTATTTAAGAAGTATACGTTTAAGTATATTATAGACGTTTTCAAAATCGTCTGCTATAGATTTGTTTTAGCTGGAAACGGTTAACCCTTTTGCTGCCAAAGGCAATTAAAGCCTTTTTTTACAAACAATGCAGATTCAGGTGAGACAGCTCATAACGAGCTGTCTCTCCTGAAATCTGCGTTATTTGCAACCTAGAGATTAAATGTTACCACATTTCCTGTTTTACAAAAAATGGATTGGTCCTATTTTCAACATGGAAGATTAGACCTTGTTAAATAATAGAACTGTGGTAATGGAAACGGGATCTCATTTCTGTACGAGAACCAAAGAGTATTTCGAGGGCTTGGCATGAAACGGTTGTAACTTATAACCTATTTTGAAAACACTGGTTTAGGGGCAATTTTGACCCCTTTGTAAACAATGCAAATTTATGTGCCATTGCTCAGAACGAGCAATGGCACCTAAATTTCTTTTGTTTACTAAGTAAAAGGATTTAATGCTTATAAAGACTTTATGGCGAGGTTATTAACCTTGGTAACAAAATACCAATTTTAGTTACAACCGTTTCACGCCAAGCCCTCGATTTGTCTTCTTCTGGTTGGCAAAAATAAATAGCTGTTTTGCCCTTACAAGCCATACAATCAGACATCAACTTGCTAGAAAAATATACACCTACATTGGTAAAGTATTGTACACTTTTAATTTGATTATTATTGTAAAACCAACATTCCTTTTTAAAATACAACTATTTTCGTTTTCTGCGTGTTAACTTCCATCTGCGACTCCGTAATATACGCATGTAGTGCATTAAGTTGCTCCTGAAGGCCACCATCAGTATCACTAATTAGTTTGTTTGTTTGTTTGTTTGTTTGGAGTTTAACGCCGCTTTCAACAGCTTTGGTCATATCACGGCGGTCAGTGCACCTACCCATGTTTTCCTGGCTTTCCCTCACCAGTACTTACACAACATTCTTTCGAAGCCACTGACTACTTTCTCACATAGATCAGAGGTGAGAGGCAATGGAAAACATCGCCCGAAAGAATGTCGCCGCAACCGGGTATCGAACCCGTGACCTCCAGATCACGAGTCAGATACGCTACCAATTGAGCTACCCGGCCGGGTATATCACTAATTAGAGCAACGTCATTAATTTCAATAATATCCGGATTAAGTTGGATTTCCCCTGGAGCCGTACTTATGTATTACCAATTAGAATTCCTTAATTAAAAGACAAAAACAAAATTAGACTTAATCTACAACCTTGTCTTAAACTGATCGGACAATTAAATGAATCAGGGTCCAACAATACTTAGCGTTAAGTCATACTTAAATACTTAAAAGTATATTTTATCATTTTTGTTTCTCTAATATTTTGTAAATCATGAATGGTGTGATGTTTTTAAGTGAATAACAAGTTGATATAAATAGTAACATTGCTGACTAACATAACTTGTTAAGAAATTAAATCTTTAAGCAATTTTATAAGGAAAACAAAAATATTGTAAGGTTACCATATAGTCGAAATTGCCTGTGTATTGTTAAGTTATCATATAGTCGAAATTGCCTGTGTATTGTAAAGTAACCATATAGTCAAAATTGCCTGTGTATTGTAAGGTTACCATATAGTCGAAATTGCCTGTATATTGTAAAGTTACCATATAGTCGAAATTGCTTGTGTATTGTAAAGTAACCATATAGTAAAAATTGCCTGTGTATTGTAAGGTTACCATATAGTCGAAATTGCCTGTGTATTGTAAAGTAACCATATAGTCAAAATTGCCTGTGTATTGTAAAGTAACCATATAGTCAAAATTGCCTGTGTATTGTATGGTTACCATATAGTCGAAATTGCCTGTGTATTGTAAAGTAACCATATAGTCAAAATGGCCTGTGTATTGTAAAGTAAACATATAGTCGAAATTGCCTGTGTATTGTAAAGTAACCATATAGTCAAAATTGCCTGTGTATTGTAAAGTAACCATATAGTCAAAATTGCCTGTGTATTGTAAAGTTACCATATAGTCAAACATTGCCTGTGTATTGATACATTGCAAGGTCTTTGTAAAAACATTTACTGAGCTTTTATGTTATACGCTTTTTTTTACCGCCTCGGGTCGTAAAAGTTAGAAAATCACTATTTAAATAAAATAAATTTTATTTTATTTTTATTTTTAGCATTACAATGCGTGTGCGTATTTTCATATAACTGAAGTATAAGCTTACTACGAATTTGTCAGCGTTAACAGATTATTGTCATATCTAATGTATTAGATACGAACGCTAAAAGCTATGACGCATATTGCCATGTTTTTTGTCGTAAAGAACATTATTTGACTGAGTGTGTTTCTATGTACAGTATTTTACGCCACTTTCAACATGTTTTCAGTTATATCATGGCGTTTCAAGTAATTCCATTTAAAAAAAAAGGCATGACACGAACGGATATCGAACATGTGAACTCCTGCACCCGAGTCGGACGTTCTACCACCACACCACCGAGGCAGTCTTTGACTTAGACTTGACAGTTTGAACACGGGCGTTGCACTTGTTAGACCTGTCTGTACTTCTGCTTAATCATGGAATCCGCCGTGGTCGAGCGGTTAGCGCAGGGGATTTGAAACCGGGTGTCCCGTGTTCGATCCCCAGTCGCGGCACGACGGTCATGTTGGAGTTTCCTTGGGCAAGGCACATTTTCTAGTCCGCGCAGACTGATCCGGGCCGACACATTCCGTCTCAGAGGGATAGAGGTATAGAGTAATGATTCCTGAAACAGAAAATTCACAGGAGGCGAAACGTGTCTATCCGGGTTAGCCTGTGCGGCATGACTAGGCTGATCCGGGTCGATACTTTACGGAGAGTTTTCTCGCGGTACGGCTCATTTAAACAGTCATAGATGCAATTTTTCTTAACCGTTTCCCTCATAAAGACGCTGTATGACGCCTCTGCAGCGATGGCAATTTAAAAAAACATAGTGACAAAAGAAGAAATTGCACAAAACGTGCAATTTCTCCTTTTGCCACAACGTGTTCCACTTTTAGTCATAGGTTATCCATTCAATTATAAAGACTTTCTATTTTTTTGGCAAAACATGTTCAAAGTCGTCTGCTGCAGAATTATCGTGTGAGGGAAAGGGTTAACAAAATCACACACAAAGGAAAGCCCCACCAATATATCAGCGTTATAGCTTTAAACCGTTCCTACTTGAGACGCATTCTATCGCATATGCAAGCGAATGACCTTTGAAATCTTTGCTCAGATGTTTTCGAAGTCGTCTGCTATATAGTTATGCCATTATAGCTTTAACGCTTTCCCACTTGCAGCCATTTCAAGCGGCTGACTTATGAAAAACATTGACAAATAAAAGAATTCTGTTCAGTAACTTAACTATCATTTATAGAGATTTTTCCATAGTTTTTCCTAGATGCTTTCGAAGTCGTCCGCTGCAGAAGTGTGATAAGTGGGGAAAAATTAAATGATGTTAATCCGGTTATTCCATAATATAATATCCCAAGACAACAATAACCGAACCGTTCATATCTTATTACAAGTGTTTGGTAGAACGGATCATTGATTATTGTTGTTTTATCACGTTTTATCACGTTGACAACGAGAGTTGTGTGTCATTATGAAAATTAATCACGTGGTGCTCCGAACTAAATTGCGCATCATCTGTCTTATTCTTAGGATGATTGCAGTACCGATTTATTTATTTATTTTTAAAAAAATAAATATTTTTACTTTACACCGTTTACAACATCATTTCAGTTAGATCACGACGTTAGTTCACTTATTCATGATTCCTGGGTTAACAAACCAGTTGTAGGCTAGGAAATCTGCCTTGCCCAATGGCACCCCACCATGACCACCGAGCCGCGATTTGGGATCGAACCCGAGGCGCCAACTCAAAATCCCCGACGCTAACTACTCGGTCATGACGGATATCTACCGATTTATGTCATAAAAGAAAAGTTTAAACTTATTTATTTTACATCGATTGCGAAACAAGCGTTAAGCTTATATTTATCACGCTCGATGTCTGCTTCCTGGAAACTTAACCAGTACTCGCGCCGTTTGTGTGGTAAAATCCTAAAGGCAGAACCCGCTTATCACGGGATTCGAACCCGGGACCTTATATTTATGTCATACCAGCAGTTATGCTTTCTTTCGATTTAGACATGGATGAACCGCGTCTAGGGAGTTGGGGGTCTTAATGACACTCCTCCGCGTTGACATCATTTAACCCTTTCCCTCGAACGACAATCCTGCAGCAGACGACTTTGAACATATTTTGTCAAAAAATAGAAAGTCTCTATAATTGAATAAATAACCTATGACTAAACGTGGAAAACATTGTGGCAAATAGAGAAATTGCTCGTTTTGAGCAATTTCTTCTTTTGTCACTATGTTTTCAAAAAGTCGTCTGCTGCAGAGGCGTCAGAAAGCCTCTATATGAGGGTAAGGGTTGAAGTTAAAATGTTAAAATGTTATAAAAACTACTTAGGCTTCACGGTATTTTGCTAGAATGAGAATTTAGCTATACATTGAGTTACGACTCTAGTGTGTGTGTGTGTGTGTGGGTGTGTGCAATTCACTGACGCAGATGCATTAAGATGCTTCCAGGAAATTGGGATTGGCACCATTAAAAGTTATATTGTTATAAAAAAACTACTGGGGATCCACTGGGTTGTTTTTTTGCAGAAGGAGACGTGGTATGTGTAACATATCGAGGGCTTGGCGTGAAACGGTTGTAACTCAAATTGGTATTTTTTTACCAAGGTTAATCACCTTGCCATAAACTCTTTATAAGCGTTAAATCATTTTTCTTGGTAAACAATGGAAATTTAGGTGCCATTGCTCGTTCTGAGCAATGGCACCTAAATTTGCATTGTTTACAAAGGGGTCAAAATTACCCCTAAATCAGGGTTTTCAAAATAGGTTTTTAGTTACAACCGTCTCACGCCAAGCCTTCGATATAGGCGGTGGGTTAAGACTATGATGGGTTTGTGCGGATACAATACCTCGCCTGAGACTTCACTGTACGCAGATGCATTTGTACGCCTAATGAAACCCCGCTTTGACATTATTTAAGTAGAAATTGGCATATTGAGTGGCGCCAAGCCATCCGTTTTAACCTCATTTAGAGTAAAAATTGGTTTCAAATTAGTGGGTCTAAACTTCCAGGAGTGTTACTTAAGTAGGTTTAACATATGAGCCGTTCCATGAGAAACCAACATTATGGACTCTGCGTAATGTATCGACCAGATAAGTCTGCGCAGACCGTGCAGGCTAATCCGGGCTGATACATTCCGTCTCAGGGGGATAGAAGTATAGAGTAATGATTCTTGAAACAGAAAAATCCACAGGAGGAAAAATGTGTCTGTCCGGGTTAACCTGCGCGGCATGCTTAGTCTGATCCGGGCCCATACTCTACGCCGAGTCCACAATGTTGGTTTTCTCGCGGAACGACTCATATATCGAGGGCTTGGCGTGAAACGGTTGTAACTTAAATTGGTATTTTTTTACCAAGGTTAATCACCTCGCCATTAAGTCTTTATAAGCATTAAATCATTTTACTTGGTAAACAATGGAAATTTAGTTGCCATTGCTCGTTCTGAGCAATGGCACCTAAATTTGCATTGTTTACAAAGGGGTCAAAATTGCCCCTAAACCAGGGTTTTCAAAATAGGATTTTAGTTACAACCGTTTCACGCCAAACCCTCGATATGCGCACGGTAAAGTCTGTGGTTAATTGGTGTGGATGAACAGGCTCGCCTAAGACTTAACCCTAAGCAGATGCATTACGATATTTAGGGGCGTAGCTTTGCAATAATCAATGTGTAGGCCGTCTCGTGAGAAAATCAAAAGTGTGGACTCTGCGTAAATCACCTACCCGGATCAGCCTAAGCATGCCACACAGGCCAACCCGGATAGACACTTTTCGCCTCCTGTGAATTTTCTGTTTCAGGAATAACTACTCTATACATCTATCTCCCTAAGACGGAATGTGTCGGCCGGATCAGTCTGCGCGGACAGCGCAGGCTGATCTGGTCGATACATTACGCAGATGTCTATCGCCGTAGCTGCATGTTGGGGCATTTTGAGAAAAGATGTGTAGGCACGTTCATACAGTGCCTAAAGGGAGCTACGCCCCTGATATTTATAGAGAATTGTGGTTTTAACGACACTCCGCTTTAACATCATTTTAAGACACATTGGCATTAAAAAGTGGAACTAACACATGTTGTGATACTTAGGAATCGTCTTATTGAGAGGGCTCTTTGAGTACACACATGCATCATTGGATTGGGAGAGTTTTAAAAAGGAAATACGCCCTTATCTAGAGCTTTAGCTTTCAGCGATTTGGCATTTTTTTAAAATAACATTCTAGTCTGACATCTCTTAACATTATTTATCCCATAAATCCTCTCTGGGAGTGTCAACATGCCATTACATAAATATCATAATTATGGCACTACACAAAAATCATATGACACTACTAGTTTTGTTTCCCGTCTTATGCCGAAGACTTTGTTACAGCGCGGAAACCAAACTATGAAAATGACGTCACGTCAGCGGTTTGACGTCATAACTTTAGTCACTTTGGCGCCCAAACAGGTAGATTTCATGTAAGATATACGGTAAACGTTAAATACATTTTTTCGACATTTTTTCACCTTTATATGTGAAAACAAAAAATATCTCCTTCGTGTTTATTTATTATCACTTTTAATAAACTCGATAACTAAGCTGAATATGACGCTCGCCAAGGCTCGCGGCATATTATCCTCTATATAGGCACAAAGCTAATGGGACTTGCTCTTCCATTGTTTCGACTTATGATGCATTTAGGTACTTTATAGCATATATGAGGACGGTGAAGACTGGTAAGAATGTGTGGATTCTTTTAGATCCCGAATCGTTAGGCGCGGCTCAATTATAAATACAGTTTGTCTTGTACCGATTGTATGCACATTACGTCCTATCTCGTACATATCTGATGACTACCTAGTATATGTTGTCTCAGATTGACCATTACGTCATCCAAGCAAATCTCCGCATACGAAATCGTTAGGTATCAAGAGTACATACTAATAAACGATAAACGACAGAGTGTTCCAATTGAATAGTAACCATTTTGATAGCGTTTGATTTCATTGGACAGAGGAACATGCATCTGCTCATGAATATGTTATCATAAAGGGCCAATTGGAGACCAACCTTTTATGCGGTGTCGTCAGAAGCCAAACATATTGGTATATGTGTAATGAGATAACAAATGTTGTGGACGACAGTGATGCAGTGAAAGAGCGTTGGCCTCATATATCAAAGGTGCCGGGTTCGAATCCCTTGATGAGCGGGTTCTGCCTTTGGGATTTGTCCACGCAAACGGACGCAAGTACTGGTTATGTCTCCGGGAAGCAGATATCGAGCGTGATTAATATAAGCTTAAAGCTTGTTTCGCAATGTAAACTTTGTAAATTCATGTAAAGTCGAAGGCATTACAGTTACACTCTTGAATTTAGTTCTAGAGAAGAGGTAAATGTTGACATTTCTGTGAAGGTTCAGGGTTAGCATGCAAATCTGCTCAATCTTATCATAATCTATACAAAACAAAAGAAGATTTTAGGTTAAATTACGCTAAATACATCCGCGGCCATGCTGATATACAGCAAAATAGTCCGTAACCCTTTCCCTCAAACGACAATTCTGCAGCAGACGACTTTAAACATATTTTGTCAAAAAATCGAAAATCTCTATAACTGAATGGATAACCTATGACTAAAAGTAGAAAAAACATTGTGTCAAAAGGAGAAATTGCTCGTTTTGAGCAATTTCTTCTTTTGTCACTATGTTTTCAAAAAGCTGTCTGCTGCAGAGGCGTCAGAAAGCGTATGTATGAGGGAAAAGGGTTAACAGTTCTTTGTTTGCGTAGAAATAAGTGGCAACCTTCACCACAATGGATGCTTTTTGTTTGGAGTTTAACGCCGCTTTCAACAGCTTTGGTCATATCACGGCGGTCAGTGCACCTACCCATGTTTTCCTGGCTTTCCTACACCAGTACTTACACAACATTCTTTCGAAACCACTGACTACTTTCTCACATAGATCAGAGGTGAGAGGCGATGGAAAAATCGCCCGAAAGAATGTCGACGCAACCGGGTATCGAACCCGCACAATGGATGCACTTTAACTGGTGTAATACGACCCCCCGGATAAAAGTGAACAGCGTCGAATTTGATCAGACCGCGTCGATGTTCAGGCTGATCTTGATCTTCACTATCCGAGGTCCAGATAAGGAGTGGGTATTCCACTCTTTTCCCCCATAATTTCTCTCTTTCTATTATATCAAACCCTGCGTTGTGGGTACTCCAAAAAATATCGTCTCACTGGAGACGATTATTTTGAGTACCCGCAACATAAGGGTAGAGGGTCAAATAAAGAATTTAGAACAAGCAAAATGCTCTTTATCTAGAGCTCTGCACATGTTAAGTGAACAAAATGCCACTTATCTATAGAGCTCTGTACTATTCACGAAAGTCAATTTGTTCTTTGTTCATATAGGTTATTGGTTTACAAAGTCTGGCTCCATAAAAAGACCGTAATACCGTAATACATAACCGTCTACTCATTAAAACCAGCCCTAAAGCGTCGTTGCATTAATCATAGTTCATTGACATTGAGCATTGACGCATATATTCATGAGCCGTACCTCGAGAACCAACATTGCGTAAAATATTAACCCAGATCAGCCTAAAGCATGCCGCGCAGGCTAAACCCGGACAGACCCTGTTCGCCTCCTGTGGATTTTCTGTTTCGGGAATCATTACTCTATATCTCTATCTCCCAGAGACGGAATGTGTCGCCCCGGATTATCCTGCGCTGGATCGATACATTACACAGAGGCCATACTGTTGTTGTTTTCGTAATACATAACCTACTATAGGATTGACGTATCTCATTAAAAAACCATATTATTGGGGTTTTACGCCGTTTTCAACATTAGTTCAGTTATATGTCGGAGACAGTTCACTTATTTATGATCCCTGGGTAAACAAACCAGTACTAGGCTAGGTAATGTGCCTTGTCCAAAGGCACTGAGTATTGACGCACATATATGAGCCGAAGTACGAGAAAACCAACATTGTGGACTCTGCGTAAAGTATCGACCCGGATCAGCCTAAGCATGCCACGCAGGCTAACACGGACAGACCATTTTCGCTTCCTGTGGATTTTCTGTTTAGGGAATCATTTCTCTATATCTCTATATCTCTATCTCCCAGAGACGGAATGTCTTGGCCCGGTTTAGCCTGCGCCGACTGCGCAGGGTGATCCGGGTCAATACATTACGCAGAGGTTCTTATTGGAACGGATGGTGCAAAATAAT
This sequence comes from Serripes groenlandicus, assembly GCA_031761405.1. Classification (NCBI taxonomy): domain Eukaryota; kingdom Metazoa; phylum Mollusca; class Bivalvia; order Cardiida; family Cardiidae; genus Serripes; species Serripes groenlandicus. Next base: position 21,405,663 of record JASEVX010000012.1, read on the forward strand.
GTCATTGTAATCCCATTAGGGGTTAAATTAGAAATGCCAATATTAATCTGTTATACATAGATCTAGATAAGGTGCGGGTCTTTTCTACACTTTATATCGTGTATTACTAAACTAAACCCTATGATGTGGGCACTCAAAAGAATCGTCTCACCGAGACGATTCTTTTGAGTACCCACAATATAGAGTTAGATGGTCAAGTAAGGATTTTAGAAAATGCAAAATGCCACTCATCTAGAGCAAACGTTAATTTGTTCTTTTCCCATAGACGAGTTCATATAGGTTACTGGTTAACAAAGTCGACCGTATGACAAAACCTACCATAGGATTGACGAATCTAGTTAAAACCAGCCCTTAAAGCGTCGTTGCATTAGCAAACGAGCGTATGGGGCAGAGTCCTGGATCATATTGGATCAAAACCATTTCTTTCAGATTGTCAGCTCTTACAAAATGTCAGTAAAGTGATATTCTTCCCTTCTATATATGTTATATCAATATTGATTTAACAAACAAGAAAGGGAAGTCAAATATGATGCATTTACATAATTTCCCAAAAGATCTCGTACTATCAAATGGCACTTTCCAACTTCACTAATAATACTAATAGTAATACTATCTTTATTTAATGAAGGTTACATATTTTAAAAGATGTTATTGATGTACAAAGAAAATAATATTATCTAGCATATGGCCTTCAACTTCTATATATCTCTATATTCATTCATGCACACACACACGGCACACACACACACACACACACATACGTACACCTATATAAACTATTACATACACCCATATACTTGCATACACCTATATACATACACATATATATATATATATATATACACATATATACATACCCATATATTTACATACACATACACATCCTCATACAAACAAATGTTGATATATACAGACACGCATACACATAACATTTAACTTGTTATCAACTTCGCGACAGACACTCAGCAGCTTAATATACTTATTACGACACAATTTCATCATAATTAACAGTCTTATATAATTTAAATAGGTTATACTCAAGACTGCAGTAAAGAATGTTTATATGTATGTTTTAACCCTAAGCGATGCTCGTATGGGAACGAGTTCTTCATACAATTGGTACGAGATATATCTTCTTTTTTTTTTAAATGCGACGAAAACACTTGGGAATATCTGTTCTACGTATACAATAATGATAAACATTATCCCTTTCAAAGGGTCGGATGAAGCCAATCTTTAGGAAATTATTATTCTTCCTTCTAGTGCGTGCATTCATATTGATCAAACAGGACAATAGGAAGTCAAATATGATGACTTTCTGTCATTTCCGCCTTAGATTATTTACTTGTGGTCAGGCAAGATCCTGCGAAGATAAGCTAAACAAAATTATACTCTCTTTCTCAAAAATACGAGTTGTTGAAGAATTTCAAAATATTTAAAAGTGAAAATTATTTTACTATATAAATTTAATAGATACCTCCAAACGTATTGATTACGTGTATTCATTACTTTGATATACAGAGCTCTAGATAAGGAGTGTTTTCCTTGTTTCGTTGGATAATAATAATTTCCTAAAGATTCTTCAAAAACTCGTATAATCTTTGCGGAAATGACGGAAAGTCATCACATTTGACTTCCTATTGTTCTGTTTGATCAATATGTGCATATGCATGCACGCACTATACAAGGAATACTAATAGAGAGAGAGTGTTGGGAAAAGAGCTGTAAACCACTCCTTATCTGGACCTCTAATATAACTATAGATAAGGGAAATTTTGCATGTTTTAAAATGCGTATTTGACCCTCAAGCCCTATGTTGTGGGTACTCAAAAGAATCGTCTCAGTGAGACGATTCCATTGAGTACCCACAACATATGGTTTGCTTTAATAATAAGAGAGACATTGCGGGGAAAAGAGCTGTAAACCCCTCCTTATCTGGTCCTCTGTAATATATTGTAGGAAAAAGGAGACTTTTCCCCTTTTGTATCAATGTTTTCAACTCGATTCAATAATGATACTTTCATTTATGGATATTTTCTTTATTTCTTGCCGAGATGTTTCCAGAATCGTCTGCTGCTGATTTGTTGTATGCGGGAAAGGGGGGCGGGGGTATAAGAAGCGTCTTATTCAGACGATTCTTGTGAGTACATGCAACATGGGCTGTGAAGTCTGATAAGGATATTGGAGAATAAAATGTCCTTAGCTAACGCATTAGGTAGTAAGTATATATTACCCGCTTTGACACTAAACGACACTGGCAACCAGACACTAGTATCGTTTAATGAACTGGCTATATAATTAAACAATTTTCAGACTCCAGTGTCGTTTAACACTAAACGACACGGGCAACCAGACACTAGTGTCGTTTAAGGCGGATTTCTACCTGAGTCTACCGAGTGTATTACGCAGAGCATACCGCTGCTAGCCGGGGAAATGTAAGCCGGGGCTGCATACGCTATACGGTAGGTCCCGCAGTCTACTCGCGCTTACGACGAAGTGCTGAGCCTTGTTTTACGCTAGCACTCCGCTGCTAGTAGGGGAAATGTGCGCCTTGGCCGCATATGCTATACGGCAGGTCCCGCAGTCTACCCGCGCTTACCTCGAAGTGCTGAGACTTGTTTTACGCGAGAACTCGGCTGCTAGTAGGGGAAATGAGAGCCGGGGCCGCATACGCTATACGGCAGGACCCGCAGTCTACCCGCGCTGCCGGCGAAGTGCTGGCCTTGTTTCGCGCTAGCACTCCGCTGCTGGTAGGGGAAATGTGAGCCGGGGCCGTATGTGCTATATGGCTGATCAACAGTCTACCCGCGCTTACGGCGAAGTCCTGAGCCTTGTTTTACGCTAGCACTCCGCTGCTAGTAGGGGAAATTTAAGCCGGTGCCGCATTTGCTATACGGCAGGTCCCGCAGTCTACCCGCGCTTACGGCGAAGTGCTGAGCCTTGATTTAGGCGAACACTCGGCTGATAGTAGGGGAAATGAACATTCAAAAGTTGAATGTCGTGCTGGCACGACATTGGACATTCAAGAAATGAATGTCGTGGTGGCACGATGTTGAACATTGGACATTGGACATTCAGAAATGAATGTCGTGCTTGCACGACATTGGACATTGGACTTTTAAAAATTGAATGTCGTGCTGGTACGATATTGGACATTGGACATTTAGAAATGAATGTCTTGCTGGCACGACATTGGACATTCAAAACTGAATATCGTGCTGGCACGACATTGGTCATTCAAATATGACAGGAGTGAAACAACGACGTTAAGCAGATTTCTACCCGAGACAGCTGCGTGTATTACGGGGAGTGCTCGGGCCTACAGGCCCTTGCCACGGGAGTGGAACAAAAAAAAATTCACAATGGAGTGGAACACTTTTTTTTCTCATGGGTGTTGAAGAGCGGCCTTAAGGCGGATTTCTACTCGAGTCTGCCACGTGTATTACGGGGAGCACTTGGGCCTACAGGCCCTTGTCACGGGAATGGAACAAAACAAAAATTCACAATCGAGTGGAACACTTTTCTCTTTCTCACGGAAGTGGAACAACGGCGTTAAGGCAGATTTCTACCCGAGTCTACCCGAGTCTGCTGCGTGTTTTACGGGGAGCACTCCGCTGCTAGTCGGGGAAATGTGAGCATACGCTATAAGGTAGGTACCGCAATCTAAGTGCTGATCCTTGTCCGCTGCTAGTAGGGGAAATATGAGCCGGGGCTGCATATGATAAACGGCAGGTCCGGCAGTCTACCCGCGTTGACGGCGAAATGCTGAGCCTCGTTTTACGCTAGAACTCCGCTGCTAGAAGGGGAGATGTGAGCCATGACCGCATATGCTATAAGGCAGGTCGCGCAGTCTACCCGCGCTGACGGTGAGTGGTATAGCTCGGACAATATTTAGGTTTCAATGTCCAATGTCTAACACTAAACGACACTTGCAACTAGACAATAGTGTCGTTTAAGGAACTACATATCTAACTTTAATTTAATTTTCATTTTTCAGACTCCAGTGTCGTTTAACACTAAACGACACTGTCAACCAGACACTAGTATCGTTTAAGGAACTGGATATATAATTAATCAACTTTCAGACTGCAGTGTCGTTTAGCACTAAACGACACTGGCAACCAGACACTAGTGTCGTTTAAGGAACTGGATATATAACTTTCGATTTTCAGACTCCAGTACCGTTTAACACTAAACGACACTGGCAACCAGACACTAGTATCGTTTAAGGAACTGGATATATCATTTTTAATTTCTTCAACTAGTATTGACACAGACCTTTATCTATATGTATGTAGACCTACAAAATGTTTGCTTTTTGGTTTTAAAGTTGGATTTAAAAGTTTTTTCCAATATTATATGCTACCATAGCATATCAATAGTTTCCAGAATCAATTTTTAAGACTCAAGTGTCGTTTAGTGTTAAACGACACTGGAGTCTGAACATTGAAAATTATATATCTAGTTCCTTAAACGACACTAGTGTCTGGTTGCCAGTGTCGTATAGTGTTAAACGACACTGGAATCTGAAAGTTGAAAATTATTTGTTCCGGTTCCTTAAACGATACTAGTGTCTGGTTGCCAGTGTCGTTTAGTGTTTAACGACACTGGAGTCTGAAAATTGATTAATTATATATAGTTCCTTAAACGATACTAGTGTCTGGTTGCCAGTGTCGTTTAGTGTTTAACGACACTGGAGACTGAAAATTGATTAATTATTTATCTAGATCCTTAAACGACACTAGTGTCTGGTTGTCAGTGTCGTTTAGTGTTAAACGACACTGGAGGCTGAAAATTTATTAATTATATATCTAGATCCTTAAACGATACTAGTGTCTGGTTGCCCGTGTCGTTTAGTGTTAAACGACACTGAATCCTGAAAATGTATTAATTATATATCCAGTTCCTTAAACGACACTAGTGTCTGGTTGCCAGTGTCGTTTAGTGTTAAACGACACTGGGGTCTGACAATATATTAAATTGTTATCTAGTTTCTTAAACGATACTAGTGTCTGGTTGCCAGTGTCGTTTAGTGTTAAACGACACTGGCATCAGAAAGTTAAAATTATTTGTTCCGGTTCCTTAAACGATACTAGTGTCTGGTTGCCAGTGTCGTTTAGTGTTAAACGACACTGGAGTCTGAACATTGAGTAATTATATATAGTTCCTTAAACGATACTAGTGTCTGGTTGCCAGTGTCGTTTAGTGTTAAACGACACTGGAGTCTGACAGTTGATTAATCTTTTTATCTAGTTTCTTAAACGATACTAGTGTCTGGTTGCCAGTGTCGTTTAGTGTTAAACGACACTGGAATCTGAAAGTTGAATATTATTTGTTCCGGTTCCTTAAACGATACTAGTGTTTGGTTGCCTGTGTCGTTTAGTGTTAAACGACACTGGAGTCTGACAATTGATTACATTTTTATCTAGTTTCTTAAACGATACTAGTGTCTGGTTGCCAGTGTCGTTTAGTGTTAAACGACACTGGAGTCTGAAAATTTATTAATTATACATCTAGTTCCTCAAACGATACTAGTGTCTGGTTGCCAGTGTCGTTTAGTGTTAAACGACACTGGAGTCTGAAAAATGAAAATTACATATCCAGTTCCTTAAACGATACTAGTGTCTGGTTGCCAGCGTCGTTTAGTGTTAAACGACACTGGAGTCTGATAATTGATTCTGTAAACTGTGTTGAAAAAATTAAAGTTAGATATCTAGTTCCTTAAACGACACTAGTGTCTGGTTGCCAGTATCGTTTATGATAAACGATACTAGATTCTGGTTGCCAGTATCGTTTATGATAAACGATACTAGATTCTGGTTGCCAGTATCGTTTATGATAAACGATACTAGATACTAGACACTAGACACCAACTTCACCTTACCAGTTTAGCAGCTGTTTATTTTACAAGTCGAATTAATATTGCGCTTTAAAGGTGCTGAACACCGGATAGATTTTTTTTTTTTTTTTTTTTTTTTTTGAAATGCTGAATGTTCCGCAAATATTGCTAATACTGACATCAAAGTAAGTAATAAGTAGTTCAAAACTATTTTGGTAGTAAATGTTGAAAACTGTCAATTGAAAGTCATGAAAATGTACAAAAGTCGGCTTACTGGGTTTGGCTACCCAGTAACAATGAAGCATAAACCATCAATATTTAGATGTTTATGGTACCGGAAAGTGAAATTATTACATTAATTTTATCCCAGAATTATGATATTAATATTTCAAGAAGACTTTTGAGCAATTTTAAAACTTAGACTATAATATCTATTTTATGGAATTCAGCACCTTTAAAGTCTTAAAAGACTCGATACTTTAGAGTCAGACATTGTACCTTAACTACTTTACAATTCATAGTATGCAGAGGATGTATTATCTCGGAAAATCGATTTTTCTAATATATAAATGGAAACATTTTGAGAAAAAGGAGATATTGCTCGTTTTGAGCAATTTCTCATTTCCCCTACAAGATTTTCAAAATTCTTCCGTTATAAAGGAGTGTTTTTGTCCGGCTTACCATGACAAAGGTATAAACCCCTAGAAGATTAATTAGATGCTTGTAATAAGACATCAGAGGTTGGATACGCAAGACGAATGCCGCACACGTTTAATCATTGTATAGATGCGCTAGCAAGTGGTAATCCCGCACGATCTTGTCCAATTATAGAAAACTTATTTCAACAAGAGAGCAGACGAATTATCAATGATTGTAAACCAGACACGTCCTTTGTCGAAACTAAACCTGGAAAGTGTATAGGCAGTGCTCTTAATTGCATTACGTTCTTACCCTTTTTTGCTTGCTGTTTTTCAACGGTTTTAAACATCTTTTTTCAGTTATATCACAGCGTGATACCCATACTCCTGGTCTGTTTAATCCTGACACCAGCAAGTCAGTCGTAATGCTAACCCCTGAATTCTGAGCGCGAATGAGGGAAAGAGACGATTCTGTCGAGTACCAACAACATAGGATTTGCTTGGACTATAAGACAGATATTGTCGGGAAAACAGCTGTTATCCCTTCATATCTGGACCTTTGCTGACACTTGGTTTTCGATAATCGTTTCCGCATGACACGGGTCGTTTGATGGATTGATTGATTGGGGTTTAAAGCGACTGAACTCCAGATACCCAACTGTCGAAAACAAATTAAAATTTCCAATTTTAAGAAAATAAGTGTTATTTTGGTATTTGGGGCATTAAAATATGATAACTGACATATTACATACCCCTATAATCGGTGAGATTTTCTTGTTTTCGATACTTTTTCCATCGCAAATTATACCCTGTCAGTTTAAGTATTTTTAAATAGGAAACCTCTTCATCGGGACAATTGAAAACGACTTAAGTTCACTTTATTGATAAAAAACGATACATTTTCTACCCTGGTTTTACTTGGATAACATAAAAAATAACATTTAGGGCGAATTCGATTTTTTTTTTTTTTTTTTTTTCCGTGCCATCTGGATTTCAGTCGCTTTAACGCTGTTTTTTTTAACACTTTCTCAGTCATATCACGGCGGCCAGATCGCCTACTCATGTGTTTCCTGGTTTTCTATCACCAGTACTCCACACAACAATCTTCCCAAGCAACTGGCTGCTTTTCCACATAGACTTAGCCCATTGGTGGAAGACGAATGACGCATGTCGCATTGACTTTTGTCAAACGTCGGAAAGAAAGTTGGCCGAGCCGGGATTTGAACTCACAGCCCCTGGATTGACAACCCGCGTCGTAAGAAGTACTATAGATGCCTTATATAGACGCCAATCCATTTAATTTTTGTCTTGGGTTTCATTGACTTTGCTTCACATGTCAACGATCCTCTGCTAATGGCCCTCAGGGAGGTGTGGGGTCATCATTCACCAATTAGCAGAGCAAAACGAGACAGCGTTTCCACGACTTTTTATATATCCATTACGACCTTTGAGCATTGAGCTTACCGGATACTTCGACGTTTACATATAATATGTCAGAATATTAGATAAGGAGGAGTAAACAGGTCTTTTTCCCATCTTTTTTTTTTCTCTCTCTCTTTTGACTCAACCAAACCCTGTGTTGGGGATAATCTTTTGAGTTCTCACAACATGAGGTTTGAGTATTACATAAGTGTTTCGGAATTTGAAATATGCAACTTATCAAGATCTCTATTACATGTAGGTACTACATTTATATTCATCAGAACCTTCAAAGAACAGCAGCCATACGTCGGTGTTGGTTGTTCATTTCAGTATGAAAGTGATTGCATTTATACCACTTTTAACCCTTTCCCTCATATAGACGCTTTCTGACGCCTATGCAGGAGACGGCTTTTTGAAAACATAGTAACAAAAGAAGAAATTGCTCAAAACGAGCAATTTCTCCTTTTGCCACAATGTTTTCCACTTGTTGTCATACATGTAGGTTGTCCATTCAATTATAGAGATTTTCGATCTTTTTGACATAATATGTTTAAAGTCGTCTGCTGCAGAATTGTCGTATGAGGGAAAGGGGGTTAAATCTTGATCTACATACGACAATGCTGCAACAGACAACTTTTTAAACTTTTTTTTTTTAAATCTGGAACATCTCTGTTAATGTGAGACTTAAATAGAGTTGAAAACCTTGTAGCAAAATGAGAAATTTCTCATTGGGCGAATTCATATGGGATCCGAGAACAGCCCGAGTGCACTTGGAATCCATTTGAACGGTGATACTTTTAACCTTAGTGACGTCATTTTGACTTTTTGACCCGAATCCGAGTAACCCACCTCAAGCCTGGGGTTACTAGCATTTCAAAATGGCGACCAACGATGTTTACTACTCATTCGGAATACCTCGGTGATGAATGCTTCATCAATGGATGATAAAGAATTACGGAATTACCCGAGAGTTCCGAATGGTTTACTACTAAGACGAGGAAAGACCGTTCAGATGGAAAGCATTAGTGCGCATGTTTTTCTGAATTTATATTTAGACATGACGTCAGTTCTCTATACTAGAGGAGCCCATCTGAACTCGCCCATTATAAACACTTTTTTCAAGTGTCGTCTGCTGAAGATGTGTTAAAATGCATATGCACAGGGTTAAGAGATCCACAAAGACTTTCGAAACATGGTCTTTCCTACAATGCTATTATCCTCGTCAGAGCCATTTGCTATAGACGGCGACAAAACTCATCGAAATCTATACTGAAATATACGTGATATTTTGACCGGATAACAGGTTTACAAGGGGAGTTACTTGTCCTTTCCTTTGACGGTCTTGCTTGTGACAATACCTTTCTAATGAAACCAAACGGTTGTGTTAGCGTGTAACCCCACCCCCTTCACGATGCAGTGTTAAGAAGTTCAGTTATAAAAGTATTCAATACATACAGTTTGTTTTGTTATAATTGCGATTTACGCCGTTTTCAACGGTATTTCAAATATTTAACGACGTTTTCTAGTTACTGTACCAGTACATTAGGTGTAGATCATCTTGACACCGATGCATCAGTCGTAATGCTTTCCCCGCAACGCTGACCATGTTTTCAGCCGTTCGTGTGGTTCGAACGGGGATCGAATCCCGATTTCCGGCTAGCGAGATACATTTTGTAAAATAACTTTCGAAGTATGCTTAGTTTATTTTAAAAGATAATGATTCTGAAATGTGCACTTAGGTCAACCCGTTCTTAAGAATTCGCGGTATCAAACATTATATTTCATGCGAAAATGACTTCTGTCCAGTAAATCACAAAATGCGTTGATAACCGGCATAATTTCTCGTTCTTTTTAATTGCATAGCATTTTAAGAAAAACACAATTAAGGGAATGGCGGGAAACAAATATTTCCATGAAAAACAATGTGGCGCATACATGAGGTCTAGTGGACAATTATTTACTGTTTTCATTATAAATGTACCACATAAAATGTTGAAAATATTGTTTAAACAAAAATAAAATATTAAAAAAGAAAAAAGAAAAAAAAGGTCTGGCGGACATTTCCCCCACAGAATAAGAATACTACCAACTATTCCCAGCCCCAAAACCGTTTTTTCAGACCAATTGAGCCGTTCCAAGAGAAAACCAACATTATGGCCTCCGCGAAATGTATCGACCCATATCAGCCTGCGCAGTCCGCGCAGACTAATCCGGACCGACACATTCCGTCTCAGTGATATATAGGTAAAGAGTAATGATTCTTGGAACAGAAAATCTACAGGTGGCGAAAATTGTCTGTCCGGGTTAGCCTGCGCGGCATGCTTATGCTGATCCGGGTCGATACTTTACGCAGAGTCCAGGGTGTATTAACCTACACTCATCGCTACACATGTCGTTAAAATGCATGCTCGAAAATAAGTGCAGAAATAGCCATTTTCCAAAGCTATCATAGTGCCCTGTGGAAATACGAATATACTTGCCAATTGATTGGTACGCACCCATAACTTACGAATTTATCCTGACTCAATATACCGAGTGAGAGAGAATCTACACTCAGTCGCTTCACATTTCGTTAAATTGCATATTCGAAATAAGTGCAGAAATAGCCAATTTCCAAAGCTTTCATAGTGCCCTGTGGAAATACGAAAATACTGGCCCATAACGAATTTGCCTGTAACTCCATATCCCGAGGGAGAGAGAATCTCGTATTAAGTATTCTAAATACATTTTGTATGCCAAAACAGACAGACAAATTTCAAATACTATTGGGTACAATCTATATATCGATGGTTTCATGCAAAATGGTTGTAACTACTTCTTTAACAAGATGCAGTTACAACCGTTTTGCATGAAACCCTCGATATGTTAAATTCTGACAAGTAACATGCATCTCTTCCCTTGAGTGATATTTCCTTCTAAGTAAAACGATATTCTTTGATCTGAGATACACGTAATATATATAGGATCCATCATGAGTTTTCTTTGGAGATCAAGATTTCTTAAATGAGTCTAGAAAAAGACGGTTATTAACCGAGCCTCTTGGCGAGGTTAATAACTCTCTTTTTCGAGACGAATTTAAGAAATCTTCTCCAAAGTAAAACGAGTGATGGATTCTTTTTATCACCTAAACAGTGTGTTTTAATGAAAAATATTGACAACATCAAAACAAAGACCGAATAACATATTCTTCATAAGAACTTGTGATTCACCGCATAAAAAAGTAGTCCTCATCATTTTTGAATAAGAAGAAAAAAACAAACAATGTCTTAAACAATTAAGACTCGTTATTTATTCAAAATAACGTATTATTGCATTTTTCAATGTGTAAAATTTAACAACTTAACAATAAACATAATAAAGATAAAGGTCAAAATGACGTCATCAGTAGTCGCGTGTATGACGTGTATTTGATATCACACATGTTGGATATCGTTTATCCGTGATTTGTTCTCAACTTGAAAATAAGGGTATTTATGTGATAAATACTTAATCTGTTATACAGCATACTATGGCATCGATGATAACATAAATGAGCCGTCCCACGAGAAAACCAACATTGTGGTGCGTAAAGTATCGACCCGGATCAGCATAAATCATGCCGCGTATGCAAACCCGGGCACACACGTTTGGCCTCCTGTGGATTTTCGGTTTCAGAAATAATTACACGATACATCTATCCCCGTGAGACGGAATGTGTCGGTCCGGCTTAGCCTGCGCGGGCTGCGCAGGCTGATCCGGATCGATACACTACGCAAAGTCCATAATGTTTTTGTTTTTTTCTTGGAACGGCCCGATTATGTTTTAACTGAGTGAACACCAAAAGTATCGCTGGATGTGTGTTAAATTTGTTATTTCATTGAAACAATAAGTCTCAAAGACCATTTCCAAAAAAGACTTCGTAAACTACATATGTATATATATGTATGTGACGTTCAGTCATTAGTACTCTGGTTCATTGGCATAAAACTGGAGCAGGAGGACCTAAATCTATTCACGTATCTTGAATCAAAATATTGTGTTAACCTACTCTGTCCGCCCCGACAAGCGGATGGTCACGCAATCAAGATTTCAGTAAAATTACCAGCCGGTCAAAATCGGGCATAGAGGGGAAAGATTCAAATCGTGTATTAAGAAAACCAATGTCCAATTCCACCAACCTTACCAAGCGTTATGTTATCATGGGCTTGGCGTGAAACGGTTGAAACTAAAAACCCATTTTGAAAAAAAACCTGGTTTAGGGGCAATTTTGACCCCTTTGTAAACAATGCAATTTTAGGTGCCATTGCTGAATGAGCAATGGCACCTAAATTTCCATTGTTTACCAAGAGAAATGATTTAACGCTTCTTAAGACTTTATAGTGAGGTGATTAACCTTGGTAAAAAAAATATCAATTTTAGTTACAACCGTTTCACGCCAAGCCCTCGAGATATTTAAATACTTGACCGCTTATTTCATCATTGTTTGTGTCCCTAATACGTTGACGTTATAGTTTGTGTTTGAGTGTGTGTGCGTGAGTGCGTGTGTGCGTAAGTGCGTGTGTGCGTGTGTGCGTGTGTGCGTAAGTGCGCGTGTGCGTAAGCGCGTGCGTGCGTGAGTGCGTATATGATATTCCTGCATTATTTTCCATTTGGGTTATCAATCTCAACTTTGTATTGCATGCTCACACCTGCTATTATCATGTGTATGCCGATTAGCTATGTTATGCTAAAGTCTAATAAACTATTCTGTATTCTGTATTCCTAATTTTAAAAAAAGTCAAAATATTTCGTTTCTTTAAAGGCATTGTTATTCAGCAAGGTGGCTATTTATACTAACCCTAAGTCAAATTCATTTACTTTAATACATTACACCATTCATATTAGGGTGTCAACAATTATGAAATATGCTATTAAATATTTGTAAAAGTATTGCTAAAGCGCTAATAAAATAACATTCTTCTGCTCTGCGTAGAAAACTATGCTATCATTATACGCGTCTCTGCAGTCAGATCAAGCTCGGCACTCATTGAATGCTTGAAACAACTTGTCACGTTCCGCAGCGAATATTTAACGCGAAATGACGCGCTTTTTTAGAATATTGTACCTGAGCATTGTTTGTTGGGGTTGGCATTTAATCATTTTTTTTCAAAAAATAATATTATTCATAAAAAATACGGTATTTATTTGTACGTTTTCGAAAGAAGTATAAAAAATAATTTTTAGACCGTGTTTTAAATCGTTGTTTGATTAATCTGTCGCTGCGGAATGTTGCAAATTGTGACGTCAGCTGATGGCGGTCAGGACAACTGCAAATTTCCAAATATAATGAACATTAAGCTTAAAAACGCCGGCGTATTTGTCGGTTGGCAAATATTGATGTGGTGGATCACGAGAAAAATCATTTATGAACCTGTCTCTACCTGGGACCAGGTCGTTTTAGACGTTTTTCTGCGGAAATTATAGCCCGAATTGAGCGAGGGGGTAAAACACCGTTGCAAACCTTGTCATTATTATTACACTATATGGACGTATAGAGGGGCTATTTATAGTAACACGTGCGGGATTCTCAAAATTACCATTACGATCATTTTTATCAAAGCGTATAGACAATATAGAGAGACTGTTTGTGTATTTTAACGAGGTATTGTGTGATTTTCCGCATTTTTTGCTGTAATAGAAATTCGGACGCCTGTGATTTTATCTAGAGCTCTGCTTGGAAAATCCCTGTCTATGAACATTTTTGCATTTTTTAAATAGTTTCTTTTGATTGCCATAGAAAACAGAATTCAACAGGAGTTTGTTTTGGTATGTGTTTTTTTAAACAACATTTGGATGCTTGCTATAATATTACATGACAATTCTACCAATTGTTAAAGAGATTTTTTTTTTATTTTAAAGCAAAATCTAAATCCACGCTTGACTGGCAATTGAAAACTCAATTGGCTTTCAACAAGGAGCCCTGTAGATCACGCGTAATAGATGTGACAGTGCGTAAGTTTCATTAAATGACAACTTTTGAACTGACGCATTAAAGACGGGCTAATTAAATCGTCTTAAATACCACTGCTTAGTTCCTTATTGCTTTAAAATCCGATTTTCCTTGAAATGTACGACACATTGGGGACAATGATGGTAATGAGCACGTGTTGATTTTCACAAACTATCATAACACATTCTTTTTCTATTTCTACTGTATATATATACTCTTAATGTATAATCATAAAAAGCAGACCTGAATACAGCTTCTGTTTCTGTCACATTCACGTCAGAGTCTTAAAGATATGCACACTACCAGTATACATACTACTACTACTACTACTACTAATAATAATAATAATATCACTACCACTACTACTATTACTACTACTACTACTACTACTACTACTATTACTACTACTACTACTTCTACTTCTACTACTTCTACTACTACTACTACTACTAATACTAATACTAATATTACTACAACCTCTTACAAATCTTCTACTTCTACTACTACTTCTACTTCTACAAATACAGTTACAGCAAATTTTAGTAATATTAAGGATCGATAAGATAAACATAACACCGAGATTATTTTTTTATTATTATTTTCAACTTTTCAGGCTGATTGCAAAGGTATGTTAGTATTATCACGGCGTTCCCTGGTTAATTAATTCACCAGTTATACCGCTAGTATTAAATCTGACCCGGATGCATCAGTTGTATTGTCATCCCCGTAACCATGAGCGTCAATGAAGGAAGCCATTTATAATACAAGCAAAAGACGAACTTTAATCTAATAAAAAAATCAAAGTACAAAGTACTGAAGGTAGAATTGCGATCGTTTAAGAAGAGATACAGAAGTGCATATATGAATATTTATTTTACCGGTTACCTTCAGGCAAAGTTTCAAGTGTGTAACCAGTGCTGAGATTTTGCCTCAACCTGAAACTTTAACCAAAATGTTGACGAACAGACAGACGGAGAGACAGACATCGCCAATCTATAGACCGGAATTGCTAGAGCAATCCGGCCAAAAAAAAAAAAATCATCAATTTTAGCAGTAAAATCCTGCCAAGAAGTAATGAATTGAGAAAAAAATGTGCTGAGAGGTCCATAATTTCAAACTTGCTAAGATTTGGTCTGTGCAATGAATGTACAAATTGAAAAATGTATTGTTGACATGTATTTTCTACACCATCATTGTAATGTTGTTTATCATAAATAAAATTATTCCTTTTTTTAAATAAACTTTTAATCAAAATGTGTGTCTCAGTGTTGTCTTCTTCAGCAGTTTGACAGAAACAAAGCCTAAATCTGAAATTGTGTCAATGTGTTATTTGTCAACTCTGTCCCATAAGTTTTGCTTGTGATTTGAACTCTCATAAAAAAAGCACGGAAAGGGACAACTTTCCCAACTTTGATTAAATATGTTTTCAATTAAATTGTAAAAAATCTTTTCCTTGTTTTTTGAAAGTTTTGTCATTATTATTTAAGACGGACATTATATACTAGAATAGCCAACTGACTATCATTTGAAAAAGTGTTTCTTATTTAAACCTTTCCCACTTGCATACGTAATTGCAGCCGACGACTATTGAAAACATTGATGCAGAAGAAGAAATTGCTCATAACAAGCTTTCTCCTTTTGCAACAATGTTTTCAACTATATTCAATGATTACACTTCCAATAAATGTGATTTTCTGTATCTTTGCTCAGATTTTTTTTAATTCGTCTGCTGCAGAGTTTTTATATTGTGGGGTGGGTTGTGATTTGTTAAAGGGCAAGCAGGATTGGGAATTGAGTGTAGCACTTATCCTAATGAAACACTCGCCTGCCTGTGCATGTTTTAGCTTAACTTAACTTGTTAATGTTCTTTCCATCACCAACTTAGTCATCTGTTAGTAATCAACTAGATATGAACGAAATAATCGCGTCAAAATCTTGAATCGCGTCAAAATCATAACGAACAAACTGTCAAAATCTAATTTTGAACTGTGTAATACAAATTTAGAATAAAAGGATGAATCAGTTATGTTGTAACAACCAATATCCGCGGGTCATTTACCTGATTTTGGCCGAAAGAAATGATCGATTTCTTGCAAGATTTATTCGTTACGTTCTGCCTATTATAATCAAAGCATTCTAAACGCTTTATAAACAAGTGATTTAAAGCGCTCAAATCATTTGATGAAATTTGTTTCTTTAGACGCGGACCTTGTCGAAAGCACCTATCCAAAATGAATTCGTTGTCGAAGGAATAGATGGACTGAGAGAAAGAGAAAGAAAAGGCTTAGCAATGCATACTATCTTTATGAATAAGGACATGAACGAATATGTATGGACTAGCGCCTAGAATTTCGTACTAGCCGATCCTTCATTCCACTCGCTTATGCTAGCGGGCGAGTAGATGTTTACATCTCTGCCGAGAGGGAAAAAAGGGTTACAATTTACAAAGGGTAATTGCGCGGTGCAGTGCTATATTGGCGTAGTGATATCTAAATAATTGTGTACACTTTAAATATGATATTTACACTTACAAGACTTGTTATTTTCTATTATAAGCTTGAATAATCGGATTTTTTTTTCGTTACTCTATGTTTGCTTTTGTGAGCATTCGTAAATTAGTCAAACCAAAAATTGCACTTTATTGTTGGTGGTGAAGGGCATATACATCACGTGACTTCAAACTCACTATGACTATGGCAGCCTCTGCGCATGCGCAAGTCTACCAAAAATTAGTTCGAAAACATCTGTGAAAGGTAAAACAATAACATGTTTTCCTTAGTTTTTAAAGCACTTAGTCATTAATTTCAATACTTGGGAAAACGGGGGAAAGTCCGTTTAGACGAAGAAACTCCGATTTTGCTTAATTAAAATTGTGCTTGTTACATGTATCTGTTGTATCTTGATCAAATGTTTTCTTTGCCACATCTCATTAAAATCCGGCTGACGAGGAAGAGTTACATCCCTTGTCTTCATAATAAGGGGGTATACATTTTTGTTAATAGCGTACCAGGTTCCTATGATAAAATCAAAGCGCCGATGGGACTGTAGTGGCGATCGTTTAGAAAATCCTGCAAAGTAAGAAGCGTTATCTCGATGTAGGCCTTGCAATTTTCAATAATAGTGCACTCTGGTGCGGGTAAATTTGAGAAAAGCAGCATCTTTTGACAGAAGAATAATGTTAGTTTGCCAGAATGTTTGTCTTTGTGACTTTTAAGTAACGTTCTAAAATTGGTCATGACGTGTTCAAAATTAGACCATCTAGTTGGTACTCGATAGACTACCGTATTAGCTCATTACAATGTATGTCTTGGTTATTTGTAAACTAAATTGTTTGGGTTATCACATGTTCATCACCAGGTCGCTAGGCCATATTAAGATAAAATAGTTTGTACACTTTAGAATAGATTAAATTATCATAGAAAGGAGTGAAAACAGTATCCATAATTTGGTGTTTGTTTCAATGATGTCCAATATTGAACAAGTCCGTTCAATTTAGTTCCTTCACATTGAGGGTTTTCTTCCTAGGAAAGTTAAACTGCTTTGAACAATTTGAGAGCAAAAACAAACACAAACAATTCTCATAAAGCACAATGACTCTATTTTCAAAACTGTTCAATTGATACAAATATGGGCATATATGATGATGCTCAATCTCCAACTAAAATAGGCTACACTTTCAGCATTGATTGCTAATTGACTATATAACGTACAGAGGGTTGCACTCGAACGTGTATAACTTGGTACACTGACATTTTGTCCTTTAAACCTTTGTAAACCAATCTTATCATCTAGACGCTTTCATATATTGCAACAACTACAAAATAAAGCGTTAATAATATTGAGATTTAAGAACAATCGATAACCAGTCTCGCGAGCTATTTATAGAATCTTTTGGAATTTCCAGATGCTTCTACTGCGTCATTGATAAAAAAAATTCAGTTTCCCGTGTTTAGGTCGCATTTCATTTTAGTCGGGTTGGTGACTAAATGTAATAAGAGGCTATTAAGATTTAGTCCGAAAATGGAATTTTGCAGTGTTAGTGAATACGGGACCAGGTACGAAATAAGCACTTTTCACATGATTGTAAAACCTCGTAGGTTTTTTCAAACATTACGAAAGTAGTTTATCGGCCGTTTTATTTTGGCGAGGTGTTTTGAGTATCATGAGAGTTCTTTGCAAGGCAGACAGAACGCGCAATGATATTTATTATCTGCCCAAACATGAAGAAAGATAATATTTACATATTTTAACACTATGTAGATTTATCTCGATAAATCTCAAATCTTAGTATCAATCCGGTACCAAAATAGCACTGACATCATTATTATTAATCGTGTCTCTGCATCACTGATGGAACTATATATTTGGCTGTTTAACGGATATAGGTTAATTGGTTTGCAGTAGTGAATAAAAAGTCAACGGGCTGTTCAAAACTGACTATGTAATTTTTTGTTGTTGATGTTGTTTCTGTTAGCATTGTGGCGATTATCAAACCAATCGCCACAAAAACTATGGTCTCTATAAGCAAATGTTGATGCCGGACACAGGCCAAAGAACGCGATCACTTGAACACTTTATTATCAGGTGAACTAAAGATCATTTAATACAAATATTGATATTGTAAATCATCATAAATACAAACAAATTGACACCGAAAGCCCTTATGGAAACACTTTTTAAATGAACTTAAATTACGACACCTAAATCCTGCTTCAGAATGCTCACACTAATCTCTAGTATTGTAAATAAAGTTTCTACGCTAAAAATACTGACAATTTCAATGGAATTTTGGGACGAATTGTATATCTTACTGTGAACTGTACCATACAACTAATTTTCAGGAAACGACTTTGGAAGAAATTAGTCAAAAGTATGAAAACTCTCTATAAATGAAAGAACAATTATTAGATAATTAAATATTTTGAGCAATTTCTGCCTCTACCTCAATGTTTTCCAAAGTCGCCTGCGTAAGATGCGTTTTGAAACGTCTATGGCAAGCCAATTGTCCAATAATTACGTGAACCTAGGTTTACGGTCGAAAAACTAGGATTAACGATCGATAAACTAGGTTTTTCGAACGTAAAAGCATGTTAACCTATACTTTCGAGCGAAAACATAGGATAACGTCGTAAACCATAGTTCACGCTCGTAAACGTAGGTTCACGCTCGTAAACCCAAGTTCACGGTCGTAAACATAAGTTCACGTTCGTAAACTATGGTTCACGCTCGTAAACATAGGTTCACGCTCGTGAACCCCGGTTCACGCACGTAAACATAGGATAACGACCGAAATTCGTAGTTCAATCGAGAAACCTAGTTTATCAAACGTAAACCATGGTTTACGGTCGATAAACTAGGATTATCAAATCAACTATGAATTTCGGGCGTGAACCTAGGTTTACGACCGTGAACCTATGTTTACGAGCGAGAACCATAGTTTACGAACGTGAACCTATCTTTACGACCGTGAACCTAGGTTCACGTTCGTAAACTATGGTTCACGCTCATGAACCCAGATTCACGCCCGTAAACATAGGTTCACGCTCGTGAACTTAGGATAACGACCGAAATTCTTAGTTCAATCGAGAAACCTAGTGTATCGAGCGTGAACATGGGTTCACGAGCGTAAACTATGGTTTACGCCCGTTATCCTATGTTTTCGCTCGAAAATATAAGTTAGTATTCGATAAACCTGGTTTTACGTTCGAAAAACCTAGTTTATCGATCGTTAATCCTAGTTTTTCGAACGTGAACCTGGGTTCACGTAATTATTGGACAATTGGCTTGCCATAAACGTCTGTTTGTGGTAAATAGTTCGGCACATTCCTACCAGAGCCTTAAAAGTCCGCCTGACTGTATTAGAGGCATAGACATGTACCTGCTGACGAAAGAGATCTATAGTCTAACAAGTATAACATTTTCAAAGATATAGACGCTTTCTGAGGCCTCTGCAGTAGACGACATCGGGTACGGGAGGTCGCGGGTACGTTCGCGGCCGGGTCATACCAAAGACTTGTACTAATGGCGCTCAGGGTAGCGGGATTATCATTACCACTGATGTTAGATTCACTGTACCTGTAGTTACTCAGGAAACGCCGTGATATAGCGAACGTTTGGGGAAAGCGGCGTATTTAACAGCTAACAATCAATCAATTTTTGTTCCAGATGCGGCTATTGAAACGAGTCTCAACCCTGCTGTATACAGAACCGTATGGTTCCGCAACATCTCGTACGTTTTCTTAATTTTTCTCTGGGGTTTCGTCTTCTCACTTTATGAGAATCAGCGCCGTACTACGTGCTTTAATTAAAACCCTTTCCCACTTGTAGACTCATTCTGACATATCTGCAACAGACACCTTTTGAAAACATCGTGGCTGAGGAAGGTATTGCTTATAACTCTATTGGATAAGTATGCTGTCATTATTAAAGATTTCCATATGTTTGCGTAGTTGTTAAAGTCAGAGTTGATGTATGTGGGAAAGGATTAAAGGGACTGTATCCCATATGAGAAAAAAGCGAAAAAAATATAATTGTTAGAAATTGCTATTACCTTGATGTTTTTGCATGTAAGGCATAGAGATTTGCTGACTGATGTACTACAATATATGCACACTATTAATATTGCGGAGATTGTTCGTTATTTTGCATTGTAAAATCTACTGGGTTAGTAACCCAGTAAATCTAAAAATATCGCTGTATATTTATCACGTGATCACTACAACCTTCGCAGAGTTGTCGTTCCTTACACTCACGCAAACATGAATGTAATGAGTCGATAGTGTTAGAGAATGCCGAATTGAATCCACAAATTCAAATGAGCAAGAGGAAATTCCACAGTATTTTTAAACGGGAAAACACGGAGCGGACGTTTTTTTAACTGCTTATTTCCTATGAAATAATGAAAAACAAGACTTGTACGACCTTCTACAACATTCCGTTACATATATATCGACGTATTTTGGATTAATTAGAATAAGTATAAAATATAACGATTTTGGACCATTATGGTGTTCAGTCCCTTTAAATATCTACCATAATGTTAGCATCAATGTCTCATTAAAAGACACTGGTCGTTTTCATTAGTTCAAATAGTGCCGAAACAGAAACAACCTCGCATTTCAGAGGAAGCAATTCTGTAACTGACTCAATGGACGTGTTTCCTTTTTTTGTAATCATTATTTAGATACAAACAGTAAAATTACGGACAGAGAAAACTCTGGGCAGAAAACACAAGCTGGTCTTCGGGTCCAGACGCTCATCTTTCGTATGTCTTTAACCCTTTCAGCGCCGAATTGTTTAAAGTAGACTCTTCCATGTTCAAAGTCGGGCGTCTCCATTTCTCATGTAATAAAAGTTTGGACTATTTTGATAACTAAAAGGCAAACAATGCTGATTTCAGGTGAGACGGCTCGTTACGAGCTGACTCACCTGAATCAGTATTGTTTGCAAAAACCCCAATATTGCCTTTGGCGCTGAAAGAGTTAAACATTTTCAAAACCCCCAATCCCGGGTCTTTGCAACCAGGATGAGTTCAGATTTAACGTACCGTGTTATATACGCTAAGCGGTTTCAAAAAAACAAACTGAACAACTTTTTAGGGTAACCATATCGAATCAATCTATAAGTACCGGCATGTTCAATGTAGTTGAGATAATTGCAATCAGCTTTAAGCTTTCAATTCAATCCACATATTTTGATATGTGTTATATTCGTCGTCGTATTGGGTTTATTTACCCTCGCCTTTCGGCATAAAGCCATTTGGCGAGCTGCCATTGTTATCTCTTTTCAACATTTTTATGGGGACTATTTTTTCAAAATTTCTATAATTGATTCATTAATTTTTTTTCTATTTCTGACTTTCGATATTTCCTTTCCAATTGCTTAACATTTCTCCCGTATTCTGTTTTAATAATTGTACATAAGACTAATGTTTAAAAATATTGTTCCATTAAAATAAATGTTTATATATCACTTGTTTTTCTTGAAAGATAAGTATGTATATATCGTTCTTGCAATTGTTTTGTTTGAAAATCAATGGTATGTGTTATAATGTCACGTAATCTGTAAACTTATACAAAATAATGAGATATGTTCGCCGTTCGTCGGGTACTATACTTTGCATAAGTGTTACTCGAACACACCGGCTAACATATCAGTCATACAGTACATTGATTGATTGCTTGATTAATTGATTGATTAGGGTTTAACGTCGTTTTCAACAAGTTATCAGTCATCTCACAGCGGTCTTTTCAACTACTCATGTGTTTCCTGGTTTTCCCACACCCGTAATCCACACAACCGACTCTTTCCAACCTCACACGTAACTTGCCTTAACAGTTATAGGTGCTATACCTTAAATCGCCTGAACAATTATAGGTGCTATACCTTAAATCGCCTTAACAATTATATGTGCTATACCTTAAATCGCCTTAACAGTTATAGGTGCTATACCTTAAATCGCCTTAACCATTATAGGTGCTATACCTTAAATCGCCTTAACAATTATAGGTGCTATACCTTAAATCGCCTTAACAATTATAGGTGCTAAACCTTAAATCGCCTTAACCATTATAGGTGCTATACCTTAAATCGCCTTAACAATTATAGGTTCTATACCTTAAATCTCCTTAACCATTATAGGTGCTATACCTTAAATCGCCTTAACAATTATAGGTGCTATACCTTAAATCTCCTTAACCATTATAGGTTCTATACCGTAACACGCCGGAATGTCGTTTTCGTGTGGATTGACGCCTTTATATGAGAGCAAACATATTCGGTTTAAGTGTTTCTTTCTGCGTTAACGAATCCTTGTGTTCACCTGTGGATAATAAAACCTCGCAAACCAAATTTTAGTAGAGCATTAAATGTATCTTATGAATTGCGTAGACAATTTCTAAAGACCAAATCATGTCAGTATGTCTTCGCATTACGAGATGTTAAAAAGACAAGCGTTTTATCTTCTGAATGGAATGTGAATTAAAATGGTTCTTGACGCTCTTTAGTTTATTGTTTGA
Source organism: Serripes groenlandicus (assembly GCA_031761405.1). Classification (NCBI taxonomy): domain Eukaryota; kingdom Metazoa; phylum Mollusca; class Bivalvia; order Cardiida; family Cardiidae; genus Serripes; species Serripes groenlandicus. The sequence goes on from JASEVX010000012.1 coordinate 21,428,547, forward strand.
ATAGTTGTTTGAACTATCTAATAAATATTAAATGTTTCACATTAGGCGCACTTTCTTCTTAATGTACGTCAAGAGTCATTAGCTGCAGATGAGTCTTAATGCGTCTGTACAAATTTGGCATCGAGACTGGTCGTCACAATAATATGAGCCGTCACGCGAGAAAACCAACATTACATGGCATCTGCGTAATGTATCGACCCAGATCAGCCTGCGCAGTCCGCACAGACTGATCCGCGCCGACACATTCCGTCTCAGGGGGATAGAGGTATAGAGTAATGATTCCTGAAACAGAAATTCCACAGAAGGCGAAAGGTGTCAATCCGGGTAAGCCTGTGCGGCATGCTTAGACTGATCAGGTTCGATACTTTACGCAGAGACCATAATGTTAGTTTTATCGCGGGACGGTTCATATTGATCGTGAACTAAGAATATGCATTTATTGTTTTCAAAAGTTAAGGAAAAACATTGTTGAATGTGAATTTCATGTGTTATTTCACTGCCAAAAGTTTGATCAATTAAGAACTTTTTTTTTTATTTGATTGGTATGTAGGCGACACCAACATTGATGACTTATATACGTTACTTCAAAACGGCAATCATGATATAATAAAAAAAAAACTTTAATATTTCATCTATATTTTAATGAAAACATGATAAGGACATCATTTAAATAGAATGCTTTGTACTATGGGCCGGTGGCCTATTAACTTTCAATAAATATTTGTCATTTGTACGTGAGACAGGGTAAACTGCAGATTTCCGGCACCCGGTATCATAGCCCTATATTTTGGATAAGTTCTTACTAACATAAACCGCGACTAGCGAGTTGGGGTCTTAATTTGTGTGCATAAAGCGACGACTCATGCGAGCCTAAACGTAATTTAAGCCTAACTACATCGTTTGAATTAAAAACAAATCTAGAATTGTAGCCAATTTATCATTATATGGTCCCGTGGCGTACAGTAAGTAATTTCCCCCCCCCCCCCCCCCCCCCCCCGTATCTAAGCATATTTTGAAAACAGGTTCGTCGAAATGTTTGAAAAAAACTAGACCACCAATCAAACTCCTGTAAAACCCCGTACCGGAGACAGGACATTATAAGAGGCGTAGACTGCGCCATGTTTCATTAAAAAGGGTGAAGAAAAAAAAAAGTTACCATTGTTTTTACATTCTTATCAAGAGCAATTGTTGCTGTCTGACCATGCAAATATGACGTCAAAAGTCACGTGGTATACACACACTGACCTAGATGATCAACGATTTCGTATATAACTATGAGTATATGCATGGTGGACATGTATAGAATAATGGTTATATATATATAATATATATTAATTTCTACGTTTTAATGCCAAAGATATATAATTAGCTAGTTTATTCCATGTTTTCTTTGTAGTTGATGACAGAAGTTTGGTGAATTCAAACATATATAATAGTTATGGTCCCGTTACGTACAGTTAGTAAAGTCCCCCAAAAAGCCAGACATCATATACAGTGAAGATAATAGCTGTGCGTCCACACAGTCTTGCCACATCCAAGATGTTATTAAGGCTTAATTGCATCTTTTGACCTAAACTATTTAGATTGATTGTTTGGTGTTCAAAGTTTACGCCGTTTTGAACATTGTTTGAACTCCGCAACCCTGAGCGCCAAGGAGGGCAGTCATTTCTACCATTTTTAAAGTCTAAGCTATTTAGAACTATAACCAATGTACTAGTATATGGTTCCCTTACATTCATTCAGTCAGTAAATGTAACCAAAACCAGCACGAACAATGCCTAATATTAATGGAACAAAGATTTTAAAAAAGAAAGTAATAGTTCTTTTCTCCTTGACGCCGAGGATTGTGGCGGTAGCATCACAACTGACTCGCTTGTGTCGTAATAAATGGACCAGAAACTGGTAGCTTACCCATTAAACGTATCAATGACCTTTTGAGTACGGAACTATATAGACCAAGATAAGACTTCACGATTGAAATTAACAATTTTGATGGAAAAGACGGGTGTTCATTTTATTACCCTAGGCGCGTCTCCGAAGTGTACGTTCCGACGCGCAACAGAACGAGAGCTTGGCGTGAAACGGTTGTAACTGAAATTGGTATGTTTTTACCAAGGTTAATCACCTCGCAATAAAGTCTTTATAAGCGTTAAATCTTTTTTCTTGGTAAACGATGGAAAGTTAGGTGCCATTGCTCGTTCTGAGCAATGGCACCTAACTTTGCATTGTTTACAAAGGGGTAAAGATTGCCTCTAAACCAGGGTTTTCAAAATAGGTTTTTAGTTACAACCCTTTCACGCCAAGCCCTCGAGAAGTTTAACGGCAATGTGATTTATTAAAAATCGACCCAATAAATATTCTTAGAATTTTTGAAAATGGTTGACAGACAGATGTTCTAAATTATTTATTTTAATATAAATATATTGGGCAAATTTTTATTAAATAAGATATAAAATAATAACTGTTACAATATTCTAGCTAAATTGTCATGGCAGATTTACGGAATTGATATCATCACGCAGGTAATTATATTATCCGTCTGCAGTTGTTTAATCGAATACCTCTTTAAACGAGAATGACAACGCGATTCCTATAACCACACTATCATTGTCGCAAAATAGGCATATTTATATTATATCTTAAAGGTGCTGAAATACAGATTGAGATCAAAATTTTGAAAAATTGAAAGTTCTGCAAATATTGCTACGCCACCCTGACACTGGCACGACTTTTGTTCCCGCAATGCCACGCAATGCGTCGTGGCAATGCGTGCCATTTTGGTGCTACACAGCGGAGCGTGAAGCTATGTTTGCGGACTGTTAGCGCACTGTACACGTATAATTTACGCACTGTCTACGCAATGCGCGGCCAAAAATGGGCCGCATTGGCACACATTGACACGCAATGACACTACTTGTTTACGCATAGGTTAAGTATTGTTCGCGCATTGTTCACGTCTACCGTACCGCATTATCCCGCAGTGTCACGCACGACACGCATAGTTCCCGCTGTCTTTCCGCATCGCAACGCATTACCCCGACGATTTCGCGCATGCGTGAAGTCGTCGGGGCAAGTTTTAGTCACGCTTTGTCCCGCTAGGCGGCACGCTATATATAGTTTCACACATTTAACTTCATTCCTCGACCTGCTGTGGACGATACATGATGCAGAATACCAGAGACACTGCTATTGCAGAACAGAAAAAGTGCCTATATATGGCCGCTGCAGGACTGCTACTTCTTGAAGAGCTGGACAAAAGGAAGCAAGAGGAAAAGCATGAGAAAGAAGAAGAGACGACTCCAACTAGAACAAGGAAAGCAAGGGCAGTGTGGGTTAGGAAAGAGTAGACTAGAAGATATGATTTCGGACATTATGATCAGCTATTGACAGAATTCCACAAGGAAAATCCCATAGGTTACAGGAATTACCTGAGAATTACACCTGACTTGTTCCAAGAGATGGTGGAGAAGTTAGCCCCTCACCTTCAGAAACAGACTACACCATTTAGACGACCGCTTGAAATTGGACTCAAGTTGGCTGCCACCGTCCGCTTCTTAGCCAATGGAAATTCCTATGCAAGTATACAGTACAGATTTAGAGCTGAAGGAAGTACAATCTGCAGGTTCTTACCAGAGGTGTGCGAAGCCATCATTGCGGTCTACAAGGACGAAGTGCTCAGCTGCCCCAAAACTGAAGATGAGTAGAAGGAGGTTGCTGAGAAATTCAGCTACAGATGGAAGCACGTTGCTATGAAGAAGCCACCAAAAGGAGGCTCCTTCTATTATAATTACAAGGGCTTCAACAGCATTGTACTCATGGCAGTTGCAGATGCTGGGTATAAGTTATTGTATGTTGATGTTGGGGCAGAGGGTGGTGCCTCAGATGGAGGAACATAGAAGAACTGCACGTCGCATGATGCCGAGAAACAATATCCACAATTGAGGAGGAGGAAGGAGAAGGAACATCCCTCTCTTTCTCTAGTATCTCTCTCTCTCTGGCCTGTCCTCTTTTTGTCTTTTCTTTATGGTCTTCGCCTTCCCCTGGCATTCTTCTTGGTAGGCATGTTGTCTGTTCGATGGCGAGTTGCGTTGTGGTCATAATTCGCGATGGGCCCGCTTGTATACGCACTGACGTCAGCGCCGGCATCTGTCATTGGTCGTGAACTATGCATGAACACTTCGTGAGCAGTTCGTGCAATGCGCGAACGGTTCGTGACGTGCGCGAACTATGTGTGAACTGGGAGTGCCATGATGACGTGAACAACTCGTAACAACACCCTAACGACCGCACGACAACTCCGCGACACGCTCAAATGCGTGAACGCGGCGCAGACTTGCGCATCCACAACGTGAACAGTTCGTGAACAATGCGTGGCATGGCGTGTAGTGGATTCTGATGGCACGCATTGACACGCAATGACACGCACCGTCGGCAGTGTTCGCGCCGAGTTCCCGCAGTGTTCACGCATGGTTCACGCGAGTGGCACGCACATTGTAAGAAATTGATGCGTGCCAATTTTTTGAAAATTTCTAAATTCTTTCTACGACATGGCACGCACCCCGCACACTTCACACACTCCTCACACTCGTTCACGAAGACTTCAATCATTGGCACGACACATTGCGTGGCATTGTGTGAACAAAAGTCAAGCCACCCTGACACTGGTACGACTTTTGTTCACGCAATGCCACGCAATAAAAGTAATAAGTAGTTCAAAACTATTTTGGCAGTAAATATTGAAAAACATAAAAATGTACAAAATTTGGCTTTCTGGGTATGTCTACCCAGTAAAAATGAAGCATAAACAATCAACATTTAGATGTTTATGCTACTGGAAAGTGAAGTTATTACTCTAATTTCATCCCAGAATTATGATTCTAATATTTCAAGACAGCTTTTGAAGAAATGTTAAAACTTTGATTATAATATCTATTTTCCGTAGTGCAGCACCTTTAATGTCGGAGGTAATGAGATACACGCAGGGTGTTTAACTCGTACAGTTTTAATGGTAATATTGAGCTTTTTGCAAACATTACAGAAGCAGGTGAGTCATCTCATAAAGAGCTGTGTCGCCTGAAATCAGCAATGTTTGTCTTCTAGTTATCAATATATTCCAACACTTCTAATACGTGAAAATTGGACTCGCCCGAATTTGAACATGAAATAGTCTACTTTAGGGAATAAGGCGCTGAAAAAAGTCGCGTACCGTGAAATACGGGTTACCTCGGTAACTGATTGTTAGATATATCAGATGTTACATTGTTACCATAGGGGCCGTGACACGTTAATACTATAAACAACAATTAGTGTTATTTAACCGATCGGTCTATAGGGATTTGTGCATAAACAAGAACTGCATTTTCTTTTAAATTAGTGGTGAATGTTGCGTTTTTACTAAAAATAAAAATTCAACTTTGCACCCTGTTTCCACGGCAACAGGGCAATATTTGGAATTTATTTCTATCATTATTATTTTGAATAGTTCACTGATATAAACATGTTGAATAAGTTCGAGCAAAATCCGTGACCGTGCGTGCCCAAAACCTTTATATGCTGATAGAGAATGGCTATTAAATCCTAGTCACCAGTGTTTAGGGTAGCCATTTAGCTACATGCTGACACAAAGCACTTTATTCTATCGTCGTTACTTATTTGGTATCTGACCAAAATACAAACATGATCAAATCTGGTTGACGAGGAAGTTACATCCCTTGTCTATATATATTAGAGTGTACATTCTTTTTAAAATATCGTGCCAGCCCCTATGGTTGTTAGCAGAAAGATTATAAGTTTGCCCTTTCCCTCATGTAGACACTTTTTGACTCAACGACAACATACGGCTTTTGACAACATTGTGGCCAATCTCCATTTTCCACAATGTTTTCAGCCTTTTTAAAAAAAAAAGTAATTTAAAAAGAAATTCGGTAGTTTTCCCTTCATGGTTTCAAAGTCGAATGCTGCAGATTTATTGCAAGATTTTTTTTTTTTGATGGAAATGATTAAACATTTTAAATTTTCATCGGTTGCAAAACAAGTATGTAATTACTATTATTGATTTTGGGTGTCTGTTTTCAGCTCCCTTCTGACCTATTCAGCACTCGCGATGTGTGTGTGTGGAAAAATCCTAAAGGACAGAATCCGCTCATATTGGGAAACGAACCAGGGCCCTTTGGTGTGAGAGGCCGTCGCACAAATATTGCACCACTGTCTTCAATGCCGTTTCAGCTATTTTGACTTGTGTTTAAATCATTAAACTTAAAGTTATACCGAATTACTAGTTGATGTTCTCGTATAAATTAAAGGAATCCGCCGTGGCCGAGTGGTGAGTGTCGGGTATTTGGAACCGGGCGTCCCGGGTTCGATTACCTGTCGCGATGGTCAGTGCCTACCCTAACACTAGTTTGTCTACCCAGGGATTACATGACAAGTGAACTGTTGCCGTGAGATAACAGAAAAAACGTTGCAAACGTCGTTAAACCACAATGTACAACAAGAATCACGTAAATATAGGATCTGACATGAGTTGTCATTTTTATATATAGGATCTGACATGAGTTGTCATTTTATATATATAGGATCTGACATGAGTTGTCATTTTATATATATAAGATCTGACATGAGTTGCCATTTTATATAAAGTTTTATTAAACGAGTTCAAGAAAGTTGTTATTAAGCGAGCCTTTGGTGATCTTAATAACACATTTCTTGGACGAGTTTAATAAAACGTTATGAAAGTCAACGAATGTCAGATTCTTTTTATCACATGACGAAACACAAAAAGAAAATCAGTTTTTCGCCGTCAGAAAATATTTCCAACATGTAATACTTAATAGACTGTTAACTAATCACACACTTTTATGACGGATAATGGTCCCTTTACCTAGTCCTTCTATCGTGACGTTCGTGTTTACCGAAGACACGTTCTCAGTCATTTTGTAAACACAAATAGTGATTCGGTCATGTTATATATTACACGTGTCACATATACAAAAATACGTAATGGGTATATTACATCGGATACAAGCGTTGTCATGTGATAAATGTATGTATGTAAATGATGAGAAACATGTATTCATTTAAGTCAAATAAGATATCTACCTATCTATCTATCATACTATTATAAAGGTTGTTAACTCATTAAATAGAAACGATTCGTCTGAAAACTGCTAACCATCTAATTTCTACGGTGTCATATAACATTCCAGGAAGATTTCTGATCACCTATCAATTAATCAAAAGTATATTTCTAGGGATTTGCTGTTACCATTAAACCACCGAACAAATCAGTTCTGGTCTGGTCTGGTCTACATCCGGGCAAGTTGATGTATGACAGCTAGGTTAGAACAAGTTGGAGAAAATTATTTTATGTCGTCTATTCTATTCTTCAATTAGCATCAGACACCTGAATTCGCCTTTGATGTCACATTTAGGCTGCGTCACCCGAACGACCAGCCTTCGGTACTTTATCGTCTGATTTATTTGTTTTGTTTGTTTGGCTTTTCTCGCCGCTTTCAACAGTTTTCCAGTTATATCACCGCGTTTCGAGGGTAAGTTACCAATACTGTATGTCCATGTATCCTGATACCAGTGTGTAATACTAGACCCCACAATTCTGAACGCCAATAAGAGGAAGAGTGTACTTCCATATTAGAAGTCTTTGGTATGAACCATTTTAGCCTGAGAATGTCCAGATGAGCCTGCACCTCCAAACAGTAGATGAGCTGTTCCACGAGAAAATCAACATTGTGGACTCTACTGGTTAAGTATCGACCAGGATCATCCTAAGCATGCCGCGAAGACTAACCCGGACAGACACTTTTCGCCTCCTGTGGATTTTCTGTTTCAGGAATCATTACTCTATACCTATATCTCTCTAAGACGGAATGTGTCGGCGCAGGCTGATCTAGGACGATATATTAACGCAGAGACCATACTCTTGGTTATTCTCGTGGAACAGCTCATATCTGAATATCCGCTGTTTTTCATCCAGTCGATCAAAAGTTTATTTTGAAGATAGTTTAGACTAAACATTAAATGTACAAGTGCAGTGGACTCGGAATAACTCAAGCATGTGATAATTCGAATATGTCGTTTATCTCGAACCAATTCCTGGAAGGGGTTCTGTCTCAGCATAACAGGAACTTTATATTGCTCAATAGAGCAATCCGAACTGATGGGGCATATCTTTTCTTGATACGATTTTAGAAATGGCTTACTTTTCATGTGAAAAGTATTTTAAAATAAATGAAAAACGACGTTAATAAACAAAACTTAATTAAGCATAAATTGGGGGATCTCTCGAAACTGTAGACAACTCTACAAGTAAGTTATGGGACTGCGATTTATGGCGAGTGCACGTTTTGTTACAAGGTCAAATTACACCAAATACATCCTGCTGATTAACACCCAAATACATTGTTTACATAGAAATGAGTGTACACCATCAACAGTATGCATGGCATACATGACATTGAGTTTAAATGCATTGTAAATGTATATAGGATGCACTGGAAATGATTGATTTGATCACTTTAAGTATTTTGACATTGTTTGTGAGTGAATGTACATAATGCTAAACACCGGTTTTCGGTTTTGTGCGGGCCCGATTTTGTCCATAATGACGGTAACCATTTTCGCCTGGGGAATTATTTCTTACATAATGCATGGCCAACATTTTCTTTGGATTGTTTAAGAGGTTAGGGGAAACTTTGTTCAATGATTTATGGTGTTCTATTTCATTAACGCTTAGAAAGTGTCTGGTCGATTTACATGGAAACAAAGAAGGAATATTTGGTGTATTGTAACCTACAAGTATTTAGACGTAATTGTGGCTGATCTCGAAGGTCAGTTTTCGACTGACCCTGCTCGTATTGTGTGTTTTCGAGAAAGTGCTATAATTGGCTGAGATAACTTACAAACGGAACGAAGCTCTAGTGGGAATCACTTCTAAGTAACTGTGTTATGGATGGTAACTATCTTATCTAATTTGTACATTATCGACTGCGGCATTGATCCTGAGTTCTTTCAGCTCATATTAAAGGCATTTGCTTCTTCTGTAACTATTAATACTACTACTACTTACTCATGCTACTACTACTACTACTACTACTACTACTACTACTACTACTACTTACTAATACTACTACTACTACTAGTACTACTACCAACACCACTACAACTACAACTACTACTACTACTACTACTACTACTACTACTACTACTACTACTACTTCTACTACTACTACTACTACTACTCCTACTACTACTACTACTGCTACTTACTACTACAACTACTACTACTACTACTACTACTACTACTACTACTACTACTACTACTACTACTACTACTAATAATAATAATAATAATAATAATATTATTTATTATGGCCATATTAAATGTTATGTGTTGGAACGTTAGAGGAATTATGTCGTCTGCTTATGCACTTTCCGATATGTTAGACAAGAATGATATTGATATTGGCATCATATCTGAACACAAACTCTTCAACCATTCGAAGTCATTTCTTGATAGCATCAATCCAAAATATAAGTCATTTTCGGTTTGTGATAGCTCGATAGACCAGTACGGTCCGGCTAAATGTGGTAAAGGCGGTGTCGCCATCTTATATAAGAAATCATTGCAGTCTTCAATTAGTCTAATCGATTGTCTAGATAATGAAAGAATAATAGGCATTGAACTCAAATTAATAAATTCTGAGAGAATCTATATAATCGGAGTTTATATGCCGTCGGACAGTTACATTAAACACTATCACGAAACAATTACAGAACTTGAGGCTATTACGCACACGTGTTCATTAAAAGGTAAAGTGTTAATACTTGGTGATTTTAATGCGCGTCTTCGAGCTATTGGCAAAATGCATGACGACGTCACCAGTGACAAATCGTCATCACTACAACAGTTCATGGCGAACAATAGTCTTATAGCACTTCATCACAGTGATCAAGAGTTCACATACGTTAGAAATAGGTCCAAGCTTGACCATATACTGATAGAACAGACACTTATAAACAAAATAGAACAGTATAAAACGTTACCAGAAAAGGACGTATTTACATCAGACCATTTACCTTTAATTGCATCGCTTAATGTAACTAAACAGAAGCAAGTAAACTTAACTGATCGAAAGTGTATCGCCTGGGATAAATGTAATGCATGCGAATTGAATTCATTTGAAAATACATTATCTCAATACCTGTCCTCGCTAACATTCACCTCAAAAATGGATCCAAATCAGTTGTCTGATTGTATTGTAAGTTCGACCTTAAAATTAGCTGAAAATTGCCTACCGAAAGGTAAATTTAACAAACATACGAAACCGTATTGGTCGCATGACCTAAGACAAGCCCACGCTGAATCAAGGCGACTTAGGCGTATCTGGATAAATATTGGCCGCCCAAGAGGGGTCGAGTATGACTCATATCAGAGATACAAATCTGCAAAACGCAATTTCAGGCGAAAACAGCGCATTGCTTGTAATCTCTTTCTAAATAAAACATTCGAAGAACTTGATAAGGCTGCTCATTTAGACGTAAACCTGTTTTGGAAACTAGTTAAAAGGACAAAGGAAAATGTACCGAACGTATGTGCTGAAATTATATACAAGAATATAACATATGCAGAAGAAAATGTATCAAACGGTTTTTCAGAATTCTTCAAAGATACCTTTGATTTCCCAGAAACCTCAGAAGATTACCCATTTGGCTTTACAGACAAGGTCAATTCACTGGTTAAACAGTTCATGAATGACAACTCAGCCGAACAAAATGATACGTTTTACAAGGGTATGATAGCCCCATTTACCCGCGACAACGTTGAACATATTGTAAAATATTTAAAACGCGGTAAAAGCCCGTCACATGACCTTATCCTTAATGAGCATATCATACATAGAGGTAAAGTCTTATACACATGTCTTACTGAGTTATTTAATGGCGTTCTAATTCAAGAAATTATTCCGGAAAGCTGGAGGAAGAGCCTCATCATTCCTATCTTCAAAGGGAAGGGGAAGAGTAAAAGCGACCCATCTAGTTATAGGCCAATATCATTAATCCCGTGCTTTTGTAAAGTTTTTGAAAAACTCTTACTATGCAGACTCCAATCATTCCTTTCATCGAAATCGATCACATTCCCTCATGTCCAGCAGCAAGGGTTCCAGAAAGAACTAAGCTGTATATCGGCAGCTTTTAACTTACAGGAAACAGTATATGATCTGTCAGAAAAGAATAGCCGTACATATACCGCGTTTCTTGACTTTAAGGCAGCGTTTGACTCTGTCTGGCATAACGGGCTATTCCTTAAACTCGCACAACTAGGGTTATACGGTAAAATCCTTCGACTCATTGTCGATTCTTATGATAATTTAACGTGCAATGTACGCAGTAGCGGTAGCATATCAAGTCCTGTACAGATTAAGAGAGGCGTACGGCAAGGAGGAGTTGCTTCAACGTTTTATTACCTAGTTTATATAGATGAACTTTTACATCAATTAGAGGACTCCGATTACAGTTTAAATCTAGGACATAATCTCAGATGTGGTAACCCTTCATTTGCTGATGACCTGTCTTTTACCGCCTTATCCCCCAACAATTTGCAAGTCTTACTAGACATTGGATACCGATACGCGACAAAATGGAAGTTTGAAGTAAGCGCGAGTAAATCAAGCATCGTTGTATTTAATAGGTTAAAACATGACGCTCCAATTTCACTTCTCATCGGGAACACATATATTCACGAACATGACCATGCGATACACTTGGAAATCAGGCAAGACGCATCACTTAAATTGTCTAATAGAATAAAAGAAAGATGTCAAAAAGGTAAAAATGCATTCTTTGCATTGGCCGATGTAGGTATGCGATCTGATGCACTTAATCCTATTACGTCAATGAAACTATACAATAGTATCGTAGTTCCAACAATACTATACGGTAGTGAACTCTGGAACAACATGTCACAGTCTGATATAGATGCAGTCAATAAGTTACAGCACTATGTTGTAAAATCTATCCAGGGTTTTAAAACCAGAACAAGATCCGACATGTGCGAATCAATGGTCGGCACTTATCGTCTGTCATCTAGAATCGACATAAGAAAACTAAAGTTCTTACACAAACTACTCAGTTTAAGAAACGGATCACTGAGTAAAAACTTGCTACTCAAAAAAGCTTTGGCTTTTATACAAAATCCTAGAACGGTCTTAAAAGGCTTTATCCCTGATATTTTTAGAATATTAAAATTGTATGGTCTCTCAAATATGATCAATGCATATTTGAACAATGCAGGACTTCTGCCGTCTAAGACTAGCTGGAAATTAACAGTAAATACTGTTGTCAATGCATATGAATCCGACAACTGGAAATTGAGAATAAGTGTCGACCAAGATTTTTCTAGATTTGAACGGTTGCATTCTGCCATCTACCCAAGTGTTATTTACGATGTGTTTACAGAGGTTAAGCCAAATATTGCCAGAACAATTGCTAAAATATGGGTAAACATTCCGGATGCTGACAATCTGTATTGTAAACTGTGCTATGCGTTTACTAGCGATGGTATAAAACACGTTATTTGTGAGTGTCCATGTTTGACGTCGCAGAAAACGTCGTTCATACTAAGCATACAACATGAGGTTAATGCTGATATCGCGGAAGAACTTAGCTCGGACTCATCTGAAAGTTTCATGTTGAAGATTCTAGGCTCAAAACTGGAAACCGATATTTCACATGAAACAGAAAGACTAATGCTCGAGCGCTCATTTGTGTATGCCTATAGCTGCCTTAAGAACCTAGTGTGATCTCTTTGAGTCGGAAATCACACATAGCTCCAAAATGCACTTAACTGCGTTCTGTGCTCGAACCTTAAAGATGAAACACGGTCATAAAGCACATATCCATGAAGGAAAGCAGTAAATCTCACTATATAACAGTGTATATATTCATATTATTATTTGTACATGAACTGCATAACGATGCTCTATATCCATACTATTTGTTAATTTAACTTAAACTTGTGATTATTTGTTATTTATCAATCTCCACTAGGAGGAATTAAAATGAATAAATAAATAAATAAATACTACTACTACTACTACTACTACTCCTACTACTACTACTACTACTACTACTACTACTACTACTACTACTACTACTACTACTACTACTACTACTACTACTACTACTACTACTACTACTACTACTACTACTACTACTCCTCCTACTACTACTACTACTACTACTACTACTACTACTACTACTACTACCACTACTACTCCTACTACTACTACTACTACTACTACTACTATGACTACTACTACTACTACTACTACTCCTACTACTACTTCTACTACTACTACTATTTTGCTACTACCACTACTACTACTACTACTACTACTACTACTACTACTACTTCTATTACTACTACTACTACTACTACTACTTCTATTACTACTACTACTACTACTACTTCTACTACTACTACTACTACTACTACTTCTACTACTACTACTACTACTACTACTATTACTACTTCTACAATGTCAGTAATTGATTCTCCCATTTATTCTCTTGGTTGCAGGGATAGCTTTACGACTTATTCAACGGTGTCGGGATAAATAAATTCGAGTAAGGTAGCGCCATGATATAACTGAAATACTGATGCAAAATTGAAAGGGATATCCGCGTCATGAACGGAACGCTTCTTTAGATGGTGAACTCCGACAAGCACGTTCAATCCTAATGGAACGTTACTAAAAGCCAAGTTCATGTTCCATTAATTCAATGTTTCTTTTTAATTTCGAAAGCAAACAATGAATGCAACATGCATACTATCGGGTATATTTAACGAGACTAGTCACACGAAACCTGACCATCAGTGCTAAGCATATTTCATCATTTTGGCTTATATAGAAAATACCAAAATATTTCATTTATTAACAAGTATTGTAAGTCAGCAAGGTAACTATTTATGTTAACAAAGTCATTTACTTATATATATACATTCCCACCATTCATGTTTTATAAAATATTACAGAAACAAAAATGGTGAAATGTTCTTCTAAGTATTTTTAGAATAAATATTTAGCGCTGAGTAATGTTGGTGGAATTGGATCCAGATCTGCCTGCACATCCGCGCAGACGATGACAATTTTATAACTGTTAGACTATATACCAAAAAGAGCAGATCCAGATTATCCCGAAGCCTTATCGTATGACATGGTCGTATACATAGTTCCCCCAACTACACTAACTATCTCCCTTGTCGGCCATTTTGATAGGCAAATTTACTATATGTTGAATAGAGAAATATCAAATATATTAATTTAAGAAATTGCATGTGCAAACACAATTAAATAAAAAAAATCGATATGATCAGAGGCATCAACGACATATGGTTGTCAAGCTCAAATTCCTTGGTGTTTTCCTAATTATTACATTTTTTTTTCGGCGACAGCTGTCTTAACCTCATATTTGACCTAGATGTTAAACAAATGATCTAGATTGTAGACCAATCAAATGTGGTATTTAATGAATAATGTCAAAGAAATAAAGGAAACGAAACGTTTTGATTGGTTCATAGCTCAGTTGGCGATCCTACTAGAGGCACTAATAAGGTGAAGTTTTAAAATGAAATGTTCTGCATACTAACCTTTAATTGTTTACCTTAAGAAATAAATTTAGTGAAAAAAATCAATGAAAACGTATGAAATATAATATTTAAGAGCAAAATATTAATTATTTTTGAAACATGATAAGTTTTCAGTTATTTATCGTCAATTGAAGCTTATACACCTCTTGGGAGCCTCGCGTAATCTCCAATCATGTGACGTTTTCTCGGCAAGCTTCTCTCGATTACCGATTCTATATCTTTTGAAGAACAATGTTCTAATCGAACAATGTTCCAACTGGTTAACGATTATAATGCATTACCAATTCAAGGAGCTGTCGAAATTCTTAGATATGCAACATTATTGCGCAAATTGTATAATTCATGAAAAAATTACTGATTGTTTTGATTATTAACAAAACCTTTCTGATATTCAATTCAAATAATATGCGCATGTTCCATTTCTTAGTGTTTTCTCATATTGATCGCCGTTTATCTTTTTTAAAGATTGTTCTTGTTTAATATACTGCGTGAATTGTATTTTCCTATCAAAATGGCTGACAAGAGAGATAATTATTGTAAATTGTTGGAATACCGAAAATATTAAATGAAAAACGGAACAACGATTACAGCAAATTTATTATTTAAAGTATAAGTTCTTACGACCTAGATCACATTGTTCTAAGTACAGTCGTTGTTGTTGTTTTTATTCGAGTTCACATTGATATCGCACAACTCGGCCGATTCATAACAAAAACATTAGAAGTGGTAAATGGATACCTGTAGATGTAGCCTACTTATTATTTAAGGTTCTAACGACCTAGTTCACATTGTTATAAGTACATTTTTTTTTTTGTATTATTAGTATTTGAGTTCATAGAAGTCGCACAACTCGGCCGATTCATAACAAAAACATTAAAAGTGGTAAATGGATACCTGTAGATGTAGCCTACTTATTATTTAAGGTTCTAACGACCTAGTTCACATTGTTATAAGTACATTTTTTTTTGTATTATTAGTATTTGAGTTCATAGAAGTCGCACAACTTGGCTGATTCATAACAAAAACATTAAAAATGGTAAATGGATAGATGAACCAGTAGTATTTGTAAGTTACCCGAAAAAGGCCATGATACAACTGACAACTTGTAGAAAGCGGCGTGAAACACATACTGCATGTATAACTGTGCGTCTTGATACCAAATACAGAAGATCCAGATCAGACTGCGCTGGGGTGCAGACTAATCCGCTGGAGTTTACGCTGTTTGCAAAATCCCGAAGGCGCGTTATCGTATGACGTGATCGTACTATGTAAAGATATTTCCCTTTGATACATAATTCCTACCGAAGAAAATAAACCCTTTCAGCGCTAATGGCAATATTGAGAATTTGGAAACAATATATCGAGGGCTTGGCGTGAAACGGTTGTAACTAAAAACCTATTTTGAAAACCCTGGTTTAGGGGCAATTTTGACCCCTTTGTAAACATGCAAATTTAGGTGCCATTGCTCAGAACGAGCAATGGCACCTAAATTTACATTGTTTACCAAGAAAATTGATTTGACGCTTATAAAGACTTTATGGCGAGGTGATTAACCTTGGTAAAAAAAATACCAATTTTAGTTACAACCGTTTCACGCCAAGCCCTCGATATGTTCAGGTGAGTCAACTCGTATCAATTAAGGCAATATCATGAAATCAGCATTGTTTGCATTTTACTTTCATAATATTAAAAATATATATATATATGAGATGAATCATTGAGTCGCCCGATATGAAACAAGGAAGAGTCTACTTTAGGGAATTCGCCGCTGAAAGAGTTCAATGACATATATTAAAGCAAAGTGATTATATAAGGTTTAAGTTCTTTCGACCTAGTTATCGGTTATCTTAGTACGACCCATTCCACCAACCTTACTTAGCGCTAACTAATACTGGCTTGTGTCTGGATACATGGACCAGTACCAAGGAGACGCCGTAATATAATTTAAAAAAAATGTTGCAACCGGCGTTAAACACAAAACAATCAACCAATTAATGCTCAGAAACCCCAACGTGTACATTTTACCGTGGATGGATTAATAATAGTTTAATGATTCCTACGAAGATAGGCAAAAACTTTGTTCATATGATGTGGAACATGAGGATTAAATCGGAACTAATGTGAAACCGCATTACGCATCATGAAACGATTTACATCACCAGTGTCCAATAACATCAAACACACTTAGCGCTGAGTAATACTCAAATAAAGTTCCTCGTACATTAAGAATCAGGAAAATCGGAAATTTAGTTTTACATGGGTTATCTCAGATTTGAGTCATTTCTATTCTATTTTGTCATTTTTATACATAATAATGTAACCAAAAAGTAAAAAGTGACTGTTTACAATATTTACTGAACAAATTTGCTTTTTGTATTTTGTCTCAACAAAATTCGTTCTTTGTTCCAAAGTAAGTGTGATAATAATATTTAAAGGCAACGAGATCGTAAGTGTACCCCCATGTAGCACCGTTTGCCTTATTTCAATTGAAACACAGGGACTTTGCATAGAGTAGGTCATATCTATTTTTAGAGGAGCAAGTCCCTGTGGTTGAAACTGTACTAACATGGTGGAATTAGACTTTAAAGTATTACTTAGCTCTAAAAAGGGATGGTGGAATTAGACCCAGCAATTTCGTGATTAACGTTCGCCGTGAAGCTATGGTAACCATTATTTGGTATTATTCAAAATGGCACTAAAGTGCGCATACATATTTGTTATCTCTAATTAAAACTGGTGGTTGTCATTTATTTTTTTTAAATATAGAACTTCATAGCTTTTTCAATGTATGTGTGCTCACAGGTTACAAATGTCGTGATATATTTGTTGTTTTAGTTATTGGGCCAAATAATCTGTATCTTCACAGATAAAAATATTTTTTTAGAAATGTTTAATTTTTTACATCTTCACATATGTAACTTGTTCTCTTCTTAGACAGAAGACTATCGTCTCCCAAATAAGGATTTTGGGATGTGAAATACTCCTCTTATCTAGAACTCTGTTTAGATGTTCGTCACAAGATCTGGTGAAAGAAAAGGGCAGACAGTTAGCGATATACAGAGAACATAGACATTACCAACTTTGTTTACAACATAATCTGTATGCTATCGAAGACGAGTATCATTTTTCGGCGATAGGCGACTAACCTCAGTTTTGACCTAGATGTTAAACAAATGATCTAGATTGTAGACCAATCAAATGTGGTATTTAATGAATACTGTCGAAGAAATAAAGGAAATGAAACGTTTTGTTTGGTTCATAATTAAGTTGGCGATCCTACGAGAGGCACTAATAAGGTGAAATATTAGAATGAAATGTTCTGCATACTAACCTTAAATCGTTTTCCTTAAGAAATAAATTTCATAGAAAATAATCAGTAAAAAAGTTTGAAATATAATATTTAAGAGCAAAATATTAATTATTTTTGAAACATGATAAGTTTTCAGTTATTTATCGTCAATTGAAATTGTTGCACCTCTCGGAAGCCTCGCGTAATCTCCAGTCATGTGACGTATTCTCGGTAAGCTACACTCGATAATCGATTCTATATCTGTTAAAGAACAATGTTGTAATCGAATAATGTTCCAACTGGTTCACGATTATAATGCATTACCCAACAATTCAATGAGCTGTCGAATTCTTAGATAAAAAAAACAGTATTACGCAAATTTTATAATCAAATAATATGCACATGTTCCATTTCTCGTATTGATCGCCGTTTATCTTTTTTAAAGATTTTTCTTGTTTATTCTAGTGTAATAGCTATGAATTTTTACGGGTAGATTTGTTTGATAAATCATGGATCAGGAGCAGAAATCTTTACACTTTTCAATTTTATCTTAGAATGTGATGCTAGAAGAACTGTTTGCAGATTTTCGAAATACCTTGTAAAAGAGAGAGATTGTGGAGAAAATGCCAGTGTTCTTTTTCGTATATAGCCCTCCATATCTGATATGTCAACAGTTCTGGTGTTTGCTCTTAGAACAATACATTTGATGTCATCCGAAGATCTAAGCCTTCCTTTATGAAACTTCATTATCAAATTCAGGGGCGTAGCTTTGCAATAATCAATGTGTAGGCCGTCTCGTGAGAAAGTCAGCATTGTGGACTCAGCGTTAAGTATCCACCCGGATCAGCCTAAGCATACCACACAAGCCTACCCGGATAGACACTTTTCTTCTCCTGTGGATTTTCTGTTTCAGGAATAACTACTCTATACATCTATCCCCTTAAGACGGAATGTGTCGGCTGGATCAGTCTGATCTGGTCGATACATTACGCAGATGTCTATCGCCGCAGATGCATTTTGGGGCATTTTGAGAAAAAATGTATAGGCACGTGCCTACAGTGCCTAAAGGGAGCTACGCCCCTAAACTCGCATACCTTTCAAGTCTGTGTGCTTGATCCTCGCCGTTTTCAGCACGCTTCCATGATGCATTAGCGAATAGATTTATTTATTTATTGGAGTTTTACGCCGCTTTCAACATTATTTCAGTTATATCACGGCGACAGTTCACTTATTCATGATCCCTGGGTAAACAAACCAGTACTAGGCTATAAAAAGTGCCTTGCCCAAGGGCACTCCACCATGACCGTAGTGAAATCCCCGACGCTAACCATTCGACCACAATTAGCGAATAGAAGGCAAACAGGTAAGATCGTGATAAGACTGCGCGAAGGCTCATGCTGCCTTGGATCTTCCCTGCTCGCAAGTCCCGAAGATGGTGATCATTGTGACGCAGCATAATTTGTCTGGCAATCTTGATTGATTTATGAGGCTTACAGTTTATGACTGGTTTGGCCAAGGGCAATTCAAAAGATTCCAGTACATTAACACTGCGATGTTGTATTGTACTTTTTGAAATACGAGGTCATACTGCAGTAATATAAGATCATTTCAGGTTTTACAATATCAGCATTAAATTACTCCATTATCTTGCTTTAATACTGTAGCTTCCCAATTTTCTCGGAACAACATTAATTTCAAGGTTCAGAGAGATGTCTCGATGTTTGTAGATTTTATAAAATGTCAGTGTGTGTGTGTGTGTGTGTGTGTGTTCTTTTAACGTATTCAAATGCGTACATTGACAGTGCATTCCCTCCACATTGATATATTCACCCAACATGATAGATATTTCAAAAGTCGTCTGCTTTGAAAGACGTGTTAAAAATGAAAAATATTCAATGATTTTGCTTGTTAGTTCAAAACTTTGTGGTGGAAATCACAAATTGTTCACGTCAATATATATTATCTACTTTTACGGAATATTTTCAAAAGTCGACAGCTGCGATTTTAAAAATCAAATGTCGACTGTGTCGAGGAAAGGATTAACCCGTTGGGCATTGTGACGTTTTCTTAGAAAACATTTTTCAATAAAGAGCCGTTCCAAGAGAAAACCAACATAATTGACTCAGCGTAAAGTATCGACCTGGATCATCCTAAGCATGCCTCACAGGCTTACCCGGACAGAAACTTTTCGCCTCCTGTAAATTTTCTGTTTCAAGAATAATTTCTCTATACCTCTATCTCCCTGGGACGAAATGTTCGGGCCGGATTACCCTGCGCGGACTGCGCAAGACGATCTGGTTCGATACATTACGCAGAGTCCATAATGTTTGTTTATTCGTGGAACGTCTCTATTATGTTACAAACATATATAGGACTTTTTCTCATATCAAGTATCTGCCGTTTTATGAAAACGGCTTCGCAATGGCCTTTGTCCAATCTTCCGGAAGAATGAATGGCCTCGCCGAATAAATATACATTGGTAGTAATGGCTTCCCTCCTTGGGACTCAGAGTTTCGGGGATAGCATAACGACAAATGCATCAGTGTCAGGATAATAAATACCAGAAATACTGATAAAGGTCAAATTACGCTAAATACATCCGCTGACTTGCTGATTTACAGTACTATAGTTCCTAGAAATGAGTGTATACCATCACCAGAATGTATTGAATATATGACATTGACTTTAAATGCATTGTGAATGTGTATAGGATGCACTGGAAATGATTGATTTGATCACTTTTAGTAGTTTGACCTTGTTTGAAAGTGAAAGTAGAGAATGCTAAACACCGGTTTTGTCCGGGCCCGATTTGGCCCAAAATGACGGTTACCATTTTCGCCTGGTTCTTTCTTGCATAATGCATGGCCCACATTTTCTTTGGATTGTTTTAAAGCTAGGATGTATTGTAACATAAGATACCAAGAAATCGCATTGAAAATATAACTGAAATAGTGTTTAGAAAGGAGCAGTACACCATAATATACAACCCCTAAAAGACGAGTATGCATACGAGAATAACAGTACTCTCATCACCCCCGGTATGTAGGTCATACGGATCAAATTGGAAATGTGTACAACATTTGCGCCTTGCGTTTGTGAACAGTGTAGATTCATATCGGCCTGTACACACGCGCATACTGATCACATGCCACACTCATCATCTTTTACGTTTAAACGAGTGTTAGAAACTGCTGTGAACTTTTGTAGATTATGATAAGACTTCGGTAGACGTACAGTACAACTTGTACTTTATCGCACGGAGTTAATCTTGTATGCGTTTATTGTGTGGATTTTAATGCACATGGGGCATCCTTAGCGCAGAGCTCTAGATTAGGGACATTTTTCGCTTTCTTTCTAAAATCCTTATTTGACATTCAAACCCTATGTTGTGGGTACTCAAAAGAATCGTCTCAGTGAGACGATTATTTTGAGTACCCACAACATAGGATTTTGTTGAGTAATAAGAGAAATATTGTGGGGGTGTAGGGGGGGGGGGGGGGGGGGAAACCTGTTCACTCCCTCTTATCTAGTCCTGCGCTTATGGTATGCAAGGCTTTTAAGTCTATTTTGAGTACACTTTTTTTCTCAATATCTCTTTTATCCTTTAACCAAACCCTATGATGTGGGTACTCAAAAGAATCGTATCGTTGAGGATAAAATAACGATTTTAGAAAGTAAAATACTCCCCTAATCTAGAGCTCTGAAATAGAACATTTTAAGACACTTTATTTACGCGTATTAGGAGGGATTATAGAGGGATTTGTTTACGTCAGTGGAAAATTCCATGTTTTCGGATGATAAGATGTGTTTCGTATGGACTCCTGTTTCCGCCATCAACATGTAGATTTTTACAGACTTAACAGAAACTTTACAATGTTCACGTAGTTAATAAAAGTATAACGTAAATTAAATTTTACATTCCTCATTTATTAAAAACCAAAAGGAGACTTCTTACTGATTATCGTTAACTCCCTGCCTTTGTACATCCGACAGACGATAATTGAAAACATTCTGGGAAATGGGTTAATTGCTCAAAAAGAAACTATTTCTCGCTTTCCCATGATGTAATGTATATGATTCTGCATCCAAATGTGTCTTTCAAAATTTCAAGATGTGAAACATGTTTTCTAAAATGTTTTAAAAATATCATACCGTCAAGCCGTTAATGGTTTATCGGGGTTTAACGCTGTGTCCAATATATTTCCAGTAATATCACGGCGGCCTGTTCAGACAAGTATTACACACAACAATTTTTCCAAGCAACTGGTTGCTTTTCCAAATAGACTGTTATCCCATTGGTGGAGGACGAATGACAACTATCGCATTGACATTTGTAAAACGTCGGAAAAAAGATTGGCCGAGCAGGGGTTCGACCTCACAGTTCAGCTTGTCGCATTGTCTTTTGTTTCAAACTTCGGTAACAAATGTTTGCCGAGCAATGGGTCGAACTCACAGCCCCTGTTTTGACAGCCGCATCGCTACCGACTGAGCTTCAGGGCTCAGCTAGGAAGCCCGTTAACCAGACATTATTGACGTAAGAATACTGATTAAATCAAATGGAACAGTCCTTCTATTCATCAAACACTACATCGAGTCCGTCCATCAGATAAGTTGACTTTTGTGAAAAGTGTAAATCAAGGTTCACATATTACATTCACAAGCTTATTATGTATGAGCTCTCGTTAACTCGTGTTGATTATGTTAAGATGAAGCAGGTGGTCGGTGTTGTGTGAAACTACATTGTCCGGAAATGCCAACTCGTTTATTTCCCCATTGACGGTCTCAATAAGTGATGAAACACCTGCCGGCCGTTTTTCTACAAAGATGCAATCTCATTAAAAATTAAAACACATATCTAGTTCGTCCCGAATTGACCTTTTACACTTAAATACTCATAGCACATGCTCTGTGTTTATGTCCAATGAAAACGCAGGATACAACCAACGTCAGTTCCAACAATCGGAACACTCAGCAATCACCTCTTTTCTATATCGTTTATGTATACGGGTTATCTAACCTGTTTAATACCGAACGATTTGATAAGCAACAATGTGATTGGTTGATGCAAAAGGTCAATCTTTGCCGACATGTATGGGGCTGTCATTAGATCTATGTATGAATGAGCGAAGTTTAGATATGGTTTAAAAGTGATAAAGAACGGTGTTAACTACGTCATCCTATATGTCTTCGTATCGACCTCGGTGGTGTAGTGGTAGAGCGTCCACCTCGGGTGTGTGAGGTCGCGGGTTCGATTCCAAGCCGGGTCATACCAAATACTTTAAAAATGGTAGAAAAGGCTGCTCTCATTGGCGATCAGGGTTGTGGGGTTAGCATTACGACTCTCTGGCTGGTATCTGGATACATTGACCATTAGTATTTGGTAAGTTACCCAGGAGACGCCGTGATATAACTGAAACATTGGTGTAAGCGGCGTTAAAACACCAAACTATCAATCTTTGCCTTGACGCACTTCAAACTACGTCATTATGTACTTTTCGACTAATTTTTATCTCAGTACGGGTTGTGTCAATGTAATTGGACATTTCTAATTCTTCACACTTATAATTAGAATGAAAATAAAAGGTCTCGGGGATCAAATCATCAGCGAAAGATGTGTTTAGTCTACGAAGAAACGTATACATTTTTAGATAATCAAACTAAATTCTCGTAAACAAGTCTGCTGTACTCTTATTTGTAGCAATAGGGAACTAAATCGACAAAAACACCTCTATCAACTGAGGGAATGGTACTTATGATTTAAACCCTTTCCCACATACAACAATTCTGCAGCAGACGAAATTGTAAAATGACGTTACCTCTATAAATGAAAGTTTAAACATTGAAAAAAATTGATACCATTCTGGAAAAATTGGAAATTACTCCTTTTGCTACAGTATTTTCAATTGATAAATATTGATGCTCTCATTAATGGAGTTGTTTTTTCACATTTCTGCCATGATTCTTTTAAGGACGTCTGCTGCATAGTTGTTGTATGCGAGAAAGGTTGCATGGTAAAAAAGAGACATTTTGTAACAACATAACATAATCCAAACTGGGTTTCCTTCTATGGTTTGGGTTTTATCATCCGAGTTTAACCTTTCCCTTATACGACAATTCTGCAGCAGACGTCTTTGAACATTTTTTTTCAAAAAATAGAAAATCTCTATAATTGAATGGATAACCTATGACAAAAAGTGGAAAACATTGTGGCAAAAGAAGAAATTGCTCATTTAGAGCAATTTCTTCTTTTGTCACTATGTTGTCAAAAAGCCATCTGCTGCAGAGGCATCAGAGAGCGTCTATATGAGGGAAAGGATTAAAATTGAAACTCAATAACGATGGATGGGTATTTTTTTTTCGTGGAATTTTAGGTCAAACTCCTTTTCAAAGTAGGCCCAAAGTGTGAAGTAACTATCTCAATTAATGATTTAAGCTGTAAAACTGGTTTTAAAAAAAAAGATTATTTTTTTTAGGTCAATCTCATTTTCAACGTTCTCCTTAATAATTATTATACCTCATAGTGTTGCGAAAAAAAGATATTGCGGGCTTCATTTTGATTACAAGAGTAGTTACAACCGATTTGCATGTAGCCCGCGATATTTACGTGATAATTTGATATGAAGTAACTATCTCACTTAATGATCAAACCGATAAAAGTGATTTGAAAAAAAAAAGATTACTTTTTTAGGTAAATCTCAATTTTCAAAGTATGCCACACGTTAACTACTCTAGTTAGGAATAATTATACCTATTAGTATTGTGAAAAAAAGATACTTATGTGAGATTTGATATTGTTCTCATCTGGCATGTAATAAAGTAATGGGGTGATGAATATCGAAACCTTCCAAAGTGAGGAAACTAATTATTAAACCTATAAAAGTGGTTTGAAAAAAGATAAAAATATTTAGGTCAAATTCATTTTCAAACTAGACCCAAGCTATAAAACGTTTTTTAATAAATAAAAAAATTATTTCTTTAGGTAATTCTCATTTTTATTTGTTTGGAACAAACAAATTTAGTTGCTGCAATTCTGAAGCCATACGTCTTATCGAAAATTCCATGAATTTCATACGCGTGAAAGTAGTACTCAATACTTGCTCTTACTTTTCAAATGTATCACGATTTTTGAAATAATGATATATTTATATCGTCTTTGTTTTCTTATGTGGTTCTTATATTCAAAGAGAATTTGGAAATAAAATGAAACATTGTATTTTAAAACAAGAACGCGGAGAGATTTATAAATCTCAATGAGTGAACTGCTACAGGGAAAACTATTTCCGATTTAAGCTCCAGATACGGTATTTGAATTTTCAATCACGCATTGAAAATGTAGATAAAAACAGAATTGAAAATATTTTCTTTGTGCCTTGTCGGCCATATAAATATAGTATAAAGAATTAAAAAAACAAATATGTGCGTCATAAAATGCATTTAAAATGAGAGTAACACATTTGCAGAGAAATCGTGATCGTCGAATTCTATTTATAAATACAACGGTATGGGGGGAGGGTCTAAAGTGCGGACGCGATCTGCGGACACATATATTATAGAGGGAAAATGCGGACAAATGCAATATAGTGGGAAAATGCTGACGCTATAGAATATAGAGCAAATCTTCGGACACATAAACAAGTGAAATAAACAAAAATAAGAAATATTTTGAAAACGTATCTCAAATATATGTCTATTGAAAGTCTTAAAGCTTTCTCTTCAGTTTCATGTATAAAGGGAAGTAATCGGAAGTAAAATGTAAACTGCGAAAACTTGACGGAGTAAGTCGCTCGAAATAGTGATTTCTTATGTTTTTTGTAGAATTACCTCCCTTTATTGAAATAAATAACATAGGTTTTCTGTATTTAAGTTATTATAGATCATGCGATACAAAAAATAAACACTTATACAATAATGTTATAAATGTATAAAAATGCAATACAAAGATAAGTTCCATGCCGTATTTAAATTTTAATAAATTTTTAATCAAAACCCGTGTAAGGTTCTATAAAGATTTTATAAATAAAAAAAGTACACAGATTCTGTAGCGTTCCTGGGAGTTCTCTGGTATGAAAAAGGTTTGTTTCCGTCGAAGGCTCTACAAGCATCCACATTTCTTGCCCTGGAGACTTACCTGCTTGACTGTCAGATGACAGACAAAATATAAATAGTAGTTATCTTCTTTTTGTGCATTTTTAACTGGTTGAATACAGTGCAATTTATAAATGTTGCTCCCTTTTCGCCAACGTTATTTGTTTGGGGTGCCTAAGATCGCATCCTTAAATATTTAATCATTGCTTAATTAATTAACGACTGGGACTTTCGACCACGCTGAGATATTCTTTTACAGTTTTACGCATTCTACAAGTCAACTAAATCAAATATAGGCGGAAAGAAAATATATCTCAATCAATAGGGGATACCCAGTAATCACCCCTACAGTTCTAAAAACAACAGAAATTTAGACTAAATAAATACACTTCCTTATTCAAAGGGGACCTTTAAATCATTACAGGAAGTTCAAAAACATAGATTCCCTTGTAACTACGTAGAAATTTGTAATGTTGTATTCTTAAATTGCACTGTCTTCTTCCCTGGCCGTTGAACAGTTTTATGTACCCAAACAAATGCAGTGCCTTCAGCGCTTTGATTAAAGTAGTAAACTATTCTCCTTAATCATTATTTTACCTATTTGTGTTACGAAAAAAACGGTATTGCTGGCTTCATGCAAAACGGTTGTAACTACATCTTATTACAATATGTAGTTACAATCGTTTTGCATGTATTCATCGATATGTACGTGATAATTTGATATTTCTCTCATCTGGCATGTAAGAAAGTAACAAGACGAATTTTGATGCAGAGCATCAAAGGACGCCGCGCATGATTTTGAAGCATGACTTAAAGGAAGCAGATGTAGTTCAGTACATTTAAATAACGTGTGAAAACAGACAGGATGTACATATTTCGAACAAGAAGGCCAAATGTCCCTTTATCATAACCAAAAAGGCCAAGATGTGCCTATATTGCTCACCTGGCTACCATAGCCTATAATAAAAGGTTACCATACAACATGAAGTTTCTTAATTTTTTACCAATACACGGTTTCAAATCTGCTCTAACTAGATCAATTAGATAAAAAAAACATCACATAGGTGCTTAAATATTAACATGTAATGTCTCTAGTTATAAATTAAGTGTGACACAAGCTTTGGAAGGAGAGGGTGAAGTATATTCTCCTTCGTGTTTATCAGAAGTATGATAACAACAAGAGGCCCAAGAGGGCCAGTATCGCTCCACTGCCAATTAAATCTTCAAACAGCCCCGCGCCCTGGTTGCCATGTTTTTTACCAATCAACATGGCTTGAAGGAATCTGATAGAGGGTCATATATATATATATAAAATATATTACATTCACAAGCTTATTATGTATGAGCTCTCGTTAACTCGTGTTGATTATGTTAAGATGAAGCAGGTGGTCGGTGTTGTGTGAAACTACATTGTCCGGAAATGCCAACTCGTTTATTTCCCCATTGACGGTCTCAATAAGTGATGAAACACCTGCCGGCCGTTTTTCTACAAAGATGCAATCTCATTAAAAATTAAAACACATATCTAGTTCGTCCCGAATTGACCTTTTACACTTAAATACTCATAGCACATGCTCTGTGTTTATGTCCAATGAAAACGCAGGATACAACCAACGTCAGTTCCAACAATCGGAACACTCAGCAATCACCTCTTTTCTATATCGTTTATGTATACGGGTTATCTAACCTGTTTAATACCGAACGATTTGATAAGCGACAATGTGATTGGTTGATGCAAAAGGTCAATCTTTGCCGACATGTATGGGGCTGTCATTAGATCTATGTATGAATGAGCGAAGTTTAGATATGGTTTAAAAGTGATAAAGAACGGTGTTAACTACGTCATCCTATATGTCTTCGTATCGACCTCGGTGGTGTAGTGGTAGAGCGTCCACCTCGGGTGTGTGAGGTCGCGGGTTCGATTCCAAGCCGGGTCATACCAAATACTTTAAAAATGGTAGAAAAGGCTGCTCTCATTGGCGATCAGGGTTGTGGGGTTAGCATTACGACTCTCTGGCTGGTATCTGGATACATTGACCATTAGTATTTGGTAAGTTACCCAGGAGACGCCGTGATATAACTGAAACATTGGTGTAAGCGGCGTTAAAACACCAAACTATCAATCTTTGCCTTGACGCACTTCAAACTACGTCATTATGTACTTTTCGACTAATTTTTATCTCAGTACGGGTTGTGTCAATGTAATTGGACATTTCTAATTCTTCACACTTATAATTAGAATGAAAATAAAAGGTCTCGGGGATCAAATCATCAGCGAAAGATGTGTTTAGTCTACGAAGAAACGTATACATTTTTAGATAATCAAACTAAATTCTCGTAAACAAGTCTGCTGTACTCTTATTTGTAGCAATAGGGAACTAAATCGACAAAAACACCTCTATCAACTGAGGGAATGGTACTTATGATTTAAACCCTTTCCCACATACAACAATTCTGCAGCAGACGAAATTGTAAAATGACGTTACCTCTATAAATGAAAGTTTAAACATTGAAAAAAATTGATACCATTCTGGAAAAATTGGAAATTACTCCTTTTGCTACAGTATTTTCAATTGATAAATATTGATGCTCTCATTAATGGAGTTGTTTTTTCACATTTCTGCCATGATTCTTTTAAGGACGTCTGCTGCATAGTTGTTGTATGCGAGAAAGGTTGCATGGTAAAAAAGAGACATTTTGTAACAACATAACATAATCCAAACTGGGTTTCCTTCTATGGTTTGGGTTTTATCATCCGAGTTTAACCCTTTCCCTTATACGACAATTCTGCAGCAGACGTCTTTGAACATTTTTTTTCAAAAAATAGAAAATCTCTATAATTGAATGGATAACCTATGACAAAAAGTGGAAAACATTGTGGCAAAAGAAGAAATTGCTCATTTAGAGCAATTTCTTCTTTTGTCACTATGTTGTCAAAAAGCCATCTGCTGCAGAGGCATCAGAGAGCGTCTATATGAGGGAAAGGATTAAAATTGAAACTCAATAACGATGGATGGGTATTTTTTTTTCGTGGAATTTTAGGTCAAACTCCTTTTCAAAGTAGGCCCAAAGTGTGAAGTAACTATCTCAATTAATGATTTAAGCTGTAAAACTGGTTTTAAAAAAAAAGATTATTTTTTTTAGGTCAATCTCATTTTCAACGTTCTCCTTAATAATTATTATACCTCATAGTGTTGCGAAAAAAAGATATTGCGGGCTTCATTTTGATTACAAGAGTAGTTACAACCGATTTGCATGTAGCCCGCGATATTTACGTGATAATTTGATATGAAGTAACTATCTCACTTAATGATCAAACCGATAAAAGTGATTTGAAAAAAAAAAGATTACTTTTTTAGGTAAATCTCAATTTTCAAAGTATGCCACACGTTAACTACTCTAGTTAGGAATAATTATACCTATTAGTATTGTGAAAAAAAGATACTTATGTGAGATTTGATATTGTTCTCATCTGGCATGTAATAAAGTAATGGGGTGATGAATATCGAAACCTTCCAAAGTGAGGAAACTAATTATTAAACCTATAAAAGTGGTTTGAAAAAAGATAAAAATATTTAGGTCAAATTCATTTTCAAACTAGACCCAAGCTATAAAACGTTTTTTAATAAATAAAAAAATTATTTCTTTAGGTAATTCTCATTTTTAAAGTAGTAAACTATTCTCCTTAATCATTATTTTACCTATTTGTGTTACGAAAAAAACGGTATTGCTGGCTTCATGCAAAACGGTTGTAACTACATCTTATTACAATATGTAGTTACAATCGTTTTGCATGTATTCATCGATATGTACGTGATAATTTGATATTTCTCTCATCTGGCATGTAAGAAAGTAACAAGACGAATTTTGATGCAGAGCATCAAAGGACGCCGCGCATGATTTTGAAGCATGACTTAAAGGAAGCAGATGTAGTTCAGTACATTTAAATAACGTGTGAAAACAGACAGGATGTACATATTTCGAACAAGAAGGCCAAATGTCCCTTTATCATAACCAAAAAGGCCAAGATGGGCCTATATTGCTCACCTGGCTACCATAGCCTATAATAAAAGGTTACCATACAACATGAAGTTTCTTAATTTTTTACCAATACACGGTTTCAAATCTGCTCTAACTAGATCAATTAGATAAAAAAAACATCACATAGGTGCTTAAATATTAACATGTAATGTCTCTAGTTATAAATTAAGTGTGACACAAGCTTTGGAAGGAGAGGGTGAAGTATATTCTCCTTCGTGTTTATCAGAAGTATGATAACAACAAGAGGCCCAAGAGGGCCAGTATCGCTCCACTGCCAATTAAATCTTCAAACAGCCCCGCGCCCTGGTTGCCATGTTTTTTACCAATCAACATGGCTTGAAGGAATCTGATAGAGGGTCATATATATATATATAAAATATTTTTTAAGTTTTCACTATAACCATATTATAAGGCAAAAATAGCTCTGCCCTCTGGCGGCATAGTTTTCGACCAATCAACTTGGCTCGAAAAAATCTGAAAGAAGGTCACCCAAGCAACATTTCTACACAATTATTTGAAAATCGGCCTGATACCTACGGAGGAGAAGAAGATTTTTTAAGTCTTCACTACTACACAATTATTTGAAAATCGGCCTGATACCTACGGAGGAGAAGAAGATTTTTTAAGTCTTCATTGTTTTTTCTTTCGGAAACCAGAATTTTGCATGGATCCCAAACAGTTTGAGGAACTAAGGAGAGATCATTGAGAGGATACTTCCTATGAAGTTTCATCCTAATTGGTCCAGTGGTTAGGTAGGAGAAACAGTTTGAAGCAAAACGTTTACGAACGGACGGACGCACGCATGCACGCACGTACGTCCAAAAGGCGTTTGTTGGGTGTTTTCCTTTGATGTTCTCTTGTTGGGTATACCCAACAAGCACATGGTTTATTCCGTAATTATCCCCCCTTTACGGAATAAATAGCAATAATATGTTAATTAGATACCCATAACACAATTGTATAAAAAAAAACACTTAGCAAAGTGTCTAATAAGGGTGGTGGCTGGGGTTTACGAAAAAACACTATCCAACAAGATTACTCTCGTAAGTACGCACTCACGCACGGACGCACTCACGCACGCACGAACGCAGGACGGACGATTCCCCATGACATAAGCTCGACTGGCTTTCAGCCAGTGGAGTTAAAAACGGAAGTATATAAACAAAAAATACGATATCGCAAATTTCTGAGATAACGAGAAAAAAAAAATATCAAAAAAAATAATCGAGAAATCGAAATGTTCGAACATATTGATATCTTTTTTCTTTTTTTTTCGATATCTCGAACTTTCCGATATCTCGAACATTTCGAAAAAGAAAATATATTTTTTTTTTCGATATCTCGAACTTTCCGATATCTCGAACTTACCAATTTTTTTTCCATATTTTTTTCGATATCTCGAACTTTCCGATATCTCGAAATTTTCGGTATCTCGAACTTGTCGATATCTCGAACTTTCCGATAAAGTTCGAGATATCGAGACAAAAAAAATTAAAGATATCGAAAAAGTTATTGGAAAGTTCGAGATATCGAGAAGAAGAAAAAAAAAAGAAAAAAAAAATCGAGATATCGGAATGTTCGAGATATTGGAAAGTTCGAGATATCGAAAGTTTCGATATATCGATATGTTCGATTTGTCAATAAATGTTCAAGTTAAAAACATTCGTTTTATCAATGTATTCGAGATATCGATGTGTTCGAGTCATCGGTATGTTCGAGATATCGATATGTTCGAGTTATCAATATGTTCAAGTTATTTGACCAATAAGACATTCGTTTTTTGCGTGTACAATGACCTCAGACAAATTTCGTACCTAAACCTTTTAATTTGCGAATGTCTAATCGAATGTCTAATGTCTAACTGATCAATTAGACATTCGTTTTTTTAATGTACATTGATCTCTGATGAATTTGGTACATAAATCTCTTAATTTGCGAATGTCTAATCGAATGTCTAATGTCTAATTGACCAATTAGACATTCGTTTTTATCGTTTTTTTAATGTACATTGATCTCTGACGAATTTGGTACCTAAATCTCTTAATTTGCGAATGTCTAATCGAATGTCTAATGTCTAACTGACCAATTAGACATTCGTTTTTTGCATGTATAATGACCTCCGACGAATTTGGTACCTAAATCCCTTACTTTGCGAATGTCTAATCGAATGTCTAATGTCTAACTGACCAATTAGACATTCGTTTTTTTAATGTGCAATGACCTCCGACGAATTTGGGTTATATATCTTGTAATTTGCGAATGTCTAATCGAATGTCTAATGTCTAATTGACCAATTAGACATTCGTTTTTTGCATGTACAATGACCTCCGACGAATTTGGTACCTAAATCCCTTAATTTGCGAATGTCTAATCGAATGTCTAATGTCTAACTGACCAATTAGACATTCGTTTTTTGAATGTACAATGACCTCCGACGAATTTGGGTTATAGATCTTGTAATTTGCGAATGTCTAATTGAATGTCTAATGTCGAATTAGACATTCGATATTTAACATTTGCGATTTTTCTGAATGTCTAATTGAATGTCTAATGTCTAATTAGACATTCGATAATCAAAATTAGCGAATGTCTAATCGAATGTCTAACGTCTAATTAGACATTCGAATATTTTTTTTGAATGTCTAATGTCTAACGTCTAATGCTCTGCCAACTTCACACACTTTTATAAATAGGCAAAAACATCCGGCGAATTTTGGGCCCGTAAACTAAACAATTAAAAACGCGTAGCCTAGAAAGTTTGGGAAAAGTGAACTTTTTCTCTGAGCTTTGATGAATTGGGTCAGGGCCGTAAACCAAACAATCAAAAACAGCGTAGCCTAGACAGTTGGGGAAAAGTTATTAAAAACAAATTAAATGTGTATAAAGTTTTGTAATAACGGTAGAAGACAAACGTATTTTGTATCTTGTTGTTTCTTAAATCAGTTAATACAATTTATTGATTCACAAAGGTTGTTTTTTTCAATCAAACAACAGAGGTTTTTTTAACAATAATAACATTGGTTTCTCCCTTTTCGATTACGTCACCCCATGGTACAAAATTAAAACCTATCCCATACTGACGCCGCGCTCCCACGCGGCGTCAATGAGGTGATGAAATAGAAACCGCGAATCGAAATCAACATCAATCACATAGTTAATTATTTATCAGAGGACTAGATAAAGGGGATTGAACTGGTATATTCCAAACAATATCTCTACTAAACCCTATGTGGTGGGTACTCAAGAGAATCGTCTCTCTGGGACGATTATTTTGAGTACCCACAACATAGGGTTTGAGGGTCAAATAAGGATGTGTGGTTTTGAAAAATAGGTTTTTTTATTTTCAAAAACTTCTTCATTTATAGCAAAATGTTTTGGAAAACAGAAGTGAATTTACAAATTACGGCGATTTTTGTCCCTTGAAACATGTCAAGTCCATAGCAACCAAAACCAAAACGTTGTCATTCGTGGTTTCTTCCACCAAGTTGGGAAAGTGTAGAAGCTTGAGCAAAATCCAACGTCATGCATGCCACACACCCTATACAAGAGTGCACATGCTTACAGAGAATTGCTAGTAATATGTTCAACAAATCATATTTCGACTTTAAACTATATACGATGTGGGTATACAAGTTACATATGTCAAAGAGACAATTATTTTGAGTACCAACGACGTAGTGTTTAATTGAGTAAATTAGATTTATGCGCGGTGCTCTACGCAAACTAACAACATCTAGCATTTGTGATCAGTGTAGGTTCAGATCAGCCAGTGTTTACGTAGTCAGGTCTGGCTCTTCTTCACTGCAATATTCTCTAATTAGTCATGAACGGATTCAAGGAACTTCGGTAAAGCACTTTATCTATTTTGATCCTTAGGATAAATGTTTAAGCCCGTTCCCACGTACAACACATTTGCAGCACATTTACAGTAAACATATAGAGAAACAAGTCATATCTCTATACACACTTTTAACTCTTTCAGCGCCGAATTGTTTAAACTCTTCCATGTTCAAAATCGGGCGTCTCCATTTCTCATGTAATAACAGTTTGGTTTATTTTGATAACGAAAAGGCAAACAATGCTGATTTCAGGTGAGACAGCTCGTTACGAGCTGACTCACCTGAATCAGTATTGTTTGCAAAAAGCTTAATATTGCCTTTGGCGCTGAAAGAGTTAAGCAGACTTTTTGAATACAGTTGAAAACATTGTGGCAAAAGGAGAAAGTGCTCATTATTATTTATCTGAATGCATCTTCGTACAGTGAAGACTCCGGTTCCCCTGTGCATCACCACAGTCATGGCAGTGTCTTCACTTTCCGCCTACATATTATAAAGTTCAAAATGCATATTTTGACAATACTATTAGAAGTGTAGCCCAAATAGTTTTAAAATGTTTACAATCATTTTGGGAGATCGAGATCAACACGTTGGGAAAAGGTATTTTTGTTTTTGTTTTACGTATTTAGCTAAAGAATTCCCGCGCCATTTGCTGCATCCTGCAGCAAGTCTTGTAGTTATTATTACTAATATCATTATTAATAGAAGAAGACGAGATAGTGGTAGTAATTCCCCTAGGGATATGGCTTTAAACAATCGTTTGAAATCCCAATATTCAAAGCGAGTAGTTGTTGGGTAATCCGGAAGTAGACATAGGCGATAATAAATATAAAATATAACAATTTATTTCATAATTTTAACTAATATTTTAAAAGCTCTGTCAATTTCAAAGTTTATGTGTTTACAGAGTTTCAGAATCATCTATCATCTGTTTTATCGAGAATATTTCTAAATCCTATTTTAACAAACTAAACGGGATTTAACCCTTCACCACTTGCAGATGCATATCGAGGCATCTGCAGCAGATGAGTTTTAAAAAATAGTGTGGCAAATGGAGAAATTGCTCATGACTCTAATAAAAACATTTACTTTCATTGATAAAGCAATTCCTTCTTTATTTGTTATGCCTCGATCTTTTTAGATTCGTCTGCTCCAGATGGGATGTATGTGGGAAGTTGATGATGCAACGTGTTCAGACTACGCGAAAACCATCAGTCCTCCAGTCCTGACTGACATAAAAACATTCGGACTGACAAATTTCCAGGCAGTAATTGGTTGAACTAAGAGGAAAATATATGAAAAAATAGCTTTCGGACTGACAGGTTTTGAAAGATTTCGCGTAGTCTTTTTAGATTCGTCTGCTCCAGATGGGATGTATGTGGGAAGTTGATGATGCAACGTGTAACGGTGTTGTGCGTCTCTGATGGCGAGTATCGATGGTCGTGTTCCAAAGCACGATTATGTTGCATGTTACAAACATGGAACAACAAATCTGACCGTCATGTGTTTTTTTCCTTTTCCAGACGACTTTGAAAACGTGGTGACAAAAAAAACCTGAAAAATCTCCATTAAAAGATAGCTTAATTGTTAAATAAACTTGAAAGCATTGTGGCCAGGAGATATTGCTTATCATGAGCAATTTCACCTTTGGCCACAACGTTTTCAAAAGTCGTCTGCTGCTGTTGCGTCAAAATGCGTCTGCAAGTGGGAAAGGGTTAAAGTAGCATGATCTTTTTAGGTTATATATATTACATTATATGCGATGGATGTTGTATTTTATGCAGTAGATATGTCATTATATGTGGTAGATATTTCATAATGTGCAGTAGAAATATAATGGAGGTAACTAATCTTTCCCCATTCTAAGCAATATCAGCTTATCGTTAGAAAATATACAATCGGAATGTCAATATAGGTAAAAGTCCAGATCAATATTGTCAAACTTTCAATCGCGAAGAACCGGAAGCGACGCGGGCTCTCCATCCCGAGTCGTGAGCTCGAATCTCAGCTCGACCAACATTATATTCGACGTTAGGTCAATGTCAATGCGACAAGCGGCATTCGACTTCCACCAATGGGCTAACAGTCTATGTGGGAAAGCAGCCAGTTGCTTGGAAAGACTGTTGTGTGAAGTACTGGTATGGGAGAGCCAGGAATATATGAGTCGGTAAACTGGCTGCCGCGATATGAATGAAAAATGGTTGACCACAGCGTTAAACCCAAATCGCTCTATTCGCGAATAAAATATAACGCACAAGTTGTACGTGTTGTTTGCAAAGGAATTTAGTAAATCCTGTCTGTTTATGTGGTTTTTTTCCAGTCTATTTAGAAAGACATCACAGATCCCAGGAGTGCTGTCTTTAAATCGTATTTGAAGCAAAAATAATTGTTGCTGTTTTTGTTTTTTAATTTTTTATAAATTGCATTAAATTAACCCTTTTTTGACAGCAGTCCGCCGTTTGAGATTGAAAATAGTTCCGTATTCTGAACTGAAGAGCGAAATTATGTCTTAATATCATTCACTGTTTCAAATAATTAGTTTATCCCACACCTGCCTTGTGTTCCATAGTAAACGCAACATAAACAATTTAAGCTATGCCTATCAAAAGGAACGAAACCTACCTGTTTTATGAATGCAAAACAGGTAGAACATGTTTGGTTAACCGACTAAGGAACGGTATATCGACAAAACCTATATAGGTTTCGCAAAACAGGTTTTGAGTTGTGTGACTATGGAACACAGGGCTGTTTTATGAATGGAAAACAGGTAGAACATGTTTGGTTAACCGACTAAGGAACGGTATATCGACAAAACCTATATAGGTTTCGCAAAACAGGTTTTGAGTTGTGTGACTATGGAACACAGGGCTGTTTTATGAATGGAAAACAGGTAGAACATGTTTGGTTAACCGACTAAGGAACGGTATATCGACAAAACCTATATAGGTTTCGCAAAACAGGTTTTGAGTTGTGTGACTATGGAACACAGGGCTGTGTTCTTTTTCAAGTCACGTGTTGCCGGAAAGGCTAATTGCTACCCATTTTCCGAAATTTCAGCATCTAAATGGGGGTTCAAATTGTTTCCCGTGATTTTCATAATTGAGCCGCATCACACGAAAACCAACCCTAGGGACCTTGCGAACAGTGGTTGATTCATTGATTGTTTGGTGTTTCAACATGTGTTCAGTTTTATCACGGCGATTCCTGTGTAAGTTACCAGTACTACTGGTCCATTTATCCTGACACCAGTTTTATCACGTCGTTTCCTGTGTAAGTTACCAGTACTACTGGTCCATTTATCCTGACACCAGTTATATCACGGCGTTTCCTGTGTAAGTTACCAGTACTACTGGTCCATTTATCCTGACGCCAGTTTTATCACGGCGTTTCCTGTGTAAGTTACCAGTACTACTGGTCCATTTATCCTGACACCAGTTATATCACGGCGTTTCCTGTGTAGGTTACCAGTACTACTGGTCCATTTATCCTGACACCAGGCAGTCCATCGTACCGCTAACCCCTCAACCCTGAGCGCCAAAGAGGGGCAGCCATTACTACCATGTTTAAAGGCGTTGGGATGACCCGGTCGGGGATAAAAGCCCTTTACCACCCACATTCGAGGTGGACGCTCTACCACTACACACCAACGAGGCGGTATGCGAACAGTGGAGATCCATTTCAACCTGAGCCTTCACTCAGTCTTCTCCGGCTCTTCCCTGTTCGGTGTCTAGTCGTACACGCACACATGAACCGTTCAACGAGAAAACCTGACCGGATCAGCCTAAGCATGCCGCGCAGGCTACTCCGGGCAGACACTTTTCGACTCCTGTGGATTTTCTGTTTCAGGAATCTTAACTATATAGCTCCCTCACCCTGAGACAGAATGTGTTGGCCCGGATTAGCCTGCGCGGACTGCGTAGGCTGATCTGGGTCGATACATTACGCAGAGTCCATAATGTTGGTTTTTCTCGTGGATAGGCTCGCATGAAGTCTCTGGGGAATGGCTATGACCAAACACCTACTTTACAAGATTGCGATCTTAACGTATTTAACCCTTTTCAACATTGAACAAAAATCTGCTTCAGACGACTTTGAAAAAAAAAAAAGGACAATAATGTCGAAATCATCTATATATTAGATTAAGATCTTTAGGTAGAGTTGGA
This sequence comes from Serripes groenlandicus, assembly GCA_031761405.1. Classification (NCBI taxonomy): domain Eukaryota; kingdom Metazoa; phylum Mollusca; class Bivalvia; order Cardiida; family Cardiidae; genus Serripes; species Serripes groenlandicus. Next base: position 21,466,626 of record JASEVX010000012.1, read on the forward strand.
ACTTTGTGACACTAGGAGACATTGCTCACCATGAGAACTTTTTCATTTTGTCACACTATCTTTAGATAGAGTTGAAACTTTGTGACACTAGGAGAAATTGCTCACCATGAGAACGTTTTCCTTTTGTCACACTATCTTTGGATAGAGTTGAAACTTTGTGACACTAGGAGAAATTGCTCAACATGAGAACGTTTTCCTTTTGGCACACTATCTTTGGATAGAGTTGAAACTTTGTGACACTAGGAGAAATTGCCCACCATGAGAACGTTTTCCTTTTGTCACACTATCTTTGGATAGAGTTGAAACTTTGTGACACTAGGAGAAATTGCTCACCATGAGAACGTTTTCCTTTTGTCACACTATCTTTGGATAGAGTTGAAACTTTGTGACACTAGGAGAAATTGCCCACCATGAGAACGTTTTCCTTTTGTCACACTATTTGCAGAAGTCGTCTGCTGCTGAGCGTCAGAGGGAATTTATATTGGGGGGAAAGGGTTAATGTTCAATACACATTCTCAGGAGGTCGATTATTGTGTGAAGTGGCCCAAAAAGTGGATGTTACGTCAGATAACATGAGGCCTAATTGTAAAACTACTCACCCTCACATTATTAACTTGTCAAAATATTCTGTTAAAGTACTTAACCCATGTACCACGTACAACAAATATGCAGGAAACGGCTGTCAAAAAAAGATCTGGGTAAAAACAAATATAAGTTAAAAGTACAACTATTGCAAAGAAATGTAAATATGGTAACAGGAAGAGAGATTATTTCTGCTTTTGGCACATTGTTTCCGTCAGCTGCAGTAAGAGTAAGGCATTATGTGAGGACGGGTTGAACTGTTTCCTTATAAGATTGTGTCTTGTCCATGTCTTGATGAATGCACGTTTTTTGCGCCATATTAGAAGTCGCTGACACATTTAGTGCCCTGTATTAGCAATTCAATTACTGAAGGGTCTGACTGAAAACCAATCTCGTCGGCCTAAAATGTCCGACGCAACATTTTTGGAAATCTCCACTGGAAATTTCAATAGCATCTTAGCTGCTTTATTTCCGTATATAAATTAATCACATGACAATGCTTGTATCCGATCTTATATGCCAATTACGTATTTCTTTATATATCACATGTGTAATATAACATGACCGAATCACTATTTTTGTATTAATCCGCGAATGTTTACAAAATGGCTGAGAACGTGTATCCGGTAAACACAAACGTCACGATAGATGGACGAGGTAAAGGGACCATTATCGGTTATAAAAATAGTTTTGTGTGTGATTAGTTAACAGTTTATTAAGTATTACATGTTAGGACTATTTTCTGACAGCGAACAAACGATTTTATTTTTGTGTTTCGTCATGTGATAAAAAGAATCTGACATTCGTTTTATTTAACTCGTCTAAAGGCTTGCTGTTTATGAAATGACAACTCATGACAGATCCTTCATACGTGTATATATTCAAGTCTGAAGTGCAGATCATCAAAATGAATCAGAACAGTTATCTAGATTGATGTGAGTAAATATAATTCCTATGTTGCAAATTGTTTTTGATCTGACAGGAGAGCATCAGGTCAGACAGAACTATTTGACAGGAGTCTTGTGAGTTTCGGGAAGTCTGTACCATACGCTACATATAATATACCCCATATACCACATATACCCCATATACGCATACGCTTATACATAAGGTGCCATATATTAGCATTGGCTGGTACGCGATGTGTCCCATATTAACATTCTCTGATACGTTATGTATTCCGTATTATTTGGCATCGGCTGATACGTTATGTACCGCGTATTGGCATTCACTGATACGTTATGTCAGCATATTGGCATTCACTGATAAGTTATGTGCCCCGTAATAACATTCGCTAATACGTTCTGTGCGCCGTATCAGCATTCGCTGATACGTTATGTGCCCCGAAATAACATTCGTTGATACGTTATGTGTCCCGTTATAACATTCACTGATATATTATGTGCCCCGTTATAACATTCGCTGATACGTTATGTGTCCCGTAATAACATTCGCTGATACGTTATGTATCCCATATTAACATACGCTAATACATAATGTGCCACATATTAGCATTGGCTTGTACGTTATGTGTCCTATATTAACATTCTCTGATACGTTATGTGTCCCATATTAACATTCTCTGATACGTTATGTGCCCCATATTAACATTCGCTGATACGTTATGTGTCCCGTATTGGCATTCACTGATAAGTTATGTGCCCCGTAATAACATATGCTAATACATGTACGTTATGTACCTCGTATTGGCATTCGCTGCTCGTTATGTGCCACGTAATAACATTCGCTGATACGTTTTGTGCTCCATATAAGTTTTCGCTGATATGCTATGAGCCCCGTTTTTAAATTCGCTGATATGTTATGTGTCCAATATTAGCAGACTAGTTGAAACGTTTTAACTCTTTCAGCGCTAACTGCAATATTTTAGTTTTTGCAGACAATTCAGATTCATTTGAGACACCTGAAAGCAGCATTGTTTGCCCTTTAGTTATCCATATAATCCAAAACTCTTTTAGAAGTTCGGCGCTAAACGAATTAAACACGGAACCATGGTCATTTGATATTTAACTAAAAGGTAATTAAGTGAGTAAGCATGGTTTGCACTCGTGTTTTTCATGATCTGGGAACCATTTCATTCTTTCCTGACGCATTTCGCATGTCGATGCAGCCGACATTAGTAAAGACTTAAGTAATCCATCCTTTTGTCACAATGATTCAACTCTATTCAGCAATAACACTTTCACTCTTAAAGAGAATTCCATATTTATGCTTAGACGTTTTTAAAGTCGGCTGCTGAAGAATTGTCCTATTTGAAAACGAGGCCAACTTTATGACGAGAGCACACTTTGCGTGTTCTGAATCAAATTTAAAACGAGTTTTTCCTACTAAATTGTGGGAATTTACTTCACTGTTTCAAACGTTCAAGGTGATTCTGCGCTCTATTTCAGATTTATCGTCAGAAGTAACTGGTAGTAATGCTGCGTTTGGATTTAAAACGATCGGCACACAAATCAAACAAGTCCACAGGGATGTGTACTTTCAAGGTCTCGGAATTGTGAGCCTAATCGAATAAAATTGGTTAAGAAAAAGGGTGATCAAGATTCCAAGAAAATCACTGGCACTTAAAACCGAAAACTTCTGTTGATCGTTGTCATATTTCAATGAAATATGCCTTAAATACAAAAGTATCAAAGAATACGAAATTAATCCTATCTTTAAAAGTGTGCAAACAAAACGCAAGCCTTCCCTCATTCTGCAGCAGACGACTTTGAACATATCGTGTCGAAAAATAGAAATTCTCTTTAATTGAATGGATAACCTATGACTAAAAATGGTAAAAATTGTGCCAAAAGGAGAAATTGCTCGTTTTGAGCAATTTCTTCTTTTGTCACTATGTTTTTAAAAAGCCGTCTGATGCAGAGGCGTCAGAAAGCGTCTATATGAGGGAACAGGTTAAAATAATATGATAAAATAAAACCACGAACAAGATAAGGTTGCTGTTCTAGTACCAGTGAAGTATACCAGTTATTAGTCGCCGGGCAGAAGCCCGCGACTTCTATTTTTAATAGGTTTTCGGAAATCACATGGGAGGGGGGATTATTATTAGAAAGAAACACATTTAGATGTCTTGAACATATTACAACTGTGTTTGTTTAAACACACTAAGTAATGACACATCTAAAATGAAATAAATATTCCGATGTTTTAGGTATTTTCAGTTTCTTTATTTTGACCTCCATTTATGTTTTGTTGTTTTATTTACGAAGACAAAAAAGTCCCTATTAGCTAGACTGGTATACTTTATTTTACACTATATACTACATTTACTCAAAAGGCGATAACTACAAACCTTTACGTCGCAGTCTAATTTGTTTACATACGCGCACCTGCTTGAAGTGTGACTCGCGAATACCAACTGCGTAGATCAATCTCCTTTGCAGAGAGCAGTCTCTTTACACTCACTTACAAATAGTAAATCGTAGGTGATTTAAAATGTTTATTTGGTTCGAAACAAATGAAGAAAAGAACAAACCGAGATTTAAAAAAAAAACTAGTTTTAATAGAAAAATTACTTTGAACGAACACTCTGCCTATAAAGAGAGTTTCAAGAACGACACCTCTGCGAATAAGAAAGAATCGGGTCTTTCGTACAAAATTATTTCGTCCTTGACAATTGTAAAGGTGTCATTTAATTCCCTAAAGGCATATTGCTTCCGATCTGCATATTGTTATGCATCATTGACACAAGGGCGCTCATCATAATATAATTTTAAAACATGAGTAGTTTGTTATTTTCATTATAAAAAAGGAAAGAAAGAATTAAAATAAATTAACATGTTGTAGGGCTCAGTTTATGTTCGAAATTAAGTTTAAATCATACAACAATTTCAATGAGATTTAACTGTTAAGTTGATATTATATTTCGAAGGTGGTCTAATTTATACATATTGGACTACATTTCAACATTTGTTAAAGTATGATATAATTAGGATGCCAAGCTAATATCATTTTGAGAAAAACAGAAAACTCATGTCTTCAGCGATTTAACCCTCATTGTTTTAAAAGTATATTGCTGCAAAGATGTCCACTGTTGACTTTAATAGAGGAAAGGTAAAATGATGTGCTATTGCATGCAAATCCTAAATTGTCTGTTTTGTGGTTTTATTGAAAAATAATAAAATTCAAATATTCTGACAAACATCTTTAAAAGTGTATGTGGAATTCACAAATTTTATAATTATTCCTTAATGAAAGCACTGTATACATACTAAGACTAATGATTGGCAAGATTTCTCATTTCCACTACTGTTTATGAGCAATAATTAGTTGGTTGTGTGTATAGTCAACCTACTTTGGAATGGAGATTGATCATAAACAATGAAAGGCTTCAATTATCATTCATTTCGTTGACAGAACAATGCAAGTTATGATACATTTTCACTTGACCCCACCCCTGATGTTCCAATATGCCCCTCAGTTGATAACTGTTTATTCAGCTACTATAATGTTAGTGTTATGCATAACTGCACTATGGATATCCGGCGACATTGTGCATTGCATCAACTTTCTCTTGTAGAGTATATATGCCAGGAGTAGATAAAGATATGAAAGCGATGTCATAAAAGTTTGATCAAGATCTACGGTGTTCACACGTTAATTCCGGATATACCAAACATAACGTTAGATATTCAGTATCTAAACATGCCACCATGAGATGTGAATGATTCGTTAGGCTAAGAGACCATGTAGATAACTGTTCGTTCTAACACATACCTAAAAAGACATCAGTATAAGATAAATATATAAATTAATATCGTGTTATCGCGTATTCGCCTTCGCGGTCAGTAGGGCGAAAACACGAAAACACGATATAAATAGCGCGAAAACGGGATATTTTTCGCATCGTGTTTTCGCGCTCTCTTATCGTGTTTTCGCGTCAATGTCTCGTGTTTTCGCGATTTCGTCCTTAGGGCGACAGCGCAAAACCACGATGACCCTAACGGGATTCCGTAGAATAACAATTAAAAAAAACACGTGTAAAACACCAGCCTTGCGTTCAATGAAACAGTTTGGAAGCTCACGGTTGCCAGTCCACCAATCAAATTATTAGATGGTAATTCACAGTTTCAAATCAACCAATCAAATAACAGCTACTTTATAATAGTTGTCATTTGATTGGTAGATTGTAACCAGTGAGCTTCCAAACAGTTACACTGAACGTAGGACAGATATAAATATACGGGACATAGTTCATGTCAAGTCATGTTTAATCACCAAATCCAATTTTGCAAGAACTCAAAAGTATCGTGTTAATATTTTGATAAGCAAGATATTGCCAATAAGCTAATAGTTTACATCCATGCATTCTATTCACTTTATTGATTGATTGATTTATCTGGGTTTGACACCTTTTTTCAACACTTTCTCAGTCATATCACGACGGCCAGTTCACCTACCCGTGTGCTATGGCTTTCTTAAACCATTACTCCACACAGCAGTATTACCAAGTCCCTGGCTACTTTTCGAGGGCTTGGCGTGAAACGGTTGTAACTAATATTGGTATTTTTTTTACCAAGGTTAATCACCTTGCCATAAAGTCTGTATAAGCGTTAGATCATTTGTCTTGGTAAACAATGGAAATGTAGGTACCATTGCTCGTTCTGAGCAATCGCAGCTAAATTTGCATTGTTTACAAAGTGGTCAGAATTGCCCCTAAACCAGGGTTGTCTAAAAAGGTTTTTTTTAGATACAACCGTTTCACGCCAAGCCCTCGTTTTCCACATAGACTGTTAGCCGATGGGTGGAAGACGAATGTCACGTGTCGCCCACGTGGCTACCGTTTGAGCTACTAGGTCTCACCAACATTATCTTGAGTCAAGGCTGATAATGTTTTTTCGGAAATAGTTTAACCTCTAAACAAATTTATGTATTTTCGTCGTAAGATTTCCCCGCAGCCTCACATTTATCAAAAGCTCAGTCAAAGCGATTGTGAATTGTGTATTTTGGCATTAAGTAAACGGGAATATTATGCATCCAATTCTTAAAGCCTCAGCACTTGCTCTTACACACAGATTTAATGGATTATGGTAGCTTATTGGTTAGAGAAAACACGTCTTCCTACGGACAATTCTAAAGATAAATGCCTGATAAATTGAATAACTGGTGTTTTGTTTTTGTATTTATTCATTTGTTTTGTGTTTTACCCCTCTTTCAACATTACTTCAGTTATATGACAGCGTTTCCTGGGTAAGTTACCAGTGATATTGGTCCATTTTTCTTGACACCAGTGTGTCAGTCATAATGCTAACACCACAACACTGAGCGCCAAGAATGGAAATCAATTACAAACAGTTTTAAAATATTTGGTATGACCCGGCCGGGGATCGGGCCCGCACCCTGTCGCACACGATGTGGAAGCTCTACCATTACACTACCAAAGCGGGCTTGTTTTGTCTCTTTAATCAATTCTATAAATATCACACAAATCCATTCTCAAGCTTTTCGTCAGTTATTGAAAACTGAGTTGTGCGATATGTATATGATGTAATAACATGACCGGGCAGTGTGGCCTTTTTTGTATAACAGAACATTCTCAAAGGGAAATAATGGCAATGTCTGCTATTAAAAGTATTAGGATTAGATTACACGAGTGCGTCGAGTTATCTTTAACCCTTTCCCTCATACGACAATTCTGCAGCAGACGACTTTGAACATTTTTTGTCAAAAGATAGAAAATCTCTATAATTGAATGGATAACCTATGACTAAAAGTGGAACACACTATGGCAAAAGGAGAAATTGCTCGTTTTGAGCAATTTCTTCTATTGTCACTATGTTTTCAAAAAGCCGTCTGCTGCACAGGCGTCAGATAGCGTCTAAAAGAGAGAAATGGTTAATATGAATTTATATAAGGGTTGATTTTTCTAGACAAAGGACGTCCTTTTGTAAATAAGTGTTCACTGTCTGCCGTCGTGTAATAAAGCGCCCGAAATAAGGTATGTATGTACGAGTATATATACTAGAACAGTAGCCCCACGTATTGCGTGCCAATGTTCATGTATGCGATGACTTTTACATGTGGCTAGAAACACAGCAAGTGGATAAAGCTTTTCTTTGAGGAAATGGGGAAAAAACAATAAGGTGAAAGATAACAAATCGGAGAGGCAACATAAAGCATGTTTATATAAAGTACGCGATCATCATAACTGTCATGTTAAACGTGTGTGCATTTATTTAAGAACGGAGAGAAGCAATTCATTTTCAATAGGCGACCATTATAGCATTATAGGCTATGTTTCTTCCGCAACACTAACATCTATATATTAAACTTCATCCTTACAACTACCTCACATGTCATACTTTTGATATTTATTATCGATATCACTTTAAATTTCTGGAAATGAATGTTGTTTTGGGAATTGCTAAGCTATCCATATTTGGAAACTCGCTCAGAGGGTATTCAAGTTATAACAAAACAGGCACTTTAAACAAAACCATTAATTGACGTTGGCATCAGCCTTTTGTTTCAGTCAGGAAATAAAAAACACTGACATTGAAAGCCACATAGAAATGATTTATACACATCATGTTTGTTTTTATAATCGGAATTTCTTCTATGACGACAGCTGTTTCACTTCAACAATGTGCTTTTCAAACTGGTGATTTGGAAACCGTTCGTTCAATAACATGTGTGGAATAATAAGGTATTTAGGTTACAATACACCATATACATTTCTTCTTTGCTTCAATGTAAATCGACCAGTTTCAGTCCTCAATTGTCCTACTTTCTAAGTGTTTCTCACGTAGAATACCGTATATTATTGAAAAAAAGTTACCTCTAATCCAAAGAAAATGGGCGTCATGCATTATGCAAGAAAGAATTCACCAGGAGAACATGGTTAACGGGCCCGGACAAAACCGATGTTTAGCATTCTCTACTTTCACTTTCATACAAAATAAAAAATACTATAAGTGACCAAATCAATTATTGTCAGTGCATCCTATACACATTTACAATAATTGTATACTCAATGTCATATATTAAATGCATTCCGGTGATGGTATACACTCATTTCTACACAAACAAACAAACAAAAACTAGGGACTATTAAGGCGTAGATCAGCATGACCGCGGATGTATTTGGCGTAATTTGACATTAATCATTTTCCAATTTGCAGGCGCATTTGTACGAATCTGCAGCAGAAGGTTTTTGAAATTTCACTGCAATAAAAAAAGACACTGCTCAATATGAGCCAGATCTACTTTTGTCACACTGTATTCAACTCAATTTAATAATCATACTTTTAGTAATAGATATATTTAAAAAAATTGTCGACATGTTTTTGAAGTTATCTGCCTCAGACTTCTCGTATGTGGGATAAGGTCAAGACTTATCCGTCTGAAAACGCTATCACAATTCCATATAATTGAATATTTGATTGTTTGGTGTTTTACACCGCTTTCAACATTGTTTCAGTTACATCACGGCGTTCCATTGGTAAGTTTCCAGTACTACTGTTCCCTTGATCCTGATAAGAGCCAGTCAGTCGTAATGCTTACCCCGCAACCGTAAGCGCCAAAGGGGGCAGCCAATACTACCATTGTTTAAAATACTTGGTATGGCCCGGCCGGAGATCGAACCAACGACCTACACAACCGATGCGGTTTATGAAATATTAATGGACTAGTTATTACCAACTGACAGTCAATAAGTAGCAATTTGCAGGCCGGTCTATGCTGTTCAGAAATGTACAAACTGAAGGACAATTTATAAACGCGTAACCATTTGTAACTTGCATATAACAACCCCACGACATCATTTTAACGCGGAATACTTCTGTCCACTGATAGTGTTCACAAATGTACAAAGTGAAGGGCAGTAAGCGTGTCACCATTTGTAACTTGCATATAATAAACAGACGTCATCATTTTAACGAATACTTCTGTCCACTGTTAGTGTTCGCAAAAGTACAACGTGAAGGGGAGTAAACGCGTCACCATTTGTAATTTGTATATAATAAACAGACGTCATCATTTTAACGAATACTTCTGTCCACTGATAGTGCTTGCAAAAGTACAAATTGAAGGGCAGTAAACGCGTCACCATTTGTAACTTGCATATAATAACCAGACGGTCATCATTTTAGCGCGGAATACTTCTGTCCACTGATAGTGTTCGCAAAAGTACAAATTGAAGGGCAGTAAACGCGTCACCATTTGTAACTTGCATATAATAAAAAGACGTCATCATTTTAACGCGGAATACTTCTGTCCACTGATAGTGTTCGCAAAAGTACAAATTGAAGGGAAGTTTATGCGTCACCATTTGTAACTTGCATATAACAACCCTACGTCATCATTTTAACGAATATTTCTTTCAATGACTGTGTTTTAACAAATGTACAAGTTGAAGGGCAGTATACGCGTCACCATTTGTAACTTGCATATAACAACCCTACGTCACCATTTTAACGAATACTTCTCTCCTATGACTGTAGTTTGGAGTATTGCATTATGGGTCACGTCAACGGTATTTAACCCTTTCCCACTCACAACAAATCTGCCAGCAGACGGACTATAAAAATTCTCTGTTTATATAAAAGAATAAGTATTGAATGTAGTTGAAAACATTGTTGGCAAAAAGGAGATTTTTTTTTCTTTTGCCACAATGTTTCAAAAAGTCGTCTGCTGCCTAGAGCCGTCAGAAAGTGTCTATATGAGGGAAAGGGTTAACCCCTTGATATAACACTGTCTATATGTTGAAAAGGGTTTAAGTTACGTTTATTGCGATAACGGTTAAAACCATCTTGTAATCCTCATTTCATGTCTGTGGCTCCTCTTAACCCTTTCCCTCAAACGACAATTCTGCAGCAGACGACTTAACCCTGTACCTCAAACGACAATTCTGCAGCAGACGACTTTGAACATATTTTTTCAAAGAATGGAAAATCTCTGTAATTGAATGAATAACCTATGACTAAAAGTTGAAAACATTGTTGCAAAAGGAGAAATTGCTCGTTTTGAGCAATTTCTTCTTTTGTCACTATGTTTTCATAAAGCCGTCTGCTGCAGAGGCGTCAGAAAGTGTCTATATGAGAGAAAGGGTTAACCCTTGATATAACACTGTCCTACCTGCGTAACCTTTTGACGCATCTGCAGCAACGTCATTTGAAACCATTTTGGCAAAAGGAGGAATTTTTTTTTACTTTTTCCGTTCAAACCTATTCAATATTTAACTTTCGTTTAAAAGAGATTTTCCATTTTATTGCCTAGATGCGTTTTTTCTGGCGATTAGTTTGACAATCGCCACAATGCTAACGGAAACAACAACAACAACAACAATATTTACATAGTCGGTTTTGAACAATCGGTTGATATTTTTTTCATTACTGCAAACTAATTTACTCACATCCGTTATAGTTCCATCATTGATGCAGAGACGTGATTAATAATAGTTATGTCAGTGCTACTTTGGTACCGGAGTTGTTACTAATATTTGATTTTTATCGAGACATTATCTACATAGAGTTAAAATATATGAATATTATCTTCGTCATGATATAATGAGCTAAAACGTAGTCTATCGATACCAACTAGATTTTTCTTAACTTTGGAATGGCGATATTTGAACATATCATGACCATTCAACGTAACGAAAAATCACCAAGACAACATCCTGGCAAACTAACATTATTCTACTGTCAAGAGATGCAGGGGTTGATACATTTTCAAATTTACCCGCACCAGAGTCATCGCAAGCCCTACACCGATATACTGCTTCTTACGTTGCAGATTTTCCATACGATCGCCACTACAGTGCCTTCGGCGCTTTGATTTGTTATGTCGTCTGCCGATGCTTGGTGTTGATGGGAAATATGGTGAATTGATTACGTGTATCATTTAACTAATACTGATGGAAATATGGATCAAAGTGTTGAAGACACGGTACCTTGATTACGTGTATCATTTAACTAATACAATGTGATATATACGGCATTAACCCATTACTTCACACAGACGACATTTGATGCCTGCTGTTGCAGACGTCTTTTGAAAACATGACAATAAAAGGTGAAATTGCTCAAAACAAGCAATTTCATCTTTTATTGCAATATTTTCGACTCTTTATCAATATAAATCTTTCAGTTTTTCTAGATTGGTGAAATTGTTCGTCTGATGATTGTAAAGCAGGACGACCTATTAAAAGTCATGTGAAGTAATGGGTTAAACCTTTTCCCACAGTTTACATATGTGCAGCAGACGACTTCTAGGCAAAACAATTCATAATCTCTAAAAATGTACGTACACTTGTTAAACGGAGTTGAAAACATATGACAAAAGGAGAAAGTGCTTATTATAACCTATTTTCATTTTGTCACGTTTTTCAATAGTTATCGACTGCAGATGTGTCAAAATGCGTCTGCTCGTGAAAAGAGTTATACAGTAATGAAACAGGCTGCTGAACATCTAATCCGTTTAAAGGAATCCGTGTAAACGATAGTCATCTTTAATTAGTGATAGAGATTGTGTTTGATCTATTAGTAGATTGTGTCACCTGGACAATCAGACATTTACGCCCAACTACATCCGGAGTCATGCACTATTTTCGCAAGGTGAATTCTTCCTTGCTGTCTTGCATAAATGCATGACCCCGTCCCCCCCCCCCCCCCCCCTCGCGCCCCCACACATACACTCACACGTTATCTTTGGATTGTTTTAAAGCTTAGAGGTAACTCTTTTCAATGATAATTTTGGTGTTCTACATGAGAAACGATTGGAAAGTGTGACAATTAAGGCTGAAACTTTATTATTTACATGGAAACAGAGAAGGAATTGAGTTGGTATATTGTGGCCTTTAAATGTCTCTGCCGCCTTCGTATGCCTTATGAAACACTTTAAAGCGTTTACCCTTTTGAATGACGATTTTGTTTTTAATTAACCTGAAAATATTTTTAATTGGAAGACACCATGCATAGCCATTTCAAGAACTTATCGAGATATAAAGGTCAGTTAGCAGCCAACATCAAAAAGGAAGAATCACCTCGCCATAAAGGTCTGTAATAGGGTTAATAATTGTATTTGGTAAACAATGGAAATTTAGGTGCCATTGCTCATTCTGAGACAATTGCAACTATAATCAATGTTTTACAAAGGGGTCAAAATTGCCCCTAAATCAGGGTTTTCAAAACAGGTTTTCAGTAGTTACAACCCTTTCACGCCAAGCCATCGAAATGGTCAACAGCGGACAAATATTCCTCGCAATGGTCAACAGCGGACAATAATCCTCGCTATTGCAATAAAATCAAATAAAACAGTTACCCAGTGTCTAAATATGTATATTTTGCAAACAAAATGCGATCCTTGATTATCTTTATTTTTATATGTTAGGGTTGGAACGTAGATCACAGCCACGTCCCTGTGTAAGGTAGTAGAAATAGTGTTTTTATTTGTTTGGCTTGTCAAACGAATATAGAGATAGCCATACGTCTTATGGAAAAGTCTGTCATTTTCATACGCCCTGAATGTTCATACGCCCTGAAAGTAGTACTCAATACTTGCTCTTACTTTTCAAATGTATCACGATCTTTGAAAGAATTATATTTTGTATCGTCTGTGTTTTCTTATTTGGTTCTGCTATCCAAAGAGAATTTGGAAATGAAATGTAATTGTGTATTTAAGAAAAAGGACGCGAAGTAATAGCAAAGGTCAAAATAAGTAAATTAACCAACGGGATCTATTTTCTACCAATTCACACCTATATAAACCTACGCCTAAATATAGTACCACATTTATAAACCTATACAATGTAAATCAAATTTGATGAAAGTGAAATTTCATCTTTATTATGGAATAATAAATATTTCAGTTACGATTTTTATCCGAACATGCTAATAGTGTGTTCGTTTTCAGGAATGTATAACCAGTAAGATTTCATACGCCGTGAACCGAATACTTGATCAAGCATTGGAATGCAGAGAAAAACCCAGAATTGAAAATATGCTGTGTGTCGTATCACGCAAATAAATCCAGATTAACGATTATAAACGTCAGTTTCCGTGCGTCGTTGAATGAAATAAAGATGAAAGAGACGCATTTGCAGAGAAACCGTGATCTTAGGTTAGGCCTTATTCACCGTTGTAGAATTTCTCATAGCACCGGTTGTTAGGGATTATTGCGTCATTTGGACAGATTTGGCCTTTTTTTTCAATGACACAAAAATGCCGTCTCACAACTTAATAAAACCTGATTATTTATTTAAGTTTTTCATATTAAATGAAAATAAATAGACAGTGGATCTCCCGTAGTTGATTATGACCAATTAAAGTAGTAGTAGATGAGTTTACTCCCAATGTTTCAACTGTAGTGCTATAAACATTAGACATAGATAAAGGTAAGAGGTCATATTCATAACACTTAGGCCAATTTATGTTTTCTATTGTTACATGGATGGGTGTATTTGCAAGTTATGTCATACCCTAGTGTCAGTTATTTCAAAACCGGCCTTGTAACCAACAATAAGTTACAGATTAATGTATTCGAATCATATTTCATATGTTTACAAATTTTGTTGCCAAATATTTAGTGGTATTGCAAATATTGTACATGATAACAAATATTAGTTTAATGAATTGTTATGCCATTTCATAACAGCTTTTGTTAAAGTTTACAAGGTCTTGTGTTTGACAAAGGTGTTTACAGATTGGCGTGGAATTGTTTCTCAGCGTGCCTTTAAAGTTTAAGTAAATCTTTCCTGATGAAATTGCTTTTGTAAACAAAAATTCAAACATGCCTCAAAATATACATTTTACATCAATTATATGAAATAAAACTAACACATGAAAAGTGAAACTTCCTATTTGTCCCTGAATTAACCTTTAATTGTCCATGCATTATTCACTTAAATGACAGATGACAATTTTTTAATTTTGTTTAACAGGACATATAACAAAACCTTTTATCTAAGCGTGGATTGTTCTTTCCTGATATCAACCAACTTGGTTGTGATGTGAACATGGGTGAAGCTGGAAACCAACCATACTTTTTACAAGAATGGACCTGGAAGGAATGTGAGCTGTTGCTTCTATAAGAGCATGAATCTAAGATTTTTTTCTAAGGTAACATTGTCGCTTGATTTAATTTATTTTTCTTGTAATTTTATAATATTCACTGAATATTATAAAATTCAAGCTAATATAAAATACTGTCAGACAGGACAATGTCTGATCACACACACAAATCAGTGACATACAACTACAATGTTTCAGAAACATGAAATTTTAGTTGTATGTCACTGATTTGTTAAATTTAAGATAACTTTATTCTCGGTTTTGCAAAAAATATATTGAAGTTGTAAACAACACATCTTTTGATAATCATTTCAAATATGATTTCTTATGAGTTAATATATGTTTCACAGTGTGTGGTTTTATCAGACATAGTCCTGTCTGACAGTATTTTACATTAGCTTGACTTTTCGAATAAAAGGCTAGCTATCCTACTCACCTCGGCGTTGGCTTTGCATCACACCTTGGTTAAGTTTTTTGTACCACCTCACTTTTTTCAAAACCTTTAGAGATATTGCGCACTAAACGGTCGAGCGCACTGTCTTACAGACAGCTCTTGTTATAAGAGGAGTCAGGACACACTGATCCATAAATTACAGATTCAGTCTGTCTTCTCTTCAAAAAAAGTTGTAATCTCAAATTCATATTATTAAACTTTTTCCTAATATGGACACTTGCTCCTCTGCAGCGATGATTTTGAAAGCATTGTGACAAAAGGACAAAATGTTCAAAACAAGCAATGTCCCCTTTTGGCACAATATTTACAACTTTGTTCAATACCTTCATGTTATAGAGATTTTCTATAACCTGCAGGGAGTATATGGTAAAAAGTTAAAAACAATTATTTGTTATAATTTATTTACAGTTACTCCAAGCCGAGCTCCTGTAGCTCTGTTGGTAGAGACGCCGCAACACGCGGGCTGTCAATCTACGGGTTGTGAGTTTGAATCCCAGCTCGATCGTCACTCTTTCCTACGTTTGACAAAAGTCACTGTGACAAGCATCATTCTTCTTTCACCAATGGCCTTAAAGTATATGTGGAAAAGTAGCCAGTTGCTTAGAAAGTATGTTGTGTGGAGTACTGTTGAGAGAAAGCTAGGAAACATAAGATTTGTTGAACTAGCCGCCATGATGTGCGTGATTATGACTGAAAAATGATTGAAACCGCGACTGCTGCGTAAGCCCCAATCAATCAATCATTAACTCCAAAAGTATTTTATGTAAATAATGAAATCAGTCTTTTTATGACATTTCAATTCCATACCAAATCAAACTCTTTTTCTCCTTGTTTGATTTAATTTAAATCTTTCCCACTTTAATAATATTGCCTTGAATTATCCAAAATAGCATTGTCCGCTCTCTTCGCCAAACAGTTTTCTTCCGGTCTACACCAAACTTGGTGAACATGTTTGTGACCATAATCTCTGGGCCTAGTTTGATAATCAGCCAAATAAATCAATGCGCATTTTGAAATTAGCCATATACATTGTCTGGTCTTGAACTTCAGCAGTTCTTATCCAATTTGCATCAAACTTGATATGAATGTTTATAGGCAATGAAACCTTGTTTGCATCAAAAAGTAGACAAATATTCTTAGAAGTTCCAGAGTTATGCTTCCCTCACTGGTGTATTTTATGATATTTTCTTATTTGGCTCTCTTGTTTGTCTTTTCAGGAAACATGTACCGGTATGTCAAATGTTGAGTGACACAATCCTACAGAAGTTTGGCTGACACTCAAGCACAGCAATAATTACTTACCATAAACAAGTGTTAGGTCTGAGCAAGAATCTTTTGACAAGGAACTTAAAGGAAAAAAGGCTCTATAAAAAAGTGTTTGATATGTTTTGGCATCAAATTGTGATTTAAATTTAAATTTTGATGTTTAAGACATATAGAGTATTGGACAGGGAACGTTTTTGTAAAGCTTTATTGAAAACTAACAGTTGTTTTTAGCTCACCTATGCACAAAGTGCAAGGTGAGCTTTTGTGATCACTCATCGTCCATCGTCCGTCGTCGTCGTCGTCGTCGTCGTCGTCGTCCGTCCGTTCACATTTTCCTACAAACGACTTCTCTTCTTAAACCAATTAACCAAATTCAAAATAATTTTACAGGAATGTTCCTTGGGTGGATCTCTTTCAAACTTGTTCAAAGAATTCTATTCCATTCAGAACTTTGGCTGCCACGCCAACAAAAAAGGGGAAATTAACCAAAACTTAAAAAATCTTCTTGTCCAAAATGACTGGCCCGATTGAAAATTATTTTGCACAAATGTTCCTTGGGGTACCTTCAATCAAGAGTGTTCAAATATTTCCGATCCGTTGAAAAACATGGCCGCCTACATATACTCGTATAGGGAAAAACTTTAAAAATCTTGTCTAAAAGTTTGATATTTGAAATATAACTTCATCTAGTGGACTTCTACCAAGATTGGTCAAATTATTATAGCCCTGGTGTCAAACATGGCTCCACCCTGGGGATCACTTGTTTTACATAGACTTGTTAAGGTAAACACTTTAAAAATATTCTTGTCCATTTGCCATGAATGTTCTTTGGGTGCCCCTCTACTAAGACTTCAAATTATTTTGATAGGATGATAATCATGGCCACCAGGGGGTGTTGCTTGTTTTACGTATATATGTATAGACAAAGAACAATGAAAACTTTTTAAGTTCGATTAAATCAGGTGAGCGATATAGGAACATCATGGTCCTCTTGTTTATGGATATAAAGTTCAAAGAACATGGTGAATAGATGATTACCAACACAAACATGGTGTAACAAAATGGACAAACAACAGACAAGAAAATATCACAATCAGCTTTCTTAACTAGATTTAAGAACACATTAAATTGGAATATAATGGAAAAATAAACCCTTTATTTTCTCCTTTTATCATGAAAACTCCTTCTTGAGAGATTTCACATTTTTTTCCATGATGTTTTGAACAATATGACTTTGAAATATTCCTAAGTTACAGTTTAAAATTGATGTTCATGTCTCTCTGAAGCATTTGAACATTTCTCGTATGAAAATGACTTTGGATGCCACTGCAGCAGGCAGTGAGCAGGTGACTTTTATAAATCAGATAAAAAGGAGAAAGTGCTCATATAAATACATGCATAACTTTTCCCTTTTTCCTCAATGTTATCTACATGATTTCAATTACTCATTCATTTTGATAGCAGCTGTTGCATTTTTCCACAGATGGTGCTACTTAAGATACTCTCATTAGTTTATGGTTCTTATAATAGAAGAAATCTAATAATATGAAAAGACAATGCAGATGCCTTAACATCTTTATAGTAAGATAAATAGTTGTATGTTGAGTACTAGTGCGGGACAACAAAGTATCACATTTTGAGGGGTATTTGGGCTTTCATATGAACTGAATAATATTAATAGCAATCAATAAATAGAAAATCAAGTGAAAATCTTGTGAAGTCAATTACAGACTTGCTTCAAAATGTCTTTGCCTTATTAGAGGAATTGTCTTTTCACCAGTCCCTATTTATCTACTTTAATAATTGTTTATTTTGATACAGAAAATTGGAAGAATACATGTTTACTCCTATGTTTGTGCATGTGGTGTTTTGTTTCCAAAGTAACACAATTAAGAAATATAAATAAATGTATATTATCATTTGAATGCTTTTGCTGTTACATATTTTAAATCACCTGAGCGTAAGGCTCAAGTTGATTTATTATAATCACTCTCTGACTGTTGTCTGTCTGTCTGTCTGTTGTCAGAATTTACCTTCAATGGAATCTCTTTGTAAACGAAATGACAAATTTCAACCAATCTTAACGGGAATGTTCCTTTTGTAGTCCTCTTTCAGAATTGTTTAAAGATGTAAAATTCAAAGCTGAACTTTGGTTGCTATGGCATCAGAAAAAGAAAATTCCTGTGAATTAGCTTGTCTGATTCTAAGAAAAATTGTTCCTTTAGAGGCCCTTTCAACGATTTGTTCAAATTGTATTGATTTCTTGAAAAACATGGCTGCAGGATGGCATGAAAAAAATAAAAATGACAAATGATAATACTTGTGGGATTTCAAGATAGTTAAGCAGTATGTTCCTTCAGTTCCTATATAATCTGTTCAATCCATATGAAATGGTTCTCTAAACACAGCAACCAGGTACAGTATAAAACAAGAGGGCAATGATGACCCTGGATTTTTAGCTCACCTAAGCACGAAGTGCAAGGTGAGCTTTTGTGATCACTCACCGTCCGGCGTCCGGCGTCGTCGTCGTCTGTCCGTCTGTTAACAATTTCCTACAAATGACTTCTTCTACTAAACCAATGTACAGATTTCAAAATAACTTCACAGGAATGGTCCTTAGGTGGTCCTCTTTCAAAGTTGTTCAAAGAATTTAATTCCAAGTAGAACTTGGTTTGCTGCGCCATCAGAAAAGTGGAAAATTGCCAAATTTTAAAAAATCTTCTTGTCCAAGAGTACTGGCCCGATTTGAAAATTATTTTGCACAAATGTTCCTTGGGGTAACCTCTACCAAGATTGTTCAAATATTTCTGATCCGTTGAAAAACACGGCCGGCAGGGGGTGCAAAGCTTATTTTCCTTACATGTGCATTGTTTAAACTTTAAAAATCTTCTTATCCAAAAGTACTGGCTCGATTTGAAAATTATTTTGTACAAATGTTCCTTGGGGCACCCTTTACCAAGATTGTTCTAATATTTCCAGTCCGTTGAAAAAAATGGTCGCCAGGGGGCGGAGCTTGTTTTCCTTATATGTGCATTGTTAAAACTTTAAAAATCTTCTTGCCCAAAAGTAGTAGCCCGATTTGAAAACTATTTTGCACAAATGTTCATTGGGGCATCCTTTACCAAGATTGTTTAAATATTTCCCATCCTTTGAAAAACATGGCCACCAGGGTTCGGAGCTTGTTTTCCTTATATGTGCATTGTTAAAACTTTAAAAATCTTCTTGTCCAAAAGTACTAGCCCGATTTGAAAACTATTTTGCACAAATGTTCCTTGGGGCACTTTTTACTAAGATTGTTCAATATTTCCGATCCGTTGAAAAACATGGCCGCCAGGGGGCGGAGCTTGTTTTCCTTATATGTGCATTGTTAAAACTTTAAAAATCTTCTTGTCCAGAAGCACCTGCCTGAATTAAAAATTATTTGGCACAAATGTTTCTTGGGTGACCTTCTTCCAAGGTTATTCAAATAAATCCGACCCATTGAAAAACATGGCCACCAGGGGGGTTGCATGTTTTCCTTATATGTATAGAGTAAAAGAGTTTGAAAACTATTAAAGTTCTATTAAATCAGGTGAGCGATATAGGGCCATCATGGCCCTCTTGTTTACCAATCAACATGGCTTGAAGGAAGGTTTTTTAAGTTTTCACTTAAGCCATATAAGGCAAAATAGACTGGCGGCCATGTTTTTTTCACAATATTTATTTCGGGGGAGAAGATTTTTAGTTCAACTGTGCACAACATGTTCAAGATGAGCTATTGTGATCACATTTTGTCCGGCATCCGTCTGTTGTGCGTCGTCAACAATTGCCTTTGTTAACACTCTACAGGCTACATTTTGTATCCGATCTTCATGAAAGTTTATTAGAACATTCATCTCCATCAAATCTTGGACAAATTAGAAACTGGGCCATATGATGTCAAAAACTAGGTCTCACTAAAGGAAAATCTTGTTAACACAATTTTAACTTCAGCATGTTGAAACTTTATCAGATTGTATGTCTTTATGATATGCAGGTCAAATTTGAATATGGGTCGTGTTGGGTAAACAAGTCGGTAAATAGGTCAAAATGAAGGAAATATTATTGTTTACACTCTAGAGCCTAGAGGCCGCAATTTTTGCTTCAGCAGTCAGAATGTTTGTCTCAATGATATCTAGGTCAAGTTCGAATATGGGTCATATTGGGCCAGACACAAGGATTTTAGGACAATTTGAAGGACAATATTGTACAAACTTCGAAGGCTGCATTTTGTTTTTGAGCAAGTTGAAACTTTATCTGAATGTTTGTCTTTAGGTTTATCATTTTAAATCTTTGATGGAATAATCATCTTGATGTGTTTTGCATTAGAATCATTATTCAGGTAAGCGATCTAGGGCCATTATGGCCCTGTTGTTTAAGTTTCCGCTATAGCCATATGAGGAAAAAAAGCACCGTACCCTTGTCTTTTGGCTTGAAGGCATCTGATAGAGGGTCACCCAAGGAACACTTCTACAAAATAATTTAAAAAGCGTCCAAACAGTTTGAGAAAAGAAGAATTTTAAAGTTCTTTAGCTCACCTGTGCACGAAGTGCTCAAGATAGGCTATTGTGATCACATTGTGTACCTTATAAACACTCTATAGGCTACATTTTGCATTTGATCTTGATGAAAGTTAATAAGAACATTCATCTCCATCAAATCTTGAACAAGATCGAAACTGGGCCATATGATGTCAACAACTAGGTTACTAGGTCAAATTGAAGGAACATTTGTTAACACTCTGGAGAACACATTTTTAACTTTGAGCATGTTGAAACTCTATCAGATTGTTTGTCAAATGATATGTAAGTTTGAATATGGGTCATGTCGGGTCAAAAAGTAGGTCACTAGGTAAAATTTAAGGACAATCTTGTACTAAAGGCCACATTTTTTCCCCCGCAGTATGACATTTTGTCAGAATGATTGTCTTTATAATATCTAGGTCAAGTTTGAATATGGGTCATATTGGGTCAGAAATTAGGTCACTAGGCCAAATTGGAAGGAACTTTTCTTAACACTGTAAAAGGCCGCTTATTTTGCTTCAGTAGCTTAACCCTTTCCCTCATATAGACGCTTTCTGACGCCTCTGCAGCAGGATCTTTGTTAAGAAAAGGTTACATAAATTGGTTCCAGCGATAATGAGGTTAATCCTTTCCCTCATATAAACGCTTTCTGACGCCTTTGCAGCAGACGGCTTTTTGAAAACATAGTGACAAAAGAAGAAATCGCTCAAAACGGGCAATTTCTCCTTTTGCCACAAAGTTTTCCACTTTTAGTCATAGGTTATCCATTCAATTAAAGAGATTTTCCTTTTTTTTGACAAAATACGTTCAAAGTCGTCTGCTGCAGAATTGTCGTATGAGGGAAAGGGTTAAGTTAAACTGAACGGTAGATACACATATATGCTAACAGTACGGTTTGAATCAACCCTTCAAGCACAACATATGTATTGTCATTATTTGGAAAATATTGTCGATTGTTTGAATATAGTTTAACGCCGTTTCAAATATTAAATCAGTCATGTCACGGCGGCCAGTTCACCAAATGTGTTTTCCAGGTTTTCTCGCACAAACTCAACGCACTATCCATCCCAGACAACTGGCTACGCTCAAACGTAGACTATTTAGCCGATGTGTGGATGAGGAATGACGTTTGTCATAGTAAAGTTTGTAAGTCATCGGAAAGATTATATGACCGAGCCGGGGTTCTAACCAACGACCCCTGAATTGATAACTCTCTGCGGAACCGACCAGGCTATTAGGACTCGACTAGTGAGAATATGAGCCGTCCTGCGAGAAAACCAACATTATGGCCTCTGCGTAATGTATCGACCCAGTTCGTGCAGACTGATCCGGGCCGACACATTCCATCTCAGGGGGATAGAGGTATAGAGTGATGATTCCTGAAACAGAAAATCCACAGAAGGCGAAAAGTATCTATCCGGGTTAAGCCTGTGTGGCATGCTTAGGCTGATCTGGGTCGATACATTACGCAGAGGCCATAATGTTGGTTTTCTCGCGGGACCGCTCATATATCAAATTTCGATAACAAAATATCCGCCAAATCAAAAAAAAATACGTAGAAAAGAAAACTTCTAAGTGGAGAAGAGTGTTCTGTTTCGATAAAAACAACTCAAGCTAATGCCAGACATGAAAGTATGACACCCGTCTAATTCAATTTAGATGTTAAATTAATATCGTAACATGGAGAGAGAAAAAGACATGTGATTACTTTGTTAAACAATATCATTATTGCTAAAACGTCAAATTTGCAAGTTAACTCTTATAAGGTTTTTGCATAAAAAAGACGATTAGTAATCAATCGTCACATCATACCAAAACAACCCTTCGGAACTTTGAAACAGAGATCGACGTTCTGCGCTGTCGGATCAGGAGCTGCCTTGATCGCTATCTATAGCTGTAAAATAGTGACGGAACCCATTGATCATAAACCCTTTCCCCATATAACAAGCCGAGACCCGGTAGCGATGCGAGCTGTGATTCCTGGGGTTGTGAGTTCGAATCCCAGCTCGGCCAACATTCTTTCCGACGTTTGACAAAAGTCACTGTGACCTGCGTCATTCGTCTTTCACCGATGGGCTGTTAAACAGTCTATGTGGAAAAGTAGCCAGTTGCTTGGAAAGTATGTTGTGTGGTTTACATGGTTTTATATAAGGTGAAATTGCTCCTTATGCGCGATTTGCCTTTTTGCCACAATGGTTTTCAAAAGTCATCTGCTGTAAACGCATTAGCATGTGGCTGAAAGTAGGAGAAAGGTAACAAGCACTATCTATTTGGCGATGATTGCCAATCATTTTAAAACATTTCTGTCGGGTTTCGTTAGACATTACTCAAAATTTAAAAAGAGAAATGACATAAAAATGAAAGCACGCATAGTAGTAATTGAATTCTATGCTCACCTCTCTTTTTCAAAGTGCATGTTGTTGTAGTTTTAGAACATCAAAGAACCCTTCTGTATGATTTACTATAAAGTTTAGATCACTGATTTCGTTCTTAGTTTACTTCTAAACGATCGCGTGTCATTTTGCAGTCAGTTCGTTTTTCGATTTGCATTTTTCTCTGAAATATCTCGCCATGAAGTATCTTCCCTTGGGTTAACAAGTCTTGTTCGCAAAAACAATCGTTAAGCTTGCCGTTAACTCTTTCAGCGCCAAATTGTTTAAAGTAGACTCTTCCATGTTCAAAATCGGGCGTTACCATTTCTCTTTTTATAAGACTTTTGGAATATATTTATAACTAAAAGGCAAACAATGCTGATTTCAGGTGAGACAGCTCGTTACGAACTGACTCGCCTGAATCTGCATTGTTTGCCAAAAAATTCAATATTGCCTTTGGCGCTGAAAGAGTTTTAGTGTTTTACGACGGAGTCAACATTATTTCCGTGATATATATCACGGCGTTTCCTGTTTTATTTAACAGTTCTACTGGTATTATTTATCTTGACATATTGTGTAATGCTCTCCCCTTAACCCTGAGAGCCACGACGGGAAAGCAACTCCAACCATTTTTAAAGTCTTTGGTTTGACACAGCTGGGGATCGAACCCGCGATCTCACGCACCCAAGGCGGACGCTCTACCATTACACCACCGAGGCGGTAAATATGTGCTACAAAAGCAGACAGACTGATGAACATACGACGAAGAAGTGGTCCATGTGTGTCACCCTGACGAAGCATGTGACACAAACACTAGTGAATGGCAATCAAATGGTAAAACGTGTCTATCTTAATTTGATCAACAATAAGGATTAGTTGGGGATTTCAGTGGTGGTTTGTGTTGACGAACAACCACTTCCGGTTTCGAAACCGATCTCTTAAATTATAAAACTACAATCTTTAATCAAGAAGTTGCTAGGTCAGGAGCGAATGCATTCTCGAAATCAACCAATCAGAAGTCATGTCTTGGGCACATAGTTCTTTGTTTACAACAGAACGGCATTATCTGAAAAATTAAATAAGAGCGTGACTTTTAGGTATCCGTCAACCAAACCTATAAGTAACAAGAGACTTTGCCCGGAAGGATATATACGGCGCACAATCCACTAACATATATCAACACTATAAATAACAAGATACCGTGCCCAGAAGTACATATAAGGCGCACAAACCAATAATATATACGTCTGCCATAAATAGATCAAGATCCCGGTAAATCTTTCAATTTTCCCCATGGATTCTTTTTGGGGAAATTTAGAAAAAGTGAATGAAATACGAAAGTGTCCGGTGTCCGTCTGCTTGAACTAATATTAATGTCTCAAAAGGATTATGTAAGATACATTATTATATCAGATGACAATACTTGTATCCGATCTAATATGCCCATTACGTATTTCTTTATATGTAACGTGTGCAATATAACATGACCGTATCACTATTTTTGTATTCATCCGCAAATGTTTAAAACATGGCTGAGAACGTGTATCCGGTAAACACAAACGTCACGATAGATGGACGATGTAAAGTGGCCCTTATTGGTCATAAAAATATTTTTTTGTGGTTAGTTTTTTAAGTATTACATGTTGGGACCATTTTCTGAGCCTTTGTGTTTGTGTATGGAGGTGTGTATGTATATGTATGTGTGTGTATGTAAGTATTTATATGGGTGTACGTATGTATGTGTGTGTATATGAATGAATATAAAGATATATATGCTGAAGGCCATACGCTAGATAAGGGTTTTTTGTACATCTAAATACATCTTTTTAAAATATAATTAAATAAAGATAAGATGTATTATTATTATTATTATTATTATTATTATTATTATTATTATTATTATTATTATTTGTGTTATTATTATTATAATTTGTGCTATTATTATTATATTATTATTATTTTTATTATTACTATTACTATTATAATTGTGTTTACTATTATTATATTAGTATTGTTATCATTATTATATTGTTATTATTTTCCTTATTATTATTGTTATCATTATTATATGTGACCTTTTTAAACTACAGTTTGCATGTTGCATCTAATCTTTGTCTTCGCTGTTCACTACACATGTATCAATAGTTGAGCCCGTCCACGGGATACGGTACAAGTTAGCATTTCTAAACAGTGGTGGTTCAGATCAGCCTGCACATCTACTCCGTCTTATCTTATCAAAATCTACACAATCTTACAGGAGCTTCCAACAAGTTTGTGCAAGTAAAATATTAACTCTGTAGATCATGATCTGCCTATGCGGATGCACATGCTGATCTGGATCTTCAATGTTTTCAGTCAGAATCTAACTTGTACATTTTCCCATGGTTGGGCTAATTTAGTGAAGTCTTATCCATTAATGTATAAGAAATTAATCCTTTTCAACTTGCAGACGCATTCTGCAGCAGACGATTTTTAAAAACTGTTTGACAAAATAATGGTCATGATGACCAATTCTCTCCTTTTGCCACAATGTTTCCAACTCGTTTCAGCAATTTCACTTTCATTTATAGAAATTGTCCATATTTTCGCCCAATATGTTTTGAAAATCGCTTGCTGTAGAATTGTTGTATGTGGAAAAGGGTTAAACAAGCAATGGTAAGGATATCAGTAGCACACTTTCAACAGGGTAAGTTTTCTATATAGTATTGATGGACTTGATTGATAAACAAAGTTAATTAAAGGGTTTCTTCAGCCATACCGTTGTCTTTCATTAAATTTTAATCACAGACAACGGTATAGCTGAAGAAACCCTTTAATTAACTTTGTTTTTCAGAAATATGGGCATACCAAAAACCAAGAACCAAAATCAAATAACGACCCAATACAACCATTTCCCACATATAGAATCTTTTTGAAGCTTCTGCAGCAGACGAATTTTGAAACGTTTGTGGCCAATCGAGAAGTTGTTCATAATGGCCAATTTCGTCTTTTGCCACAATATTTTTGAACTCTATTCAATAATTATATATTCATTTAAAGACAGTTTCCATACGTTTGCCTAGCTGATTTCAAGTGAAATCACACAAACAAAGCGGATCTTTTTTCAGAACAAAAGAGCTCAATATCTGACTGTGAAATGATCAGTTATGTAACGGCAACAGGACACATTCTCCTGACAGACACCATACGTGTGACAGCAGAGAAGCGAAACCCTGTTGCCACTGGTTAATGTAAATAGCGTAATCAGAGACCGTCTCTGACAAGTTTCCGTCCAGTGATTTTTTGTGCGTGCATTATATGATGTCTAGACGTGTAGCGGTGCGGCGCTCCAGATATTGACCCAGATCAGCCTAAGTATGCCGCGCAGGCTAACCCGGAAAATCATGTGGATTTTCTGTTTCAGGAATCATTACTCTATACCCCTATTGCCCCTGTGACGGAATGTGTCGGCATGGACCAGCATGCGCGGATTACGCAGGCTGATCTGGATCGATGCATTGCACAGAGTCCATAATGTTGTTGTTTTCGTGGAACGGCTCAAGCTAATCTACCATTGAACAAACGAGACATCTTATCTCTCGAGACTTAACTCATTAATAACATACTCATGCAGATGTACTCGTTTGTTACACGCTGGATAATTAGAGTGACACCCCTGAGCGCCACGTTTCTAGTTTTTCAGCAGAAGTTCCGTCTATGTCTCTTCTACAGTTAGGCGATCATATAAGGCTATGCTGGGAATGTGCCTATATCTAAGGCTCACAGTAGCCTATGGTGTTTGCACATGGGCCGTCGAGCCTTTGGGGATAAAGTTCTATTATTTAAAAATTTTATCAGATGTAATATCGTGGTGTTTTCTATAATCCAAAGCTCTGTTGAAACGGTGCGTAACTAAGGCTCATCGTAACCATGGGTGTTTGTACATGGACCGCCACGTCCTTGGTGATACTGTTCAAGTTTTTAGGTGTTTGCACGTGGTCCGCGTCTTTGGGGGGATACAGTTCTTGTTTGTCACTAGAAGTAATATCTCTTTCTCTTCTACAGTTAGGCTCTACTGAGAATGTGAGTATCTAAGGCTCACCGTAACTAAAGGTATTTGTCACTAGAAGTAATATCTCTTTCTTTTCTACAGTTAGGCGATTATAGAATGCTCTACTGAGAATGTGCATATCTAAGGCTCGTTATTACCAAAGGCGTTTGCACATGGGCCGCGTCTTTGAAGTAATATATATTTTCTCTTCTACAGTTAGGCGATTATAGAATGCTCTACTGAGAATGTGCGTATCTAAGGCTCGTTATTACCAAAGGCGTTTGCAGATGGGCCGCGTCTTTGAACTAATATCTCTTTTCTCTTCAACAGTTAGGCGATTATAGAATGCTCTACTGAGAATGTGCGTATCTAAGGCTCGTTATTACCAAAGGCGTTTGCAGATGGGCCGCGTCTTTGAACTAATATCTCTTTTCTCTTCAACAGTTAGGCGATTATAGAATGCTCTACTGAGAATGTGAGTATCTAAGGCTCATCGTAATTAAGGGTATTTGCACATGGGCCTCGTCTTTAGGGGGATGCAGTTCTAGTGTGTCACAAGAAGTAATATCTCTTATCTCTGCTACAGTTAGGTGATCATAGAATGCTCTCTAAGTGTGCGTCTCTAAGACTCACGGTAACCATAGGTGATTGCACATGGGCCGCGTCTTTTAAGATAAAGCTATATTTTTTCATTAGAAGTAATGTCGGTGTCTCTTCTACAGTTAGGCGATTATAGAATGCTCTACTGAGAATGTGAGTATCTACGGCTCAACGTAACTAAAGGCATTTGCACATGGGCCGCGCCTTTAGGGGGATGCAGTTCTATTGTGTCACACGAAGTAATATCTCTTGTCTCTGCTACAGTTAGCTGATCATATAATGCTCTTTAAATGTGCGTCTCTAAGTGTCACGGTAGCCATAGGTGATTGCACATGGGCCGCGTCTTTTAAGATAAAGCTATAGCTTTTCATTAGAAGTAATGTCGGTGTCTCTTCTACAGTTAGGCGATTATAGAATGCTCTGTAAATCTGTGTCTCTAAGAGTCACGGTAGCCATAGGTGATTGCACATGGGCCGCATCTTTTAAGTCATTAGAAGTAATGTCGGTGTCTCTTCTACAGTAAGGCGATCAGGGGAAAGTCTATTGAGAATCTGCGTATCTAAGGCTTACGGTTACCATGGGTGTTTGCACATGGGCTCTGTCTGGCGATTTTGGGTCTTAACCCTTTCCCACATATAGAAGCTTTTTGACGCTTCTGCAGCAGACGGCTTTTAGATAACATGGCGTCAAAAAAAGAAATTGCTCAAAACGAGCAATTTCTCCTTTTGTCACCATGTTTTTAACTCTATTCAATTATTGTACTTTCATTTAAAGTGAGTTTCCAACTTTTGTCATGGTATGTTATCGAAGTCGTCTGCTGCAGATGTGTTGTATGTAGGAAAGGGTTAAACATTTCTCACGTGTATTTTATTATATTTTACGAATCTGCAGAAGACGACTTTTGAAATCATTGTGTCAAAAAGGAAGAATTGATGCTCACAATGAACACCTTTTGCCACGACAGTTTAAACTCCTATTTAATAATTTCCCATATACGACAATTCTGCAGCAGACGACTTTGAACATATTTCGTAAAAAAAAAGAAAATCTCTATAATTGAATGGATAAACTATGACTAAAAGTGGAAAACATTGTGGCAAAAGAAGAAATTGCTCGTTTTGAGCAATTTATTCTTTTGACACTATGTTGTCAAAAAGCCGTCTGCTGCAGAGCCGTCAGAAAGCGTCTGTATGATGGAAAGAGTAAATAATTATTCATCTCTTTATATATAGTGGTCAATGCATTTTACGCAACAGTGCACTTGACAGTTTACTTGGCGTCTTCTAAGAGTTGGTGCCGAGCCCCGTTAGCTCAGTCGGTAGCGACGCGGGCTGTCAATCCAGGGGTTGTGAGTTCGAATCTCGGCTCGGCCAACTTTCTTTCCGAGGATTGACAAAAGTCAATGCGACATGCGTCATTCCTCTTCCACCAATGGGCTAAGTCTATGTGGAAAAGCAGCCGGTTGCTTGGGAAGATTGTTGTGTGGAGTACTGGTGTGAGAAAACCAGGAAATACATGAGTAGGTGAACTGGCCGCCGTGATATAACTGAGAAATTGTTAAAAACGGCGTTAAACCCCAATCAATCAATCAATCTAAGAGTTGGCAAAGTCAAGAAAATAATGACCGTCATTATTTTCACGAACTATCTAGGACTAAAACACGTATATACGGACAAATGAAGACTCTGGTGAGACTTTGCGGATTCAACTGACTCACCCGAGTCTTCACTGAACGCAGATGCATTAGGCCGAGTCTTCACTGAACGCAGATGCATTAGGCCGAGTCTTCACTGAACGCAAATGCATTAGGGCCCCAGCATCGTTGGACGCGGCTCATTTGCCCTAAATCGCCAGGCGGGGTGAACTTTACCTGCAAAGTCTTACAGAGGTCCGTAAAAGATGAGTTGTACAGCTCTTTTCCCCCACTACGTCTATCTTTTTATCCAATCAATCCTTATGTTGTGGGTACGCAGAAGCATCGTCTCAATTTGAATTTAAATTCCATAAAGGTTTCAAAGATGATAAATGTGGAAAAATGATACTGCCACGATTACCGCAAATCTACGCGAAATCTGTAATAGATCTCAAACGATCATAAAATGTAAATTAATAAAATTTACGTTTGTTTATTAATCCCCTTTACTTCATAATGTGAGCATGCTGCGCAGGCTAACCCGGACAGACACTATTCGCATCCTGTTGATTTTCTGTTTCAGGAATCATTAGTTTATACATCTATCCCCCTGATCAAACCCGCGACTTCCCGCACCCGAGGCGGACGCTCTACCACTAAATCAACGTGGCGGTTCTGCATTTGAGACAATTTGACTTCAGGGTTTAGCGGACGCTCTACCACTAAATCAACGTGGCGGTTCTGCATTTGAGACAATTTGACTTCAGGGTTTAGCCCTTTCCCAAATACGACAAAGCTGTAGCAGACGACTTTAAAAAAACGTGTTTGCAAAATTATGTCAAGCTTCTATATTGAAGGAAAAGTTACTGAATAAAGGAGAATTGCTTGTGGCGGAAGAAGATTTGACTCACTATGAGCAATATTTCGATTTCTCACAGTGTTTCTAGAATGTATTTGCTGCATCATTCGCGTCAAATTGCGTCTTAGTCAGGGGTGTTAGGGCATTATAGGGGCTGTTTGGTTCAGATTCTTCCAAAAGCACCAAATTTGGCCCAGAGGTGGCCCATGCAATACTTTTAACATTTTTGACGGGCGCCAAGACGGGCGACCAATGGGGCCGCCATATTTGAAAAATCCAAAATGGCCGCCATCCGGGCTATATGTCAATCGCAGTTAAAAAACTAAAAGGGCTAGAATCATGAATGATACCTCATTTTAGGGGTTTTCGGGGTCGAGGAATCGGATTCAGATGTTATTTCAATGATCTGAGATCAAGTCTACCCCTCATCGACACGATAAAGGTCATCTAAGGGATCAACCTGGTGTTCTGGATGTGTCATCGTCATCCCCAAAATCCTTTCCCATTATAAGCTGTATGTCGCAGTTTTCAAAGGGGAATAAAGGCAGGAACAATATTTGCATATCTCACACATTGAAGGTTGCTGATGAGCTTGTCATGAAATATAGGTCACAAAATGGTCAAGAGGACGCACTTATATTCAAGCGGGCTGCCTTAATGATGCACAAGTTTTGTCTTCAGAGTCAAGAGCCCTTCGGCGGTTATTTCCCCTAACTCCCTCATGGCTTTAGTAAATGAAGAAATAAGGAGTGTCTTCAAAGTAGTGCTTAGGGGAACATCAGCTCTTCATGGACGTGAGCAGATCGGTGGAGACGTCAATCTTGATGCAAGGGAGAAGATCACATGTAAGATCTCACAACTGCCTATCTACAATACTAGTAAGGGTACGCATCATGCAGTCAAGACAGCTGCAGTAAGCCACAACAAGGAGCGAGAAACCCCATTCCTTCTATATCATGGCCTATAGCTGCATAGACCCGGACGGTTAAAAAAACAGATTGAGATTGACCACGAACAGGGTATCTCAGGATCGTACAATTGCGTCATGGAAGTTAAGCGAGGTGTTGCACGTGCGGTGTATGCTCGGCATGCTCAAGATGGAGTGGTGTTACCAACCAACAGCCATATCAAAGTCTTCACCACCCATGATGTGGATAATATAGATAGCAGGGCTCAGGACAACTTCTCACTTGATGAGTTCAGCGTGACCAACCATCGTTCATGGGAATCTTGGAATGCAGCAGGCTCCCATCAAGCTTGACACCTCCGACCAGCAACTACAACGCTACCAGATGCTTACGTGATCCAGTCCCCAGTCAAACTCACTTAAACATATGTCTTTTCACCCCGACTCGGCAACAGCAAAGTCAGACCACCCCATGATGTGCGAGATAGCAAGGACGAGGCGTGGATGGCACACGTCACCAGTGTGCTGAAGCAAAGCTAGCTGGCAGAGGATGATGCCATCACCTAATCGGGATATAACTCGATGCTCGCATGCGATGGAGCTGACGATGCAGGCGACTGAGTTCCTCAACCCAGATCAGATAAGCGTTCTTGGTGCAGATCGGCCACTTATGTTCTCCTCAAACTCTTCCAATGACAAAACACTGACATTTTGTGAGAAGACAAGCTGGTAGCTATGATGGATGCGCTACACATTGAGGACAAGATGCATCTTATGATAGGGAAGCTGCTGCTCGACTCTGGGTGTGACACCGTGCTTGCTCAGGCCGAGGTCCTGACATATGGTCGCGCACAGTCTACACCCAATAAGCATCACTTCAATCGTACAAGGTACGCGCATCAGGTCTCCAGCATGTCCCTTTACCTGCTCAAGTAATGTCAGAATGTAATGGGAGTCAATCGATATGTGGGATAAACGTTCCCAAACTCTACCCAGTTCAAGTTCTGGTCAACCATAATAGAGCTGGAGCTGCTGATGTCTCGTTTTAGGCGGTCACTGCGGGAGGGGACTATATGTGCAAGCCTGTGACAAACTCTGCTGCTGGTATGACGCCAGGGACTACACAAACTATGCGCGTTGGCTGCGTATACATGTACGCGTATTGATTGAGATAGCCAAGAATACACCCTGAAGTACATGCTGAATTCCTGAAAGACATTTTTGTTGTGCAGACATCAGCTAGAAAATCCAGCCTCGTGGCCAAGGACCAAACCAATGAACAGTCCAACAAAACTTTAAAGCCTCCAGACACATGGTAGAGCTGTTGGACTTTATGAGAATCCCAAAGCCCTTACACTGTTTATGCTGGCCGGACCTGACTGCACGTGGGTAAGTAAGGAGTTTGAGACCGTCAACGACCCATCATTGTTATTCACCGCTCATTATGAGGAAGGACACAGCTTGCAATTAAAGTTTCAAAATGATGTTCTATTGTTCATCAAGATGGTAGAGCAGCTGGGCAATCCTTTCTGGGCTACAAGTCAGGAGCTCATAGTGCTCAATACACATAATGTCATTGAACATGCCATTGCTACTTCTCTATCTCAAATTCGTGAAGCTGGTCAAATCCTGCATGCAGCATATGTCATGGAAAGATTGGAAAAGGCTTCAGTACCAGTATCTAATACAATCAAGCGGAATAATATGCTAACCTTCACCAACTGACCTGAGCCCAAGAAAAGAGGTACAAACGACAGTGGCGTCCAGCGGCAGAATAAGATGTTGGTTACACAACTTTTCTTCTCACTCCAGTCACGACCCGATGCCGACATGACATACTTTTTTCGATTCGAACATCAGAGAGAGCCACCAAGCCTGGCGGATCGAGGTGCTGCGATCACGGATCAGACATTCTAAAGTGCCTCAATGCCTCCACTGGCCGCGCAGCTGCTGCCAAACAAGCCACCGTCGTGGTTTTGGATATGGCAGCTGTTATCCACATGGTGCGACCCACAACAGCAAAGACATTCAGCGAGTATGTGTCTCCCCGCATTGTACCATATTTGGAGGCCCAAATAACAAGTAGTACCCAACGCATTGACATCGTATGGGATAATTACACAGAGGAAAAATCCTCAAAGCTTTCACGCAGCAACGGCGTGGGGATAACCCACGGACAAGAATCGACGATGGCAGTAATCCAATCCCGATGCGTGACTGGACAGCGGATTCCTGAAAAATGAGGTGAACAAAAAAGAGCTTTTCTCCTTCATCAGAACACAGATCACCAAGGCTGACATGGGCGGAAAGCTGCTCCTGAGTACCCGCTTCGAGACCTCACAACACTTTAGCCGTGTAACTATCCCGAGGTGGACACCAGGTAGCGTCATACAACAGCCTATGTTCGCACTGTGGACAGCGAGGTAATAGTTTTGACAATCCGTTTGTCCCTCAGCCTTTCAGAGCTTCGAGTGGGCTTTGGCAAAAAAAACAGCATGGGCAGCATGGTCAAGCATACCGGATCTCAACGATACACTAGTTGCTCTCACGCATGACCCTGACCTCTTCATTCATGAGTCTGTGCATATGCAGCGCCTCGAACGCTTTGTCATAGTCATGTTTAACAAGGGATGTAGTGCAGCTGGTGTCAACACGGCCAGACATCAACTCTTCACTACTGGAAGGCAACTGCTGGAAAACATCCCACGTACCAAAGCCGCACTGTTCCAGCATGTAAAGCAAGCGCTACTACAGGCGAGATTCTACTGTCGTCAGGCCATCTCAGTCCAACAGAAAATTCCTGACTTCAGTAAGTTGGGCTGGCAAAAAGATGGCACCAGTACATGGCAACCACTATGGACAACTCTCAACAATGCTTCAGTGGCATGTGCATGGACATGAATGTGCAAATGCAACCGTGCAGGTGTCTGATGCACAGCCCTCTGCAAATGAGAAGGCTGGTGTGTTAGTAACGGTGGTGATGACCAGTAGTATGTGTTGCCGAAATCATAAAGTGCAAGCCAGAATGTATAGATAGGTATAGTAATCATTAGTAATCCTGTATTGTATATTTAACATTTAAATGCCACAACGGCATGTAGCATTTGGTCACTGCAGATGTCTCCGAATTATTTTAATTTAATTTAATTTTAAGCTTTATTGATTTTTTATTGACCTTGAAGGGTAAACTTGACCTCAGATCATTGAAATAACATCTCAATCAGATTCACCGACCCCGAAAACCCCTAAAATGAAGTATCATTCATGATTCTAGCCCTTTTAGTTTTTTAACTGCGATTGACATATAGCCCGGATGGCGGCCATTTTGGATTTTGCCAATATGGCGGCCCCATTGGTCGCCCGTCTTGGCGCCCGTCAAAAATGTTAAAAGTATTGCATGGGCCACCTCTGGGCCAAATTTGGTGCTTTTGGAAGAATCTGAACCAAAATATCCCTAACACCCCTGACTATCTGAACATGTGGAAGAATTATTTCACCGGCACTTGCTATCGGGGATAATTTACCATATAGAAATAAAGAGAAGTTGTAACTTTAACGATCTATAATACTTTTACTAATTAAGTTATCGCTTAGGTGCAAACGGCTCCACAAAATATAATTATCTATTTTTTGAGAAAAAGATGATTTAAATAGTCTTTTTTTAGGTTAAATAAAGGTTGTCAAAATCATATAGACAAAGAACAAAATAAAAGTACCCCTTCACTTATAATCGATGTATATCAAATATTATTATATATCTTTCTTAGGTGCAAACGGTCTCAAATGCGGCACTTCTTCATCTACAATGTAATTTTTATTTCATCAAAATAAGTTTAGATTTAGATGGTCTTTTTTGATGATATATTTGTAACTTCATGGTTTTAAATGTATTCGTGATAGTTTGGAAATGCTCCCGATTCGATCCAAAGTTTTAAGACCCTCATAAAATAATTTTTTATCCCCAGAGGTCTTAATCCGATTCATCTTATACACCATTCTGAAAGGATTAACATCATGAAGTGGTGTTTCCAAAGTATGGATGTTGTCTAAAAACGCTATACAGACGGCTATAAATAAGATCAGAATTACAATGTACGTACATTACGAAGGTCTTTACTTAGGGATTTAATGACCTACAGAACCGCGGTAGACGACTTTGAAAATAACTAGACATAGTATAACTTTATGGACAATCTGTTGACAAAGGGAAAGCTGCAATTATTATTTTTGTCACAATGGTTTCAGAAGTCGTTTATAACTTTATGGCCAATCTGTTGACAAAGGAAAGCTGCAATTATTATTTTTGTCACAATGGTTTCAGCAGTCGTTTGCTAAAAAAAAATAGTAACATTTACTATAGAACAGCTGAAAAGGGCACTGCGATTTCCGTATGACGTCGGCATAAATTAACACTACATCGGCTCGGCGATTTCCGTATGACGTCAGAATAAATTAACACTACATCGGCTCGGCTCGGCGATTTCCGTATGACGTCAGAATGAATTAACACTACATCGGCTCGGCGATTTCCGTATGACGTCAGAATAAATTAACACTACATCGGCTCGGCGATTTCCGTATGATGTCAGAATAAATTAACACTACATCGGCTCGGCGATTTCCGTATGACGTCAGAATAAATTAACACTACATCGGCTAGGCGATTTCCGTATGACGTCAGAATAAATTAACACTACATCGGCTCAGCGATTTCCGTATGACGTCAGAATAAATTAACACTACATCGGCTCGGCGATTTCCGTATGACGTCAGAATAAATTAACACTACATCGGCTAGGCGATTTCCGTATGACGTCAGAATAAATTAACACTACATCGGCTCGGCGATTTCCGTATGACGTCAGAATAATTTAACACTATATCTGCTCGGCGATTTCCATATGACGTCAGTATAAATTAACAGATTAAATTAACACTATATCTGCTCGGTGATTTCCGTGTGGCGTCAGTATAAATTAACAGAATAAATTAACACTATAATTGCTCGGCGATTTCCGTGTGACGTCAGTATAAATTAATATTACAACGGCTCTGCGATTTCCGTTTAAAAAGCGTAAGAGATCCGCATTTTTCGATGACATATGAAATGCAAGCACACGAACAATATCCCCCTCTAACGACGTTTTACGGCAATCACCTTGTCAATTTAGAATGTTCTATCTTAAGTAATTTCGAAACGGAGACAAAACAAGTCTAAAGATTGACGAATCTTCGAAAAACCATTCAGTCAAAGGAAGAAATTTCTCTAAATACACAAGCACGAAGAGGTATTTCATATTTAAGGACCTTCTATTTCCGGTTTTCTCCAAAAAGCTTTCAGTGACAACCAATAAATGCCGTTTTTCGGCACTATGCAAGAATGTGTTTAACTCTTTCAGTAGTCATGCTTTCATTTCCATATTTTCACCAAAATGTTTTCAAAGTCGCCCGTTGCTGATTTGTTGTATGTGGGAAAGGGTTAATGATTTTGTGCGCGTCACTACTAACTATTCTTACAATAAATCCTCGCTTTGTAATTAAAAAAGGATTATGGTTCTTAAGTGACACATCTTTTCTTCCAGAATAACTTGACATTTCGTGATTTAATATTTGTGATTTAATATAGCAATAAACCTGAACTGTTAAGTAATTCCCAATATAAAAAGTCCTTATATAACCCTTAACAGATAATTTCTGAAAACAATATTTCAAAAGCAGAAACTGTTCATACATGTAAAGAGCAATGTCGGCTTTTGCGAGATTGTTTTCAATGATATGAATACATGCATATGACTGTTGATAACACTGTTGCAAAAGTAGAACTGCATCAATGTCTGCTTTAGACTCATTTTTTTTCTTTTTCAAGTATATCGAGGACTTGGCGTGAAACGGTTGTAACTAAAAACCTACTTAAAAAACCCTGGGATAGGGGCAATTTCGATCCCTTTGTAAACAATGCAAATGTATGTGCCATTGCTCAGAACGAGCAATGGCACTTAAATTTCCA
This sequence comes from Serripes groenlandicus, assembly GCA_031761405.1. NCBI lineage: Eukaryota > Metazoa > Mollusca > Bivalvia > Cardiida > Cardiidae > Serripes > Serripes groenlandicus. The sequence continues at coordinate 21,503,904 of JASEVX010000012.1, forward strand.
ATGTTTACATAGAAAAATAATTTAACGCTTATAAAGACATCATGGCGAGGTGATTAACCTTGGTAAAAAATTACCAATTTTAGTTACAACTGTTTCACGCCAAGCCCTTGGTATGCAATACTTATTCATTCCTTTATAGAGAGTTTTTTTAGTTACTCAGTCCACTTAGGCGGCGGATTGCCAGGGTTCGATTCCCGGTTTGGTTAAAACAAATGCATGTACTTAGAACACAGTGGTATTGGCTTCCTTCCTTGGTGCTAAGACTTGCGGGGATAGCATAGGGACTGATTTGTGTCTTTGGTTGGTGTCAGGATAAATAATGCCGCATAAGGTGAAGCTTTTAATATATACACACTCACAAACTTGTTAGCCCTTTGACCACCGAGGTGGAGAGTGGTAAATCGTCCGCCTCGCGTCCGGGAGGTCGTAGATTCGATATTTAGCCGGGTCATACCAAATACTTTAAAAATAGACTTCCCTACTTTGGGCTCAGGATTGCAGGATAAGCATTACGACTGACTGGGTGGTGTCAGGATAAATGGACCAGTAGTTCTGGTAGCTTACGGTGTGATACAACTGAAATATTGCTGAAATCGGCGTAAAACACGAATACAGCAATCAAATATTAGTCGGGTGCCGGCGTTTTATAGTATAGTAATACGATATGGTAGAGGCAGGTAACTCCAGACTACCAACTCATCTATTTACCAATACAGGCATTCTACATGCATCAAATTAATTGCAGAAAAATATGTATAAATGAAAGAAATGTTTTTAAACGAACTTCATAACTAGCAATTTCTCCTTTTGACACAAAGTTTTTAAATATCGTCTGCTGCAGAGGCGTCAGAAAAGCGTGTGTATGAGGAAAAGGTTTTGCAAGTTTACTAGAAGTTCGAAGTAAGAATCTGGCACTAGGTGTCAATCGTCAATCGAAAGATTGAATGACCGAGCTGGGATTCCAACTCCAAACTCCTGGATCGATGGCAATGGTCTTAACCCACTGAGATATCGCGGCTCAACGGGGAATCCGCTGCAAATAGCATACTATGAGCCGTCCCTCGATAAAACCAATAATGTGGACTTTGCGTAAAGTATCGACCCGGATCAGCCTGCGCAGGTCACGCAGACTGATCCGGGCCGACACATTCCGTCACAGGGGGATAGAGGTAATGATTCCTGAAACAGAAAATCCACAGGAGGCGAAAAATGTCTATCCGGATAAGCCTGCGCGGCATGCTTAGACTGATCCGGGTCGATACTTTACGCAAAGTCCACATTGTTGGTTTTCTCGAGGGACGGCTAATATATCGTTGCGATTACGCTCAAACTTACATGAAACAAATAAATTGCTAAGGGTCGGGCGGCGCATGCATAGCCAATAAATGCATTATCTCCCGAAATAACACGTTACCACTTCATCGACGAATTTGTTCTTAAAACAGATACAGACGATCAAAACAAAGAGTTAAACAAGAAACAAGTTTGCTAATTATCCTCTTAATAAGACGGTTTCTATGGTAAAATGTTATATTTAGCAGATGTCAAATCTCATAAAGACACGACATCTGAACTTCGCTCTCCCGAATATAGATATGATGTCTGCCTCATACAAGTCTCCTTTCAGATTAAACTGTGCGTCAGGCAATCAAATTGCAGCCTTCAAAATCGTAAGGTACAACACCCATATACATACACAAGAAAGAGAATCGGTGGATGTCGAGTGTTCCGATTGTATAGAAACGAGCGTTGGTTGTATCCTGCGATTTCATTGGACAATAAAGGATCACCTGATCATTTTAAGTATATAGGGTCCAATCGGGACGACTGTTTATGCGGTGTCGTCAAATCAAACATAATAGCCGTTCCACGAGAAAACCAACATTGTGGACTCTGCGTAAAGTATCGACCCGAATTAGCCTAAGCGTGCCGCGCAGGCTAACTCTGACGGACACTGTTTCGGTGTTTTTTCTGTTTTCAGGAAAGATTACTCTTTACCTATATATCCCTGAGACGGAATGTCTCGGCCCGCCGGTTGATCTGGGGGCGATGCATTCATTACTCAGAGACTAGGAGTGTGTCGGCCGGGGTTAGCCTGCACAATGTTTTCAGAAATTGTCTGCTGCAGAGGCGTAAGAAAGGGTGTGTATGTTTGGAAAGTGTTAATTACATACATTGATTTATATTAAGAGAGAGTCAAACTAAGTAAGGATAGGATACTGATTAATTCACCGGACTGTTTTTTATCAAGTAATTTCCTGCGTGCCCAAAGGAGTTCAACCGACTGTTACTAACCTTATTAAAGCTACTGGACTTAAAAATAAACGCTCCTGTTTATTTCCTTTTGTAGATTGATCCACTTGTTGAGTAAACCTACACTGTCGTATGACTATAGCACAGGTGATGTTTTTGTTTGTATGGTCTTTTACGCGGCTTTCAACAATGTATCAGGTCATGATGTGTTGTTACCAGTGCTAATGGTCCATCTATCCCGATACAAATGGTCCAGTCGTTATGTTAACTCAACAACCCGACAAGCCCACGAAACGAGCACTTACGACTTTCTAAGAAAACTGTTAAGTACATTAAAACACCTAGGATAGATTAACCCTTTCCCTCATATAGACGCTTTCTGACGCCTCTGCAGCAGACGGCTTTTTGAAAACATAGTGACAAAAGAAGAAATTGCTCAAAACGAGCAATTTCTCCTTTTGACACAATGTTTTCCACTTGTAGTCAGTCATACGTTATCCATTCAATTATAGCGATTTTCTATGTTTTGACAAAATACGTTAAAATCGTCTGCTGCAGAATTGTCGTATGAGGGAAAGGGTTAACATATTTTCTTGTCATTTCCGTGTGAGCTCATTTTAATCCTTTTCTACTAACAACAACATACTATGGCTATGAAAACACTTAGGAAAATATATGAAAAATGAAAGAATAATTATTGAATAGAATTGAAATCAGTGTGTCAAAAACTGAAAAAACTAGAACTATCACTAAAGATGATTACCCCCTAAACAGCACATTGACCCACACCATAACTTAATAAGTAAAAGGGCCATAAATCTGTAAAATAACATGCAATTGTAACCCCTTTAGGATATGCACATCTCCTCTTGGTATAGAAGCTTCATGTAAAGTTTTATTGAATTCCACCCAGTGGTTTGTAAGAAATAGACCGGACAAAATATGGCTTCCGGCCGGCCGACCGACCGACCGACCGACCGACAGACAGACAGACAGACTGCCCGACACAGTGACTCCTATATACCCCCTCTTCTTCGAAGGGGGTATAATAAAAAAGTACGTGCAATTATTTTCCATTTTGCTGCAATGTTACCGAGTCGTCTGTTGCATATGGGAGAAGCGTCAAAATGCGTTTGCATGCACTTCGGTTAGGGTCTAGACTTGTTTTTTTTAGATTAATTGTCACAAGAAAGCAATACAAGTCTACTTGAACTAAATATTCATTCAAGACTTTGAGAAAAATCCTCTTCTTATGGAAACGATTTAAAATAATAGCCAATGGAGATAGTATGTCAGTCTGAGAACATATCGAGGGCTTGGCGTGAAACGGTTGTAACTAAAACCCTATTTTGAAAACCCTGGTTTAGGGGCAATTTTGACCCCTTTGTAAACAATGCAAATTTAGGTGCCATTGCTCAGAACGAGCAATGGCACCTAAATTTCCATTGTTTACCAAGAAAAATGATTTAACGCTTATAAAGACTTTATGGCGAGGTGATTAACCTTGGTAAAAAAATACCGATTTTAGTTACAACCGTTTCACGCCAAGCCCTTGATATGCGCCGACACATTCCGTCTCATGGGGATAGAGGTATAGGGTAATGAAATCCACAGTACAAATGTTTGTCCGGGTTAGCCTGTGGTTAGTCTCATCCGTGTCGATACCTCTTGACAAATGTTGTTAACGGCGCGGCGTAAACAAACAAGATGCAAATGTGAATTCGCCTTAGCAGGCTAATTGAGATTGTCGCTTTTATGGCATATTTTGTCTAGTAAATACAAAGAGTATCCTGTAACTTATTGTAGTCTGATCCTTTGCCTATCAAAACGACACTCACAGGGGCGTAGCTCCCTTTAGGCACTGTAGGCACGTGCCTACACATTTTTTCTCAAAATGCCCCACAATTCAGCTGCGGCGATAGACATCTGCGTAATGTATCGATCAGATCAGCCTGCGCTGTCCGTGCAGATTGATCCGGCCGATACATTTCGTCTAAGGGGGATAGATGTATAGAGTAGTGATTCTGGAAACAGAAAATCCACAGGAGGCGAAAAGTGTCTATCCGGGTAGGCCTGTGTGGCATTGAGTCCACAATGTTGATTTTCTCACGAGACGGCCTACACATTGATTATTGCATAGCTACGCCCCTGAATCATGTGCATACAAGGTTACGCAGGTATCATTCTGACATTGCGATCATTATCCGTACAGTCTCATCAGAATCTTCCCTTCGAGGTGAATGGAGCTAATGCCAGTCATGAGATCAACTTGCGTGTATCAGTTACCAGTGTTGGTCCCCCTAAAATATTTACATGGTTCATGTACGGCAAATTGGCGATCAGGGAAGCTTATGATCAGTTTACATGGATCCGCAGGCTGATCTGAATCTTCACTGGTTGCGAAATCCAAAATGCCGATTTTCTTATATAATATTCAATGCAAATATTCCTTAATAGGTATTCGTTTGTTGACGCGAAACATATTATCCGCCAAGAGTTTCAAATGTTCAACAATGATATGGGCCGTTCCGCGAGAAAACCAACATTTTGGACTCTGCATAAAGTATCGAGCCGGATCAGCATAAGCATGCCGCGCAGGCTAACCCGGGCAGACACTTTTCGCCTCCTGTGGATTTTCTGTTTCGGGACCTGTTACTTTATACCCATATTCCCCCGAGACGGAATGTGTCGGGCCGGATTAGCCTGCGTGGACTGCGCAGGTTGATCTGGGTCAATACATTACGCACAGTCCATAATGTTGTTTTTCTCACGGAACGGCTCATATTTATCATCTGTCATACTACTCCTATATAGAGTTCATCTGACAGCATTATTACAGCCCCTCTTCAAAATGTCACACACGTGCGTTTTCTTTTGATATAAAGCCCTTTCCAACGCGTTTTAACGCATCTACTGCAGACGACGTTTAAAATCAGTTTGTCATAAGAATAAATTGCTTATAGTGAGCAATTCCTCCTTCTGTCACAATGTTTTCAACATGATTCAATAATTATACTTGTGTTTATAGAGACAGAAAGGAGAGAAAGTATATCAGTTATTCGTATTCGACATAAATGGGTTTCTCAGCTTAAAAGCATTAACACAATAAAGAGCAAGTTTGGTTAGGGTGCTCTTATCTGTGAATTAATCAGTTTTTCTATTTGGTAGACTTACGTAGTATTTTCAATAAAACGATTCTTCACTTGGGTAAAAAATGACAACATTTTACGAAATCATTCATAGTACAACGTTTACATTTCCTATTGCTTCTGTCAATTATTCTATGTTTACCACCAATCTCATTAAAATCATCTCCTATTAACGCTACGCATCGGTCAGATCGTGAACTTTAGTTAGCTTGTGTCTACCACTTTCTATTAAATCATTAAACGACAGTCTAAGAACAAAAATATCTTAAAGGATATATAGAGATAAAATGAAGGTTATTTCTGGATGCTTGTTTGCCATAAATGCTTTTAACCCTTTCCCTCATATAGACGCTTTTTGACGCCTCTGCAGCAGATGGCTTTTTGAAAACATAGTGACAAAAGAAGAAATTGCTCAAACGAGCAATTTCTCCCTTTGCCACAATGTTTTCGACTTTTAGTAGGTTATCCATTGAATTAATGAGATTTTCAGTTTTTGGCCAAAATATGTTCAAAGTCGTCTGCTGCAGAATTGTCGTATGAGGGAAAGGGTTAAATCTTTGGGTAATTATAGGTATAAACTTGTCCACTGAATCTGTTGGTTTTCTCGTGGAACGGCTCATATCTTTGATCTGACGACACCTCAATAAATGTCAGAAAAGTCTGAAGGATCTAAAGACATATGATTGGCCAATTTTGGTGAAGTCAGATCCGGCCAATGTTCGTTAACAGCAAGTTGTCTTTGGCGCATATTAACGCTTTCCCACATACAACAAATCTCAAGCCAATTTCAAAACATTTAGGCAAAAATATCGAAACCCCCAGTTAATGAATGTATATTGACAGGACAAAGTTGAAAACATTGTTGCAAAAGAAGAAATTGCTCGTATTGAGCAATTTCTTCTTTTGTCACAGTGTTTTTTCAAAAGCCGTCTGCTATAGAGGCGTCCGAAAGCGTTTATATGAGGGAAACGGTTATTTAATATGTATTTTTCTGCTAGACAGCGTACGGATGGGACAATAGCATGGAGATCAGTATACCCTTTAAACCCATTACTTCACATGACTTTTCAAAGGTCGTCTGCCTTACAATCATCAGACGAACAATTTCAACAATCTAGTAAACTGAAAAATTTATATTGATAAAGAGTTGAAAATATTGCAACAAACGGTAAAATTGCTCGTTTTTAAGCAATTTCGTCTTTTATTGCAATGTCTTCAAATGTCATGTTCAAATGTCATGTTCAAATGGCGTCTTTGAGAAGTAAGAATACAATATACCATCGGCTGTAGTCCGGTAATTACACCTACGTAATGCCGAGGTATTACTGAAATACATTTGAAAGTGGTAATTAGTACCATTCAAACATAATAAATTACGTCGAGTTTCAAAAGCAGAGATATACTAACCCACCTACCTAGACTGGCTGACGATAACATAAGCATCCACTACTTTGAAGTCCACAACGAAGTACGTGACGAGTATCGTAAAATGACAGCTTTGGAAATTAAAATTTATAAAAAATACCTCTCTTAAAAGAGCAACCCTGTAAACACGATATAATGCATCGAATGTGCAGCAGTGACAATATTAGTAATTACATTTCAGCCTGAAAAGATCATCGTATATATTCGCAAAGCGAAATTTCCGATCTTAACGGCTAACAAAATGTGTTTACTTCCGCATTTTGGGCCGCTTAATTCATCTATAACCCGTTTTCTAGACTGGTCCAAACGTATTCCAAAATGAACTTTGTGGAGAACGTACTCAAAGTGGTGTATAGTTCGCGTCAGAGAACGAATTGAAACTGTTCTCATGTAAGCATGAATTCTGAGCATGGAGAATGTTTCTGAGTTGAGAATGTTTCGAGTTTTATAGTTTCGGGGCCTGTACTATGAACAGGAAATGAGCCCCGCCTATGAACAGGAAATGACCCCCATCACGCCAAAACCGACATTTTTTTAAACCCTTCCCGACATACAATATATCTGAAGTAGTCGACTTTGAAAAACGTCTGGGCAAATAAGGATGTTGTTAATTGCAACGCAATAATTGATTGAGTCGTTGGTGTTTTTTACGCCGCTTTTAACAACTGTTTAGTTATATCACTTTGAAAACAGCTGGGCAAATGAGAATGTTGTCAACTGCAACGCAATAATTGATTGATTGTTAGGTGTTTTCCGGCACTTGCAACACTTTTTCAGTTATATCACGGCGTTTCCTAGGTAACGGTTACTAGTACAACAAGTGCATTTTATCCTGACACCAGTCAGTGGTTATGCTAACCGCGCAAACCTGAGCGCCAAGGAGAGAATCCATTATTCTCAATTGTGTAAGTCTTGTGTATGACCCGGAGGCCTACGCTCTACTTTGTCTTTTTCAGCTGACTCGAACTGTCGGTCGGGATCATTGGATGCTTGGGGTTTAAGAAATGCAGTCATATTACGACGGCCAGTTGACCTATCAATGTGTTTCCTGGTTTGTTGTATGTCGTATCTTCTTGGTTATACTTGGTACGATAGCATGTATTTGTTTGTGATATTTCCTAGCAATGTGTTGTATTGTGTATGTTCTTAATCATACTTGATATACCATAAGGTAATTATTTATTTTTTTCTAGCAGTTTGATGGGTTTAGTTTGTTCTGGTTAATACTTGTTACAATCCAATGTATTTTTGGTGATGTTTACTATTGCAATTCGTCAATAAAATAGAAAAAGTTCAAATTAGATTTTGCAAAAAAAGGTATGTAACTTGTGATGCCATGGCACTCGGAGAATGAGGTAGATTACCTCTATGTATAACTTATATGACCTGAAGTTTTGGCTTAAATTAATACACATGGACAATTCAAGATATCCCAAACATTGTTATCAAATGATTAAACAATTAGATAATGTAGGTAAAAAAAAACATGGGTAACTTGTATAAGGGACTTGCTTATTAATTATGGATTTGGGTATGTTTGGATTAACCAATGAATTAACAGTGAAGATCATGATCAGACCGTGTGGATGCACTGGCTGATCCGGTTCTACACTGTTGACATAACGATCTGAAACAGCGTATGCCGTCGCGCAATCCGATCAGGGACTTCTTTGTTCGCCAACATGTCACACACGAATCATTGAAACCTTCGTTACGGTGTGTCCCATAGATATCCATTATGTAGCTATGTGTTTGTATAAGGGGCAATCTCATTTAAACCCAGACCTTAAACTCGCCCCCCGTATATATACGTACAGCGAAGTTTTTTCATTAAACCCAGACCTTAAACTCGCCCCTCGTATATATACGTACAGCGAAGTTTTTTCATTAAACCCAGACCTTAAACTCGCCCCTCGTATATATACGTACAGCGATTTTTTTTTTAATAAACCCAGACCTTTATCTCGCCCCTCGTATATATACGTACAGCGAAGTTTTTGTCATTAAACCCATACCTTTATCTCGCCCCTCGTATATATACGTACAGCGAAGTTTTTTTCATTAAACCCAGACCTTAAACTCGCCCCTTGTATATATACGTATAGCGATGGTTTTTTCTGAATTTATTGAGATTGTATAAGGGGTTACTTATAAATACTGTCTTGGTATATAGTAAGCAAGGCAAGGCAGTATACATACACATAGCTACAAAGGGTTTATCTACGGAACGGACCACTCTACTACTGTGATTTAAAGTCGGCTTTAGCTATTCAAGATTGCAATTTGATCGGTAATTAGTTAATAAACGTTCATTTAACTTACCATACATGCAATACTGGTATATCCAAATGTTATCAGTAATAGTGGAATAAACCAAACGAAAGTGAACAAACACAGCGTATATGACAGGTAAGTCAAGTTTTTGATCTCCCAGCTAACGGCACACCGTGTACCGAACTTTTCAACCTGATATTCCGACCACCCAAACAGCGGGCCTAGGGCCCAGGCACAACCGTACATAAAACAAGAACAAATGGCCATAACGGCCTTTGTCATTGAGCTGCTAAACACCCGCGAATGGTGAACAATTATACAGTAACGCTCCATTGCTATCACAGTCAGTAAGGAAATCTGAGATAGACCAAATGTGGTCGTCACGAACCCATAATACATGCACACATCATGACCAAATATCCATCCTTTGGAAAAATTGGAAATCACTACGAGGGGCAGGTTGAATATTGCCTGTCCGATATCACTGATTGATAACCCCACGATAAACACATTACTTACTGTCCGTAATTTACGATTTTGTATATAAACGTACAACACCATCGCGTTCTCGGAGAACCCGAGCACGAACACCACCGTCATGATGGAGCCAATTATGTAGAACAGAAACGGCGGTGCTATAACACCGACTTCTGCTATAACACCGACTTCTGATTGTTCCGTTAAGTAACACTGAACACATGCATGCGCGGACGCATTCGAAGACACGCTTTCGAATGTTGCATCCCGACCGTTGTCATAATGTTCGAGGGTGGAATAATCAAGTAAATTCGTAGACTGAGCAACGTTAATCGATGTACACTCCGAACAAGGCGAACTTAGAGAACCAATCGGTCTAGTCAAGTCGGAACTATTCAATTGCATCGTGCGGAGGAATCAATGCTCCTAGTATACTGGGAGTATTGGCTTTTATAGTTAGATGTACGCCCATCAGGTAATACACTCAGTTGTCGTAGTAAAACTCAAGACGAATTGAGTTCACTGTAATACTAGTACTTATAAGATCGGATTTCTAATCTCAAATAATATCTAATATTCCCCCACGAAATAAATACATGAATGTCCTTATCGAATAACGGAATATGCGAAGTTTACCTCGTTTAAATAATACAACAGTTGACGTAGGAATCTATAAAGTGATGTGTCACAAAAAAACACATTGGAAAACACGACTTATTAGACTGTCAGTGCCGTATACCCTTAAGTTGTCACAACATGGGAAAATAGGACTTATTAACACTTCTAGCGCCGCAGTCCCTAGAGTTTCGAATTGGGCGACTCCATTGTTCATGTGCCACACTCAATATGTCTTCTGTCAACTCAACTGGAATAAAACCCACCTATTCCTATATGCAGACATATTGACGCATAGGCCTATTCAGACAACATTCGAAAATATTTGTTATACAAAAGGACATATTGAGCATGTTCTTCTTTAACCATCATAATCTCTTCAACTATATTCAATAAGCTTACTTTCATTTACTGAGTTTTCTATATGTTGACAACGCCGAATGCCGCAGATTTCGTTTATGTGGGAAAAGGTTGGAGTCTCATTTGCGTATCTATAATAAGTTATCTATTTATTGCTGTGATGCGTTTTCAAATGCTCAACGAAGGAGTTACCATTGTATTTGCCCTTAGTTTGTATAGTCACAGTTCACCGATGAAAATGCTGTTTTCTGAGTGTTTATAGGACACAAACAAAAAACGAATCACAAAATAAAGTCTGGTGTTTTAATTAACTAATACTCAGACTGGTTGACGAATGTTTGGTCAAACGCTGTTATATTTGAAATTCCAATGGGTCAACATTTCTTCGAGCAACAAGTTGTCTTTGTATATTTATGGAGATGGGAAGGAACCCTTTCTAACATACAGGTACTTTCTGACGCCAATGCAGCAGACGCATTTTGAAAACTCGGAAAGAAGTTTGCTTCACCAGACTTTGTCAAACTACCTTTGATTCGACAAGATATACCGAAGGACAGTTTCTTTTTAACCCTTCCCTACATACAAGAAATCTGCAGCAGACGACAGTTTTTTTAAGGAAAGGAAAATCTCTATAATTGAATGGATAACCAATGACTAAAAGTGGAAAATATTGAGCAGAATGAGAAATTGCTCGTCATGAGCAACTTCTTCTTTTGCCACAAGGTTTTCAAAAGTCGTCTGCTTCAGAGGCATCAGAAAGCGTCTGTATGAGGAAAAGGCTTAATACATGGACATATCATACTTTTCCAACTTGTGTATATAGCAGCATCCTCGGTACCCAGGCTATTCATAAAATATATGATACCCTGGGCAAATTGGCTGTAAAAATCTCGTACTCATGAATAATTTATGAAATGAAATGCAGCCGCTTGATTGGCCGCATGACATAAACCTCATGCGATACGAACATTACAGTGTAGTTACGGAGGAAATCGTGGTGCATGCTTTGCGAAGTTTCGCTAGCCAATTTGCCCAGGGTATCATATATTGTATGAATAGCCTGGGTGCCGAGGATGATATAGCAGACGACTGTTGGAAATTCATTGGTCACACGCAATATATTCTAATGACGAGCCATTTCTCCTTTTGCCACTATGTTTTCATCACTGTTAAATAATCATAACTGCATGTGTTTATCCAAAAATCTTACCAATTTACCAAGATTTATTAATAGTCTCCTGTTGTAAACATGTGCGGGAAATTGTAAATGTTTATCGATATAACACAATGAGTGTTTTTACCTAAAATGGTGTATTTAAGAAACATAATTTAAAATATTTCCGTAAAATTGATTGGTTTTTGGGATAGGGACGTTTCGCGCCTATCCCATACTCATGCTGCTTTCGAAAAGTCGGATTAAAGCTGCAACCACAGTCCACATGTGTATACCTACACCAGAATCGAGTTTTGATTGGTTATAATCTGCCTTTTCAACGATTTCATTGGTTCGACCGAATCACGAAAAACCATCCGCTTGCATTGATTAAATAGACAAAATAGTTCAAACGAGTGAAACACACTCTGAACTATGATTGACCTTAATGTCAGTGGTGTAAGGTAACGTCGACCGTGCTGTGACCCCATTAGCTTACAACAGTCGACTTACATAGAGAAATGTGCAAATCACTGTAAATAAAATTATTGAAAGGAGTGGAAACCATTGTGGCAAAAGTATAAATTGCCTACGATAAGCAATTTCTCCTTTTGTCACAATGTTTCCGATTGTCGTCTGCTGCACATGCGTCTGTAAGCGGGAAATGGTTACATCCTCCCCATGGAAGCGGAACCCTTTCCGTGATGATATAACAGTTCGAATATTGAAATATTGTTGAAAATGGAGCTATTGCTGACAATGAACAATTTCTCCTTTTCACACAATGCTTTCAAACACGTTTCAAATTAATTCTTTTCATATTTAAACGTTTTACTGTGGACATTCTTTTACTCTATCTCCTTTCCAGACACATTTTGAATAACATGCTAGAGATTAATGATAACGAGCAATTGCGCCTTACATCAAGAGGAAAAATATATAGTTTATACATAGCTTTGTGGAAAAAGAGGAAATGGGTCACGAATAACCATTCTGCAGCCGTCTGCTGCACATGCGTCGAAAAGCGACTTTAAACGGGAAAGTATTGAACCGTTTCCGTTATAGCTATTTAGTTACATACGAATGTTGAAGGTATATTTGCGTACGGAGCAACTGCTGACAATGAGCAATTCCTCCTTTCCAAACAATGCTTTGAAACATTAATCAATTTTTTTCTATAACCTAGATAACGAAACTATTTGTCTACAGTTATTATTTTAACCTTTGCCCCTTTTAGACACATTTGACTAACCTTAACAGATAAATGATAATCAGCAAGTTTGTCTTTTTCCACAATGTTTTAATTACTATTCAAAATAATACTTTCAGGCTAAGTTAAATGTTGTTTGCTGTATATTTAGTCTACGTGGTCAAGGGTAAGGACTTGTTATTACATAATCCGTCCAAAGAGAGAGGTCCTACTGTGTATACATTGTACATGCCATGACAGAATGGTACTAACGGTCTCACCGCTACTGGGAATTGTTGGTAAAACAGGTCGCGTGTTGTGTTGAATATTCTCACGTGTCCCAGTTCATCTACAAATGTGTTTCCTTGTTTTCTCACACCAGTACTCCACACAACAATCTTACCAACCTACTGGGTTCTTTTTCACATAGACTTAGCCCATTTGTGAAAGACGAATGACGCATGTCGCATTGACTTATGTCAAACGTTGGAAAGAAAGTTGGCCGAAAATGTCAACATACACACGAGTTATAACCGCAAGGTCATTATTTATTTTATAATTGAGGCGCTTCTACCAATTTTGGAACTAAAATTATAATGTATATGCATTTGCGCTAATTGAAGATTCAACGTTCGGCAACGTGTAATCTAGTCCTAGACGTATCTGTTGACTAATAAACTTGACTCTGTCTGTAAAGCTTGGAGGTATAATCCGGTGTCCGGCCGGCTGTCTGCCTGAATGTGCATTCGTCCGTCCGTCATGGATTGCATGTATTGGTCAAAACGTTGTTTCTGTATGGCAGATTTATTTGAAAGTGGTCACACTTATACCGTGTGATCAGGAGAACGGCAAAATACTAGGTACTAACTCTGGTCTGCTTATCTTAGTTTATCTTCATTTTTCCTTATTTAGTTCAGCGATTGTCTCAATTAATTTCCATTGTATCCATTTCAAACTTGGTTTGTAGGTAACTTATGACCTACACATTTGCAGTGCACCATTACCATAACTTTAGCATGCTGCGTTTGGAGTGTGTATATTTTTGTCTTTCCATGTTCTCACTTATTATATGACTTTCGCATGCAACACATGCGTTCCGTGAAATGCCATTGTTTCGTTAATGAGTGTTTCCCAAGCGTTGTACTTTGTCCAGAGCGACTGACTGTCTGTCCGTCTTTGTGTTCATCCATCCGTCCGTCTGTCCGTTACGGTTTGCATTAATGGGTCAAAACTTTGTTTCTGTTTCGCGGATCCATTTCAAAGTCGTCACACGTATACATTGGGATTAAGAGATACAATATTTTGAACACAAATCTGATCTGGTTTTTTTAGGTGTAAAACTCATCTTTCATTTCTTCGGTTATTGTCTCAATAAATGTCCAATGTATCAATTTAAGACGTGTTGTATAGGAAACTCAGAGCTACAGATGTGCAGTGCAAAAGAAACATAACTCTAGCATGCTTTCGATTGTCTTTCATTTATCAGCATGATAACAATATACATTGTGAATCTTTAGTGATTTCTGAACTGGAAATATTTTAATTAAGGGTCGCTGCTCAGTTTTTTGTCAATCTTTTTATTTTGTTTATACAAGAAAAGGGTCAAACCTTGATAAATTAGGTATTTGTATTGTATAGGTAGGCAATATGTGTGCTTCGCACATTTTTGGTTTGGTTTGTTTAAAGGTCATTATTTCAACAATGTTTGTCTATAGTACATGTATCTATGCCATATATTTTCAACTTACATATGCCCCTATACCATCAGCGCTTTGACTTTTATCTTTATTTGTATTTATATCATACAGGGTGTTTCATAATATCTGTTACCATTTTGGTGCTTTATATTTCTCTAACAATGTAAAACACGCTTAAATAAACTTAACAACGTGATAGTAGACAGAGTAAAGTTTTATTTGATATATGACATCAGAAGATTATCTTAAACACATGCCTTTATACGGGTTTTCTCAATATGTCAGTTCTACAACAAGTGTTCCAGATGACGTCCTTTTTGTTGAATTACGACGTCTAGACGTTTCTTGAAGTTACAAATCACTGATTTGCAGGTGTCCGTTGAAATATTTCTTATTTCTCGCTTTTTGGATATTTTCAAATATTCTAGAGATGCTGGTGCGGGGCTGTACACCCTGTCTTTGAGATATCCCCAGAGGAAAAAGTCCAGCGGACTTAGATCGGGAGAGTGAGGGGGCCATACTGTGTCTGTCCTGTAAGAAATAAAGTTTGTACCGAAACTTCTCTCAAGCCACGAAAGTACCTCCCTGGAAGTGTGCGGAGTAGCACAGTCTTGCTGAAATCACAGTGTGTTAAGGTCCATACCCTTTCTTCTTAATGCTGGCACAAACTTCTTTTTTAGGAGATCTAAATATCGACTACTGTTAATTGTCTCTACCTCACCGTCCTCATCCTCAAAGAAAAATGGACCAATAATGCCAGAAGAACTTAATGCTGCCCAAACAGTTACTTTCTCAGAATGCAAAGATCTTTCTGTGTAAATATTTGTTTTTTCTGTACCCCAGAAACGATAGTTACGTTTGTTTACTTGCGCATTTAAGTAGAAATGCGCTTCATCTGAAAACCAAGTATTGTCTGCCATATCCTGTCGATATTTCATCCACGTGCGTAGCGAACGCAAGCCGACTGTCAATATCAGAAGGTTTCAAGTGTTGCATAATAGAAATAGTGTACAGTTTTAATTTCAAATCGAATCTCAGCAATCTGTAGACACTAGTTGCAATTGCATTGTTAGTAATGTCACCTAACACTCTACGTACAGACCTTTGTGGAGTTTCTTCAATAACAGTTCTCAGTTGTTCGATACTCTCTGAAGTCCTGACTGATTTTAGCCGGCCGGCATCGCTACGGCGTCGATCAATAGCTGATCCTGACTGCTCAAACCTTTTTACAATTATATGCACTTGCATCTTACTGAGTTTCTCATTATCGGGGTACAATTTCTGCATCGATCTGATCACTGTAACTGGTGAATAACTCTTATAATACAGTTTAAAAACTTCTGTGCACTGCTCTGTGGACGGCGCCATCTTGGAATAACGACTTGTTTGGATGACGTCGTTGATGACGTCATGACGTCAACATTTGCCCGTACTTTCTACACCACACACAACTTTATTCTGACTACTTCAAAATGACATCTGACATGACTGCATTATTCATTATATGTATCTTTTATAATAGTTTTTAATGTTAACAGATAATATATCTATAGGTGCTACCTATTTACGAAAAAAACGCAAGATAATAATAAACAAAAATTAAAGAGCATACTTTGGCCATAAAAAAGGATTTATAAGTAATTGACTAGACAATAATAAGGTTAATGTCATGTTTCTTGCATTATCAAAACATATTTGGAATTCGTATTGCTGTCGTCTATTATTACGAACAGAAAATAATAAGTAGAGTAAAGACTGGATTTAAATGTTGTTTTTGGTGATGATCATCATACTGCTATCCCACAACCATAAAAATAGCGGACACGGCACTAACCCAATCCAATATGGCGTCCAATATGGCGGCAACGAGTAAACATACTGGAAATGCAATGAATATGAAATTGGTCTTGGTTTTATCGGCAGTGGAAGATATCAAGAACAATCAGGACAGCTTGCGCAAATCTTGTGAAAAGAAAATGGATAAACTGCGGTCTGATCTTAAGGCAGACATCGATTCTAGAGTAAGGCGTTTGAGGGATGAAATGACAATGGCACTGAGCAAAGATAGAGGACGAATTGACAATGTAGTTTAAAATGTTCACGAACTTCATTCTCGCTCGAATGTACGGTATCGAGAGCAAAGGTCCCGTTATAACAACTACTGGCAGTGACCCATTACATGACCCTGACCTCACCGTAATAGCAAACGGTATTCCCTTCTCACAAACAGAATCTATTTTGGAAAAAGCTGTCTTTATTTACGCTCTTGGTAATGCGGTGTCTTTCAGTGGCTACATTTAATATACAGATACAGGCAGAATCCCTAGTCTAGCAAACAAACCTGGGTTAGAGAAAATACGTGTCCTGAGAAATATTATCGGTCCTGAGGTCTTCCACAATATACAGAAACGTTCATCTCAAAAGCAGCAACTCGATACTTATTGAGCTTAATGTAAGAGCATTATTTAAGACTCTCCCACAGGGCCATTTACTCACTGGTAGGAACCCACCGGTTCCAACGTACGATAACTATTGCTCACTTAAACGTGTGTGGTTGGACAAGTAAGAATCGTAAATTGCGTCAAGAAATTATTCATGGAATAAACACTGACATCATCTCGATAAATGAAACCCATTTAATTGATCAGAATAGCATCCGTATCGACGGTTATAATTGGTACGGTAACAACAGACACGAATTACACACGCGTGTTCAAAAATGCTCTGGTGGCGTGGGATTGTTAATAAAGTCGTGCATAAACTGTGAGTATAATGTAGAAATTGTGTACAAGTGTTACGATGGAATTTTAGCCCTGAAATTGGAATCATGCGCAACATCGTTCATTAAAACAATTAAAGACCTCCCGTGATAAAAGACCATGGGTGGGTTTTATACACAGGTTGGACTATTCAATGTATTGAGTTGAAGTAGAGTCATTCTTGAAAAGTTATAGGTGACGTCACCGCCCACCAACGTGTCTATATGTATTCATTTAATCTGTAATCAAAGCTATTTCC
The DNA here is from genome assembly GCA_031761405.1 of Serripes groenlandicus. Classification (NCBI taxonomy): domain Eukaryota; kingdom Metazoa; phylum Mollusca; class Bivalvia; order Cardiida; family Cardiidae; genus Serripes; species Serripes groenlandicus. Next base: position 21,521,514 of record JASEVX010000012.1, read on the forward strand.
ATTCAATGTATACATTAAATTACCCTGTTGAATATCTCACTCGTAACACTCAATTAAATGTGTTCATAACGTCAAGGACAAAATCCGATTATATGAGTTTTAGTACCCATTCAGGGCGAGGTACGAGTGATATAATTAACACGCATATGATTTAAACCCTTTCTCACATTCGAAAAATGTGCAGCAGACGACTTTGAAAACATTTAGGGCAAAAATAGGAAAACTCTCTATAAATGTAAATTTAATTATGGAAAAGAAGAAATTGCTCATCATGATCACTTTCTCCCTTTGCCACAAGGATTTCAAAGGTCGCCTGCTGCAGAGGCGTGGGAAAGCGTCTGTATGTGGGAAAGGCTTAATTAAACTACACTAATAAAGCGGCATTAATATGAAAGCTGCAGTGCAGGACATCATGTCATGTTCGAATTAAAATGATAAAAATACACTGCCTACTCATTTGGAATTTGTTATCTACGAAAGAAGGCAACCGGATGCTTAAAATCGTTCTGCAAGACGGTTCTGTATAGACAGAGGGTGACACATTCGTATAGACTTTCGCTGTAACACATACAAAAAGCTCATGTCTAAGTTTATGTAATATAAAGCATGAACATTTGTTATATCAACTATTATTTACTATTCATTTCAATGTTTTGATTCCTTTTTGGTATATATTTATTCACTGGGATTTGACTATTTGAAGAAAAGAAAATAATTGAGTCGATATCGAAAATCTGCTTCGACTCGATTCACAGACATGTACATGCATTTCCGCAGAAATACATTTTTCATTTTCAATTTTGTAATTCATATATTTCAAACAGCACATTTATGTAAAGCTCTTTCTATTGCGTCAGAGATGTCAAATCAACTCCATTTTCCGGTTGATATCCCACCAAGTTAACGCAGTTTGTTATTTGAGTGACGGATTATTTTGCGGCACGATACGAGACATGGATACTCCGGAACCAGCAATTCCATTTTTAGCAAATATTCCACAGATGTAAGTGGTTTCATTGACATTATATAATACCCGAAAGTGTTTTCAGTAATGGCGAGCTACTGAAGAAAGAGATATTTGAAGTAATTCATTGCCGATATTGTAATAAGACTCAAACAATAGGGACTGATTCCATTCGCTGAGTGTCGCCTACGTTAGCAATTGACGAGCCCCTTGCTTCAGACGGGCCAACAGGGGGAGATGGGTATAGAGTAACAGGTCCTGACACAGAAAATCCACAGGTTAGCTTATGCTGATCCGGGTCGATACTCTACTCACGGTCCAAAATGTTGGTTTGCTCGCGGAACGGCTCATATCATTGTTGATCATTTGATACTCTTGGCGGATAACAAGTTTAGCGTCAAAAAACGAATGCCGAATAAGGAATATTTGCATTGAGTTCATAAAAGTAAATCGGCATTTGGGATTTTGCAACCAGTGAAGATTCAGATCAGACTGCGCATCCATGCAAACTGATCATAATCTACCCCGTTTGCCATTTTGCCGTACATGAACCATATAAGCCTTTTAGGGGGAAATATTGTGACCAACATCTTTTTTTCAGTTATATCATGGCGTTTTGGTATTGCCTAAACAAAAGATGCCATAAAAGCAACATTCTCAATTTGAGGCGAATTGACAGTTACAGTTTGTTTGTCTACACCGCGCTACTTTCAACATTTTTTCAGTTATATCATGGCATTTTGGTATTGCCTAAACAAAAGATGCCATAGAAGTAAAACTCTCCATTTGAGGCGAATTCACAGTTGCAGTTTGTTTGTCTACACCGCGCTGCTTTCAACATTTTTTCAGTTATATCATGGCGTTTTGATATTGCCTAAACAAAAGAAACCATAAAAGCAACACTCTCCATTTGAGGCGAATTCACAGTTGCAGATTGTTTGTCTACACCGCGCTACTTTCAACATTGTTTCAGTTATATCATGGCGTTTTGGTATTAACAAAAGATGCCATAAAAGCAACACTCTCCATTTGAGGCGAATTCACAGTTGCAGTTGGTTTGTCTACACCGCACTGGTTTCAACAGTTGTTCTATCATGGCGTATCCTGGGTAGAAGTGGTGAAGCTACAACTTTGATCATGTTTTCAGAATGTGCACTTGGGTCTTTACAACATATAGGCGAACAGTGAAGACTCTGGTGAGACTGAGCGTCCGTGGCAGATGCGCTTTAAAGTGTCTGTATGTGGGAAAGGGTTAATGGTTTTTTTTTATTCCTTCGAAGATGAAATGATCTTCTTCTGATGAGCAATTTCATCTTTAGCTACAGTGTTTTCAAAAGCCGTCTGATGCAGAGTCGCCAGAAAGCGTCTGTTTGTTAGAAAAGGTTAATGCTCATTGATGCCTTCGTAAGTAAAAAATAATCTTCCCGGAAACCAAACTATGAATCAATCTTACGATGTATGGTTTTTACACACAAACTATTTATGAATGGAATTCAGGCGAGCGCGGTGAATTCTGGGAAAAACGAGCGACGGAAAAACATGACGGTTTAGGTAGCGTGGGTGGTAATTTAACCGCTACTTATGGTCTGGATGTATCACGTGATCCGACAAAATATAAAAAGGGGTTGGGGTCTTTCTTGTCGATAAAAGGTTTTAGTGATTCTTTGTATGCCGAACAGTCACGTGCAAACCTGCACGATGTGCACAGTTTATTTATACAATTGTTGTATTGGAAAAACTGATATTTAAAATATCTCTAGCATTGAGCATGCACGTCACTGTGGGAAAATTTAGCTTCTGCATTTCTTGAATGACTCGATTATTGGTTTATATTGGAACTAGACTGACTTTAACACGAGACTTGTGTAAATATAGCACGGCCACGTTAGGCAACACGTGCGCTTTCGGTTTTTATTTGAGTGGGAGTGGGGGGGAGTAAACATTTGAAAAGCTCTTTAGTGTGGGAATTATTTTTGATTGCTTAATTTAAATACTCGCCCCTATTATGGATGTTTTACCTTTAAACACATTAATCACAAACTCAAACAAATGACAATACAGCAGACGATTTTGATTATACTGCAATTTCTCCGTTTACCACAATGTGGGTTTTTTTTAAAATCGACCCTGTCTGTATATGGTATTCAAATTATATGACCAGCAATTTTGGTGTCTCATTGACATTCCGTTACGATATCATATATTGGACGAATTACGTTTAATTAATGGAGCTACAGTTTAATTTTTTTTTTTTTGAATAGGCATATTGGACTTACTTAAACGTATGCGACCAGTGACTGGAATTGTGCGCTTGCAAGGCTCACCTGAGTTTTCTCTGCAATAATACACAGTAGAACCTGTGTATAAAGACCACCTATGGGAACTCAACAATCTGATCTTTGTTCACAGGTGGTATTTAATTGCAGCATCATTTATCCAGAAAATGAGTAATTGGTAAACTAAATGAGTGATTGCTCTAGACAGGGAATCGCTATTCAAGGGTGGTCTTTAGCACGGGTTTGATTATACATTTTAAGCCCAATGGCTAAACGGGGTTCATATTTTGTCAGGACAATTCTTCAATGGCGCCTTTCTTCGTACTTAAGATATTACAATCTTTGAATTGCCCTAACGCCCATTGTGGCAAATTACCCCTAAGCGTCCATCAATGTGGTCTGCAGGAATCCGATAAGAAAGATTCCGGTGTAGCTTTTTTAATGGGTATATGTGGCCAAACAGCCCAACAGCCTCGTGGCATTGTTTTTAATAAATCTAGTTGTAATGAGAGAGTTCGGAAGGTAGTCACATTGTGATTGTCTCTTATCTTATTTTTTTTCTCCAAAATCTGGCTTTCAGTTTCCGAGAAAAGCATTCTTAAAGTATTTTCTGCATAGATTACATATATCCTAAGTAACCTAGCATGTTATTGTTTAGTGAAGCAATACGTAATTCTTAGACAATCTCCCTTTCAAAGATAAGCGAGGACAAATAGAGTTGTTAACTTGTATTATTACCTGATGCACTATATAAATGTTAATTAACCATTGTTTACTATTATTTAATGAAATTGGGAATATTGCAATGTTTTGACCTGTTGACCGGTCAAAGGTATGAACTGTTGCCCGCGCGTGCGGTTACGTCATTGGTTACGTCATTTGTAATGTTTGTATTATTTGTGTAAACAAACTGAATAACATTCGCTTAGGATGTACTGAATTTAAAAAAAGAAAGGGAGCATTATTATTAAATGTTCTGATAATGTTGTCATTTAAAACATATTAACTTCCTTTATTATTTAATCATTATGCCTTTTTATATTGCTTCAAAATTTAAAACGTAGTGTATTAAATTTGTTTGAGATAAAGATCTGAATGTTTTCGTGAGCCTTCCAAGCACTGTCCGGATGCCTTGTTTAATTTTATTATATAGCTGTGTAAAAAGAACATATTAAAATCCATGTATATACATTTTAATCTAGAACTTGTATTGTATCAAATGCTTTTGAAATTTAGTAGAAATTTTTGGAAAACTTTAATGAAAATTGAAGATTTGTTTGGAAAAAAAAAATATAATCATATTTTAACATTTATTAGACATTCATTAGAAAAGCTGAAAATTTTGCTCAGTGACATATACTTTTCTTTTTAAATATTGATAAATGATAGTTATTTCAATAATCTGAAGAAGTTTCAAAAAAAGCTAAATATTATAAATATATTTTTGCCTTATTTCAAAGTTTTGAATTTGTCTATTCTTACACCTGACAGATATGGGTTCTCATTAGGGCAAAAATAAAATATTTTTTAGGTTTAATTACAACATATCACATGAACGTCCAAATATTATGGTTTAAATAACTTCAGAATGAGATTTAAACCACAAGAAGACAAACAATTAGCATATCATCTTTATAAAGCCCCATACATACCTTTTGTTCTTATTTTTTTTTTAAATAAACATACATCCAACTGTAAGAAAAAACAATGTTACAACAAAAGTTAATTATTATAATAAAAAAATCCACTTTTCAGGTCAGTACATACTTAAAGTAAATACTTTGTCTTTTTTCCTTTTTAAACAATGAAATTGAATCAGGTAATAAAACAGTTATTTAATGTGTACTTGTCAAATCCGTAGTCCCTCGGTGTCGGAGAAGACGTTCTGAATTGTTGCCCTCGACCTCTCGGTCTCGGGAAAACAGTTCAAAAGTCACCCGCTCCGCTTCTGGACAACAGTTTTGACTGTTACACAAATACCCATTAATTAACTGTATATTGCATCGAACATATCGCCATAAGTATTCTAGTGAACCCTTCCCAAGGTGCGGAGGAAATTTAACGGACATTTGAAAATAGTATACAGAATACAGAATAGTTTATTAGACTTTAGCATAACATAGCTAATCGTCATACAAATAATATTATCATGTGTAAGCATGCAAATACAGAGTTGTGATTAATAACAAAAATGGAAAATAAAAACATTGTTGAGGCAAATTGAGCATTTTATGTTGTTGCAACTATGTTTCAATGACCATTGAATATGTATACTTTCATTTATGGACATATTCCATATTGTTGCTAAGATTTTTTCAAAGTCGTCTGCTACATTCGAACGGACACGGATACAACAGTTGTCTATCTACACTCAACAAAATTCGTAAACGGTCACTTCAATACTCTTTTCTTACAAAAACAATAAATACAATTTTATAAAATTTATTGAAGCATAAAAAACACAATTTCATTCAAAATAAATTAAGAGTTGACATATTCTGCTTGAATATAGAAGGCGTACCGCTAATTCAAAAGTCACAAAGGCATATTAGTGTACGACTTTCAGGTGTCAATACCGTGTATGCCCTCCACCGGCCGCAATCACGGCTTGACAACGACTCCTCATTGAACCAATATATCTGTGAAGATACTGCTGATGGATATTTGTCCAATCTTGGTTGGCGTCACGCTCCAATTCCCGTAGATTCAGCTGCTGAGGTCGGGCCCCTATCCTTCGTTTCAACAAGTCCCAGACATGCTCGATTGGGTTCAGGTCTGGACTTTTAGGAGGAAAAGGGATGACTCGTATGTTATTGACCTGTAGCATAGCTAATGTTGCTCTGGCGACGTGACATGGAGCGTTGTCTTGGATTAGTTACATGCCACGGTTTGACGCAATATGCTGTATTAGCACAGGTTGAATGATGTACGTCTGATATAGTCTCGCATACATGTTGCCTTGTATGCAAACAATCGGTGTTTTAGTGTGCATCGAAATGCCCGCCCATATCATAATGGATCCTCCCCCGAACTGGTCCACCTCAATAACACAAATGGCACTGTTTCTTTCACCACGACGGCGATAAATGCGCGTGCGTCCGTCGGCAAAACGAAATGTTATCCTTGTCTCGTCGACAAACAGAACATTTGCCCAGTCGGCCCTGGTGAACCGTAAATGTTGCCTTGCCCAAGCTAAGCGAGCTTGGCGGTGTCTTCTCGTTAAGATAGGACCTTTCTTGGGTCGACGGCATCGAAGTCCGACGTCACGTAATCGGTTCCGTACGGTTTGGGCTGATACATGACGTCCATGTGTCCCCCTGGTATGCCTAGATGTCGTTGTAGCTGGTAGAAATCGATCACGGAGATATGATACGATCATGTATCTGTCCTGCTGTGGTGTTGTGAACCTCTGCTTGAATCGTCGGTGTCGATCAGCCACACTTCCGGTTTGGTTGAATTTTGCCCAAAGTGCTTGCATGGTTGATAGCCGCCGATTGAAGTTTCTTGCCACCTGAAATGA
>JASEVX010000012.1:21530773-21559001 GCA_031761405.1 Serripes groenlandicus
GGATTTTCTTTTTATTATGGGTAACAATCATGATGTGTTGTCATTTCTGAGAATATTAATTTTTTGAAAACAAAAATTGTAGCATTTGAGAGTCGTGATAACGGGGTTTCCTGATGGAATCATACGACATCCGGTTGTGCGCGCAACAAAGATAACACCAGTTTTGCGTTTACCTTGGTATTCGTGATAACACGTTATTCGTAGAACCTACTATATATACAGTTAACAAGGAAACAGCTGTTCAGTCAGACCTGTGCTAAAGACCACCTGTATGTAGCAATTCACTGACTATAGCAACCAAACTTTTGATTTCCAAATTACTCATTTTCTGCCGCGATGATAAATGATCCTGTAATTAAATACCACCCGTGAACAAAGACCATAATGTTATCTTCCCACGGGTGGTCTTTAAATACAGGTTGAACTGTACATTGTATATGAAAATAATGTATAATGTATGTAAGTGTGCCTGTTTGTTTGATTGATTGCATGTACAAGGTGGACGTTTTTCGATTGTGAATAAAATCTTGAAACTTAAATCATGTGTTCCTTTAAGCTCTCTTGTTTATATTATTTTACAAAAAAAGGTAATCTGATGACAAATGTGATTGCAAATGCAGTTTCAACCGGGAATTTCCTAATAATATTTCACGTGATATTCTCACACTATCTTTAACCCTCAGAATGTTTACAAAAGTTGTCTGCTGCAGCTGCTTAACCCTTTCCTACATACAGCAAATCTGCAGCAGACAACTTTAAACATATGGAGACTAAAACCTGAAAAATATCCATAAAAGATTGCTTTATTGTTAAATAAAGTTGAAAACATTGTGGCCAAAAGGAAAATTGCTCATCATAAGCAATTTTACATTTGGCCACAATGTTTTCAAAAAACGTCTGCTGCTATTGTGTAAAAATACGTCTGCGGGTGGGAAAGGTTCAATCCTTTCTCGCGTGAAGACAGTTTTTGATGCATCTGCAGCAGACGACTTTCGAAAACTTTTTGCCACAATGTTTTCAACTCTATTCAATAATTAATGTATTAGTTATAGAGATATTACCTTCTTTTGACGAGATTATTTCAAATCGTCTGCTGCAGATATGTTGTATTTTGTAAAGGGTAAATTACTGACACATTTGTTCATATTATTTCAGAAAACAACGATCAAATGTCATTTAATGACTCATTTTTTTAAATAATTTAATGTGTTTGGAGATGTATAGTTTCTAACACGAATTGCAAATTCTATTTCATACGATATGGTCACACAATACCTTTGGTTATGTAGACCTTACTTACTTACATGTCACAACTAATTCGAACCTCGCTTATATAATTAATTATATAATTTTCATTATCAGCAATATTTTTGCCTTTGGCCATTTACAAAATAATTATATGGCAGAGACAGACATAATACATTAATACATCAAATTACATACAAATATACGATATGGTCACACAATACCTTTGATTATGTAGACCTTAATTCAATGTTTTTTATGATGTAATGTGTTTGGAGATATATAGTTTCTATACGAATTTCAAATTAATTAATTATATTTCATACGATATGGTCACACAAATACCTTTGAGTATGTAGACCTTAATTATATATCACAGCTAATTCGAACCTCGCTTATATAATCTTGTAATTTAATGTGAATAAACCATCCGTAATTTTAGAAAGCACATGTATATTATACGTTCAAATGAGTGCTTTGGTTATACATTATAATGACATTCATCGTGTTCTCTAAACGGCAGACTTTCCAAGCAACTGGCTGCTTTTCCAAATAGACTGTTAGCCCAATGGTGGAAGACGAATGACGCTTGTCTTAGTGACTGTTGTCAAACGTCGACAAAATAATGTTGGCCGAGCTCGGGTTCGAACGTCTGGATTGACAGCCCGCGTCGCTACCGACTGAGCTACCGATCGGCTTTGCAGATACTTTATGAGCATGTGCACTAGAAAATGTATGAGTTTCAATGTCTGAACAGCGTAGGTTCGGATCCGCCTGTATATCTGCTCAATCTTATCAGAGTATACATAACTTGAAAAGAGAACGGTATATAAATATTGCATGGCTTCCAGTGTGACAGTACATATTGTCAACATGAGGAAAATACTGTTACACGAGGCGACGCCGAGGTTAACAGTATTTACCCGAATGTTGACAATATATAAATATTGCATGGCTTCCAGTGTGACAGTACATATTGTCAACATGAGGAAAATACTGTTACCCGAGGCGAAGCCGAGGTTAACAGTATTTACCCGAATGTTGACAATATGTACTGTCACACTGGAAGCCATGCAATATTTATGTTATTATACCGAACAAAATTACATGTTTATGCAATTTATTCTGTATCTTTGTAAGGGAGTGAACATGGGTAGATCTAACACACCCATATGAATATACCGGTTAACATTGTACTGTTACATGGCAGGCGCGTCTAAAAGGTGACGTTATTGTTTGAAATGACGTCATGCACGTGCATAACCAACCTTTTAACGCGCGTGCCATGTAACAGTATACTGTTAACCGGTCAAAAACGTACTGTTAGCATGAGATAGTAAGAAATTGCCCATGATGAGTATATGAGAATTTAACATTACAAAGTCACGTGAGGTATAATAATATGTACTGTCACACTGAAAGACATGCAATATTTATTTTATTATACCGAACAATTATTCAATTTATTCTGTACCTTTGTAAGGGAGATGAACATGGGTAGATCTACTACAATTTAACACACACATATAAATATACCGCTTAACAGTATATTGTTACATGGCACGCGCGTCTAAAAGGTGACGTTATTGTTTGAAATGACGTCATGCACGTGCATAACCAACATTTTAACGCGCGTGCCATGTAACAGTATACTGTTAACCGGTCAAATGCGTACTGTTAGCATGAGACAGTAAGAAATTGCCCATGATGTGTATATGAGAATTTAACATTACAAAGTCACGTGAGGTATAATAAAACAATATATTTATTTCTCTCAGGTACAGATAATGTGCAGTATGAGGAATAATAATAAATACTAGTACATACATAAAGGATCTGACATGAGTTGTCATTTCATATAAAGTTTTATTAAACGAGTTCAAGATTTGTTATAGTAAGCGAGTCTGTGGCGGGCTTAATAACAAATATCTTGGACGAGTTTAATAAAACTGTTTATGAAATGACAACGAATGTCAGATTCTTTTTATCACATGACGAAACACACTAAGAAAATCGGGTTTTCCAAAGCTATTTTAATTTCGTTGAAAGAAGCGTTGACAATTTATCACATGACAGTGCTTGTATCCGATGTAATATACCAATCACGTATTCCTTTTTATTATATGCCTGTACATTTTCCGGTGGAAATACATGCAGATTGACATGCGCAGTTCAGAAACGACGGATTATAATTCCGTTTATTTCACCTCCCACTAGAAACTAGCGATTTCATTGGACAAGAGCAGTCGCGTGGTGACCCCCCTAACTTTCTATAGTAGGTCAGTACATTTCTATAGTGGGTCAGAAGAAGTCAAAAGTCGACAAAATGGCCGCCATTCATCGATTCTTCCTTTAAAATCACATTTTTCTATCCAAAATCACGGACATCACTAACAATATTACAACTGTAAATTGTGTTTATGAAAATGAACACAAAAATGTTCCGTAGTGGATCAGTAACAGACCAAATAACTGATTTATTTCATCAACCACCTTTCATGAGCAAAACAAATTGATATTGTTTAATTTAATAGGTGGTCGATGAAATAAATCAGTTATTTGGTCTGTTACTGACCCGCTACGGACAAATAGGGGGTCTGGAATGTATAGGGCGACTCGGCTTACGCCTCTAGCCCCCTATAAATTCCACAGACCCCCTATTTTTCCGTAGTGGGTCAGTAACAGACCAAATAACTAATAATCTACACGCGGTGAAAATACAAGATTGTGACGTCAGACAGTGCGCGGACTACTTTCAGCGAGGTTCCCGTTTTGAATCTGCGCTACGTAGTAAAATATGCAGACAAACAGTACTATTTAGGAAAATTGTTTCTATTGTTTGTATCGAAAACCTAGCGTCAAATTTAATAAAACCCCGCAAGTAAAGGTTATGTTGTCATTTTCTCCCACAAAACAATGGAAATTTAAATGTTATTGGGCGGGACTTACGTATTAGCATACTTTCTAGGGGCGAGTCCTAAGTATTGTAGTAAATATTCATCTTTTCATTTCAAGATTACAAAATTGTATCCCCAATAAAAAATATAATATATAATAAATATATTGAATCTGTATTTTGTTAGTTTGTTCGCTCTTCATAGGTCGTAGATATATCATAAAAGGAATATTACGTTGCGGGAGCGATAAATGTGTTCGTATTGCACGACTGGGGGAATCCTGTGGTTCGATCTCCGCTCGATTCATATGAAAGCATAATGTTCAATGGTATAGTCATGGATTCCCTCCTTGATGCTCGGTGTGGTTGGGGATAGTATTACACATGAAACACCGCTGTCCGAAGAGACAATAAAGGAACTACCGGAAACGCCGTAATGTAACTGAAAAACGTGACCACGAGAGTTAAATAATTTGCTTACCCTTTGGTAACGATGTTTTTAAAAGTAGTCTGCTGCAGATGCGTCAAATTACATCTACAAGTGGGAAAGGGATAAGTATGTAATTAGAACAGTTGTAAATGTTTGTTTGGTCGTATCTTACCAAAGACTTTAGGTATGGTAGCAATGGCTTTGCTCCTTGGCGTTCAGGATTGTGGGGATAACATAACGACTGACGGATGTATCGGAATAAATAATACCGATAGTGCTGGTAATTTACATCAATGTCAGGATAAATTATACTGGTAGTACTGGAAATTTACATCAGTGTCAGAATAAATAATACCGGTAGTACTGGAAATTTACATCAATGTCAGGATAAATAATACCGGTAGGACTGGTAATTAACATCAATGTCAGGATGAATAATACCGGTATGACTGGTAATTTACATCAATGTCAGGATAAATAATACCGGTAGGACTGGTAATTTACATCAATGTCAGAATCAATAATACCGGTAGTACTGGAAATTTACATCAATGTCAGGATAAATAATACCGATAGGACTGGTAATTAACATCAATGTCAGAAAAAAAATACCGGTAGGACTGGTAATTTACATCAATGTCAGGATAAATAATACCGGTAGTACTGGAAATTTACATCAATGTCAGGATAAATAATACCGGTAGGACTGGTAATTTACATCAATGTCAGGATAAATAATACCGGTAGTACTGCAAATTTACATCAATGTCAGGATAAATAATACCGGTAGGACTGGTAATTTACATCAATTTCAGAATAAATAATACCGGTAGGACTGGTAATTTACATCAATGTCAGGATAAATAATACCGGTAGTACTGGAAATTAACATAAATGTCAGAATAAAAAATACTGGTAGTACTGGTAATTTACATCAATGACAGTATAAATAATACCGGTAGTACTGGTAATTTACATCAGTGTCAGAATAAATAATACCGTTAGTACTGGTAATTTACATCAATGTCAGTATAAATAATACCCGTAGTACTGGTAATTTACATCAGTGTCAGGATAAATAATACCGGTAGTACTGGTCATTTACATCAATGTCAGGATCAATAATACCGGTAGTACTGGTAATTTACACCAGTGTTAGGATAAATAATACAGGTAGTACTGGTCATTAACATCAATGTCAGAATAAATAATACCGGTAGTACTGGTCATTTACATCATTGTCAGGATCAATAATACAGGTAGTACTGGTAATTAACATCAATGTCAGAATAAATGATACAGGTGGTACTGGTCATTTACATCAATGTCAGGATAAATAATACAGGTAGTACTGGTAATTAACATCAATGTCAGGATCAATAATACGGGTAGTACTGGTAATTTACATCAGTGTCAGGATGATTAATACCGGTAGTACTGGTAATTTACACCAGTGTCAGGATAAATAATACAGGTAGGACTGGTAATTTACATCAGTGTCAGGATAAATAATACCGGTAGTACTGGTAATTGACATCAATGTCAGAATAAATAATACCGATAGTACTGGTAATTCATATCAATGTCAGAATAAATAATACCGGTAGTACTGGTAATTTACATCAATGTCAGGATAAATAATACCGGTAGTACTGGTAATTTACATCAGTGTCAGGATCAATAATACCGGTAGTACTGGTAATTTACACCAGTGTCAGGATAAATAATACAGGTGGTACTGGTAATTTACACCAGTGTCAGAATAAATAATACCGGAAGTACTGGTAATTTACACCAGTGTCAGGATAAATAATACCGGTAGTACTGGTCATTTACATCAATGTCAGGATCAATTATACAGGTAGTACTTGTAATTTACACCAGTGTCAGGATAAGTAATACAGATGGTACTGGTCATTTACATCAATGTCAGAATAAATAATACCGGTAGTATTGGTAATTAACATCAATGTCAGGATCAATAATACAGGTAGTACTGGTAATTTACATCAATGTCAGAATAAATAATAGACCATGTAGGAAAAGAGCAGCTTTATGTGAAAGTGGGAACCACTGGATACATTACGCATGTGATAAACTGACAAAAGAAGAAATCTACCAACTAGAACATCTAGATACCTTCATTTTCAAATGTAAAATGTGCATGAATACAAGAATCATACTGGAAATACCAAAACTCAAATCTCTCGCCCACATTAAGTCTACAAGTAGTGCTAGATCTCTATCTCCAAGAGATAATGAACCTACATCTCTTAAAACACTTGCTGTCACAATTCTAGATGAAGAAAGTTAAAACCAAACAATAAAATAAATAAACACTAATTGTGAAATATGTGGATACTTAACGAACAAACATTGTATGAGTATGACTAAACAAGAATACTGTCTTTCATGTGCAGCATCCGGTGAACAAACTTCCATGAATCATACTGAACCTGTCGAACCAATTATTCATACCGAATCTGCTGCTCAAGGTGATCAACACAATATGAGTGCCTCAATCTCAATGGGGCTCGCATCAAATACTCAAAGCGACAAACAACAAAATGAATTTGTTGCAGATAAACTAAAGAAAATGCGTCAACTTGAAAACATCTTAAAAAGAATGAAAATTACTTGAAGCTACGCGAAGCGAATTAAAGAAAAGGAAAAAGAATTCCTGAAAATGAACAATATAATCGAAAACCTAGAAAACAGTAACAAGGAACTAGAACTAACAATCCATACTATGAAATCAAGAATTACTATGCTTGAACATAATAAACAAGCTAATGTAAACACCGATAGCGGAGAAAGTACATATTCTTCACATATTAATGAACTCACAATGAACATTCATAAAAAGGTGTCGCGCTTTATCCCACACAGTATAGATAAACAATTAGACAATCTACTAGATCAGCAAGTACAGAACACGGAAAACGTAACACACTTTCAACCCTGCCAAGAAGAAAATTCATGTTCTGCATATACCAATTGTGAAAACTACGTGCCATAAACTCCAATATATATAGACTCGTGCAGAGATAGCAGATTTTATGAAGAATCATCCTCATACTATAATGAAACAAAAGATGCTACAAATGTAGAACCATATTACGTAAAAAATGGTACAACTACAGACCTTCCAATATTCGACACTCAGACTGATCCTACATACCAGAATTCCTATATGCAACCGGTTATGTCTCCAGCCGAAAATGTGCTCAACCAGTATGAGCAGGAAATACCAAAGTCATGTAACAGTACTGAATATGTCACAGGACGACCTATCTACTACCAAACAGCTAAAGACAATAGATCAAACCAAATATCGACACAACCTAGCTGTGAAATCAGCAGAAGTGTTTCACCTGATGACTGCCCAATTAATCCTGCCAGTATATCTTATCAGTCATCTATTACAGCTATACCCATACAACAGAAATAGTGAATCCTACATATGTCAAAGAATGTGAAACCAACTCTATCTGCGAAACTACATCAAACCAACAATCTTTTTTATACCAGGGCAACCTAGTAATACTAACAAGATAGCATATGCTGAAGAAAACCCATTAGATACCACACAATCAGCCCAAAACAAAAATGAGGTGAAAATATGTACCTTTAACTGTAAAAACATTCAGACATGTAATCTTATATTTAATGAATTCTCGAAAAGTGAGGACATTGTGTTAGTGCAAGAACACTGGCTATTCAAATGCCAACTCCACTTATTAAATGAAATACATAGTGACTATATTGGATCAGGGAAATCGGTTCATGATCATAATCCAATCCCACCTATACAAATTCCTGATATAATACTATCACAAACAGTGCCTGAATGTCTTAAATCAGGAATTTTAAATCCTATTTTTAAAAATAAAGGGAGCTGTAAGGAATCCAAAAATTACAGAGGAATAACAATAACTCCTATATTAACAAGAATACTTGAAGCTGTTATAAAATCAAGGATAACACTGAAACTGAATAACATGCAGAACCCACTGCAAAGAGGGTTTACTAAAAACGCATCTCCAATGAACTGTTCCCTCATAATAAAGGAATGGATTAGAAACAACAAGGATGAAAAATTACCTACATATATAGCATTTCTGGATGCCAAATCTGCATTTGACGTTGTACTGCACGACAACCTAATGAGAAAACTATACCATATTGGCGTCGATGATGACAGCTGGTCAACTCTCAATAAACTACATGAGAAATCCACAACTGCGGTCAAATGGCGTGACCAGATGTCCTCAACGTACACTAATTACCAGGGGTTCGTCAGGGTCTGATCAGCTCAGATATGTACAAGGTTTATGTCAACGGACTACTTTATAGAATAGTGAACTCCGGCATAGGTGCACATATAGGTGATATTAACATTGCTGCACCAACCTGCGCTGACGAAGTAGCGCTTCTTAGTAATGAACCATATGAATTGCAGAGACTCATTAATATAAGCAAAGACTACAGTAATAAAGAAGGGTATACACTACAAGAAGCAAATACAAACTTCAACAAAGAACCGATATCCAAACCAAGAATGGACCCTGTGCGACAAACCAATGCCCCAAGTAGAAAACAATCCCCATATGGGTATAACTCGTACCTCCACGAATCAAGAAATGAATTCAGCTCTCAAAATACAAAAAGCAAGGAAAGCAACATACAGCTTAATGGCATCCGGACTACACGGTAAAAATGGACTCGATCCAGAATCTTCCCTATCCATGCTTCAAACCTACATACTTCCTGTCTTAACATATGGACTTGAAGTAATTATACCAATGAACCACGCATTAGCTACACTTGAGATACAGTACAAGAAGATTATTAAACAATTACTCTCGTTACCAAGCAATACTGCGGACCCTGCTGTATACATTCTGTCTGGAACGATCCCGTTAGAAGCGGTTATTCATAAAAAGGTGCTTACACGCTTTGGTAGTATTATGAGACTCCCAGAAAAATCCATTGAGTATGGACTTGCAACAAAACAACTAAAACACAAGTCGCTAGATAGCCATAGCTGGTTTATAGTGGTAAAAAAACTATTCATTAAATATGATTTTTCCTGAAATTGACGAAATGCTTGCAACTAATTATGAAAAACGACAGTGAAAAACATTAATTGACAATCATATAAACCATTACTGGGTTACATGGATCATCTCCCAAGCCAAGCTAAATTCTAGCCTTAGATATATGTCAAAAACATTAAATCTGGGTTAATGTCACCCAGCTAATAAACCATATCTGAAGAGCATTAGAGATGTTAACAGAATACCAGTCAAAACTATAATACTAACAAGAACTTACATTCTTCAAACAACTAGAGTGAAATTCAACCAAATCGAAATAACTCCAACATGTCAAATCTGCAAAGGTGAAGACGAAACATTGGAACACTTCCTACTCAAGTGCAATGAACTTAAACAGTACTGAGATCCAAGTTTACAATATATCCTTCATGTGATTAGTAAATTAACAATACAAAATCAAAGCTTCAGACAGTACAGCCTATTCCAGTTAATAATAGACTATATGTCATATGTCTATCATCGAAAAACAACCCATAGTTAGTCTTGAACTCTTGGAAAAACTACAATTCTACAGTAGACGTCTTTGCTATGCACTACATGCCACAAGATACAGGAAACTAGAGCTCATTCCGAAGAAACGTAAAAACAAACAAAGGTAGACTGGTAGCACACACCCGCCTCTCATACATGCAAAGTCAAGTTTAAAGTTTATATTTTAACTGAGAAATGTATAAAGAACATAGTTGTAAACATATGTATGTGGTTATAATTCAACAAACAATTAACAAACGCGTATATAACATAGTCTTAAGCGTATATATGGTGGTTATTTTAACTGTCAAACGACCATAGAACCTAGTCTCAAAACATATATATGGTGATGTTGTATAGTGAATATAATTAACTCTGTGATACCACTGCATGGAATGTAGGTGTGCCTACAAAGGCAGAAGATATACATCAACAACAACAATGGCGACCGTTCTCTTGTCGCTTCTAGACGCTTCTTGTCGCTTAATAGTGAGACCGCATGCAGAGTCCATAAACGGAAACTGGCAGGGTAAAATTTAAATGTTTTCGTTATTCGTGTTTGTAAACACATACTTTGTTGCTTGTTAGACTTGTCTTGGAAGCTGCTTTCAACAATAGTTCATGGTCAAATGAAATCATTTTCGTAGCGGACAACCAGCGTTAATGATGGCACCGGTAAACAAATCGAAATGCTACGATTATATACCCCCAATCCTGAGCGCCATCGACGAAAGCCACGACTACAATTGTATCCTTTTCAATTCTGCTTTTTTAGTTAATGGACTTGCAAATTTCAAATGCAATTTAAAATCAAAGCACTGCAGTACTGACGGCCTGGGGGCTGCAGAAAGGTTGGAGAAGTAGGGAAAATGTGAAATGAAATAACAATTACAGCTTATGTTTATGTATTTATTGTTAAAAAAATAGTAAATATTATGAAACTGCCAATTTCAAAACAGGAGATCCTTGTTGGCACTATATCACTCACCTGAGTGCAAGAATAATCAAAGGAAAATTTGACTGCATGTTTAGGCAGAATATTTTGAAGTTTCTGCCTTGTTATATTGAGAAATATGTCAATGTTAAATCACATTCCATCAAATTGAAATAATTCTCTAAACCATGTTCTAGACTGGGAGAAAGTGTTTGACAAATAAAAAAATCATCAAGACAGATATTCTGACAAAGATTCAAAATGCAACATCCAGTGTGTTATCAAGATATTACTTCATTTGGCTTAGTGACCTACATTTGTTTACCCGATATGGTCCTTATTCGAACATGGACTCGATATCATCAATACAAACATTCTGACAACGTTTCAAATTGCTGTAGCAAAAAATGCGGCCTCTAGAGTATTAACACGATTTTCCTTCAATTTGGCCTAATTAGTTTTTAACCCGGCTTGACCCATGTTCGAACTTGGCCTAGACTATAATAAAGATAAACATACTGACACATTTTTGACAAGATTTTCCTTCAATTTGGCCTAGTGACATTTTTTTGTTAACAGACATGACCAATATTCAAACTTGGCCTACATATCATCAAGACAAACTTTCTGATACAGTTTCAACATGCTCAAGTTCAAAATGCAACCTCCAGAAGGTTAACAAGGTTTCCCTTCAATTTGGCCTAGTGACCTAGTTTCTGACCCAATATGACCCATATTCGACTTGATATCATTAAGACAAACATTCTAACGAGAATGCCGTTGATACCTCTACAGCGCTTGCGGGTACCTTCACAGCGCAATCGGGTCGCCCGGTTGAGGGAGAGGTTTGCGTTTGCACGCTATCCCTACAACTTAGTTATTGGTGCATTAGTGGCTGAAGAGGAGAGGCATGGTCTCATTCCCTTTACTGTCCCTCTCCCTCTCTTGTGGGTACTACCCTCTCCTTCTCCTTCAGGCCTCCCTTATTTCTAGGGCACCTTGTAGTACTAAACTGTGTGTTACAATGCTACATTCTGTGAAGAGTGCGACTGGATAATCAGATGAATGATGCGATGAGCCGGCTTTTATAACCTGCGAGCCAAAGTGGGTGGTCGACCAGACGCCGGTCTGTCCCCGGTCAATGTCTGTCCGATATCCGGCCGGGCTCTGAGTGGCGAATTTGGCCCGGCGCTCGTTATATGTGTACGATGCCCGGCCGGATCGGAGTGTCGTGGGGGGAAGGGCACGGGCCCTATGGGCCCCCGCTAAATCTGCCACTGCATTTGACACGCTACTTCTTTGTTAACCATTCATTTTTCGTCGCACGAGCCGATTAATCCGCCACTATATGTTTCACGCAGCTCTTTGTACTTTTCCTTTCTTCTTCGCGAATGTTAATTATGTTAATCAGATTCCATATTTGACCTCTCGGCACATTAATTTCTAAAGCACTTGTTAAACTTATATTGGAGTACTCATGCTTTAAGTTTTTCACTGATGTTCCAACAACATTTTAATGATATTTTTTGGGAGATCTTAACCTTTTAAATTCAGTTTTGTTGAATCCATGATGAACTATTTTTCTCGCGCAGTCTCACCCTAAAATGCGTTGTTTGGGGTTAACAGCAATTGGCAAATTGCAAATTCGTGCTCTCTGGTTGCGGCAAAACACGACTTCAAATGGGAAAGAATTTAGATTGTCAGAATTTACAGCATTTATATTAAATGATATTATTCCTTGAACAAATGTATATATCTTATCTCATATAACTTATGCTCAAACATACTTGATCATGTTTACAAGCTATGGACCTATAGATTTACCAATAAATGAGGCTATGAATTAATATTTTACTGAGTATTCTCACTTTTCTTGTGAACAGAGAAGTTTAAATTTCTAAATTATCTCTATCTGGTTGATTGTATTATGAGCTGCATTGCGATAAACTCGGGTTTACAGAATGTTCACAGCTTTTGATTGGTATATGTGGGACTATCTACAGAACAGACAGCGAAGAGCTCTGTAAGAATATGCTGTCCCTGCTGATCTGTTTCTTTTCTGAACTATATATTTTCTCTTTCATAATAATGTGTATTGATGTTATTTCTTTCTTAATGTTTAAATACATGTATATGTTAATTTATACTTATTCTGTAATTATCTATGATTATAATTTTGTCTTTGCTTTTAAAGTTTGGCTATAAATGGCCAAAGGCATTATATGCCGATAATGAAAGGTTGATAGCCAGTCAAGTAGTCTTACATTACTTATACATTATTATCAGCCAAATTTAGATAAGTTTAAACGAATTATGTTAATCACATATACGAGTGTATATCAAAATCTACATGGGTCAAAATTTCCCTAGTAGTCCAAACCCCCATGACAAAAATGACAGGGTATTCAAAATCCCCATGACAAAAATGACAGTGTATTCAAAATCCCCATGATGGGTAGCATAATCCCCTTACTCAGTTTCTGTTTGAATTCATTTTGATCTCTTTGGTCATTAGGTAACAGCAAAGGTGTTCAGTAGGGGTAAGCCAAATGTTGCACATGTTTTGCATCATTTACTGCCAGAATAGTTCTGAAACTTTTATGACTTATTTTGATGTCACTATTAGCAACATTTGCAAAAATATCCAACATTTCTTTCAAAATGTTGACATTCATTTGGTGATCATAACCATTAATATTTCACAATTTATTTAAATACCCATTTTTATAGCACATCAGGAAGAAAATTAAATAAAAAAACAAAAAACAGCCAGCACATAATTTGTAAATGCAAATCAACATAAATCATTCACTGCACTGCAAACACTGCTTTAATTCTAGTTTAGCCACATACTCACATTGCACTGCAAACACTGAGTTCATTTTATTCTAATCACATGTCCAATGCCGGACAGAAAATCCAATTTAGGGCTATTCACTCACCGAATCACCAGCATGATTATTTAAATGACTGGCTGTGTCATATAACTTTTTCTTTTTTTTAAATAAACACAGAATTTAATCATGCTGATTTTGACTACCCATCATGAGGATTTTCGCCATGGAGATTTTGACTACTAAGGCAATTTTAACCCATGGAGATTTTGACTACTAGGGCAATTTTAACCCATGGGGATTTTGAGTGTCTCCCACATAGACATTAACCCTTTCCCTCATATAGACGCTTTCTGACGCCCCTGCAGCAGACGGCTTTTTGAAAACATAGTGACAAAAGAAGAAATTACTCAAAACGTGCAAGTTCTTCTTTTGCCACAATGTTTTCCACTTTTTGTCATAGGTTATCCATTCAATTATGGAGATTTTCTATGTTTTGACAAAATACGTTCAAAGTCGTCTGCTGCAGAATTGTCGTATGAGGGAAAGGGTTAAAGATGCTATGTATACGAAGAAGGTGGAGATCGAATTACCCCTTCGCGGATTCGGAGCAGAATTTATGTTTTTCTTAATAAAAACGTACAATCTCTAGAAGT
The DNA here is from genome assembly GCA_031761405.1 of Serripes groenlandicus. Taxonomy (NCBI): domain Eukaryota; kingdom Metazoa; phylum Mollusca; class Bivalvia; order Cardiida; family Cardiidae; genus Serripes; species Serripes groenlandicus. The sequence continues at coordinate 21,545,360 of JASEVX010000012.1, forward strand.
CTCTTAAGAACATATATCATTAATAAAGGACTTTTACCCTTCCCCACATATGGTTTATGATGCCTCTGCAGCAGACGACTTTGTAAAACATCGTGGCACAAGAAGAAATTGCTCATAATGAGCAAGTTCTCCAATTGCCACATTGTTTTCAAATAGTTTCAGTAATAACACTTTCATTTTGAGATGCTATCCATATTTTTGGCCGAGAAGTTATCAAAGTCGCCTACTACATATTTGTTTTTAAAAAAAGACCTCGAAGATCGGTGTTCGCATCCAGATGCTCAATTGATGTTCTAGACGATTTTAATTGGAATGACAGCGTCATTTGATTTCACTTCGTTCATAAAAAATGTCTCAGCAAATATGGTCCTAATCCAACCAGGCTAGGGGAAAACCGCCCTTCAGATCATATACAAAAAAAGATGATTATTCGTTTCTACGTAATATCGTGATATAATATCGCTGAATGTACAGTCTGATAAGTATTCGTCTTTATTGATGACAAATCGATGGAAGTCATGCAAAACAGTTGTAACTACATATTGTAACAAGAGGTAGTTACAACCGTTTTGCATGAAGCCCACAAAATGCTGTAAACTCTTCCGCACAAGGTCGACTCTTTTATGTTGAAAAATGAATCACTCCATTTTTCGTCTAACAGGAAAGTTAATAAACTTTAATGTATAAATGGCAAACAATGCAGATATCGGGTGAGACAGCTCGTTATGAGCTGTCTCACCTGAATCTGCATTGTTTGCAAAAACCTTTAATTGCCTTTGGCAGCGAAAGGATTTACCCTCTCCAATAGGCAGAAGACGACTTTTGATAACATTTTGTTAAACTGAGGAATTGCTGATGATGAAAAATGACTTCATATGCCAGACAAACGTCAAGTCAGGATAATGGTTTTAAACTTTAAACAGTCAGCAAGAAGCTATTAGCCATTGCTCGTATTAAACCGTCTCCGTGATGAAGTGTTTATATGTGACCCACTCAGGATAAACGGACCAGTAGTACTGGTAATTTACCCAGGAAATGCCGCATTCGGAATACCTCGGTGATGAATGCTTCACCAATGATGAAGGATTACGGAATTACCCGATAAGTTCCGATTGGGAAATGCCGTTGTGTATATCTGAACAATGGTTGGAAGCGGCGTGAAACACATTACACTAAATCAATCAATGATTGATTGATTGATTGATTGCTTGATTGATTGATTGTGGTTTAACGCCGTTGTTAACAATTTCTCAGTCATATCACGGCGGCCAGTTCACCTACTCATGTGTTTCCTGGTTTTCTCACACCAGTACTCCACACAACAATCTTCCCAAGCAACTGGCTGCTTTTCCACATAAACTTTAGCCCATTGGTGGACGACGAATGACGCATGTCGCAATGAATTTTGTCAAACGTCGGAAAGAAAGTTGTCCGAGCCGGGATTCGAACTCACAACCCCCTTGATTGACAGCCCGCGTCGTTACTGACTGAGCTACCGGGACTCGACTCTAAACCAATCAAAATTCGTCTGTTGCAGGTGCGTTGGAAAGGGTTAATTTCATCTTCACCGGAATGTAAACTACCATGAATGGAGAGGAATAAATGTCGTCTGCGGTTAGCGCTAAAAGGAGCGGTAAAATACTTTTATAGAAAGTCGCGGTCTTCTCGTAGTAAATTTCAAACATCATTATAGTATCACAAATTGTCTCTCGCAGGGGGAAAATGACGATAAACGAAACGTGATAACATAAACGTTACTTGCAACGTGCAGATTCTGTGGGGGGGATATTTGAAAAGGCACGTGTCTCACCATGTGAATTTTGGTACAGTGAGATTCCACATTTATGTTCAATATTCGAAGGTGTGTCTTAGAGCGAAACAATTTTCTTGTTGTTTTGAACGGTGTTTTTTTTTTTTTTTTTGTGGCAACAGGGCGAGGTATCGCTGTGAAAATCAAAGCGCTGAAGGCACTGAATTTGTTTAGGTACGTAAAACTGTTCAAACATTTGCCTTTGCATAGATGTGTGATTTATAAACTATGCATTGTTTATAAATATTACAACTTCGGGTAAAAGAATAAATGACGCATCCGTCAAAATTAAATGCCATTTTAGTTGTCTATAAAAAATAAATCATGAGACATACATGTAAATATTATATTTAATTTCCAAGTTTCAAAAGACATGTAAAACAAATGGATAACCATTATGGCCCCGACTCACTCATCTAAGTATTTACTAATTTTGTTACAAAAAAAAATCACAATTGACCAAGGGTGTTCTAAAATCTTACTCAAAAGCTTCCTGCTTAACAAGAGATTTTTCAAGTTTTCACTATAGCCATATAAGGCAAAAAAAGCCCCGCCCGCTGGCGGCCATGTTTTTCGACCAATCAACTTGGTTGGAAGGAATCTGATAGAGGGTCACCCTAGGAACATTTCTACAAAATTATTTGAAAATCGGCCTGACACTTTTGGAGGAGAAGATTTTTTTGAGTTTACACTATAGCCATAAAAGGCAAAAAAGCCCCGCTCCCTGGCGGCCAAGGAACACTTCTTTAAAAATAATTTGAAAATCTGCCAACCAGTTTGGTAGAAGAAGAATTTTAAAGTTATTTTATTTTCGTTGCATGGAAACCATAATTCTTCATGAATCACAAACATTTGAAGGAATTCTGGTGAGGTCAATGAGAGGATGCTTTCTGTGAATTTTCATCCCAATTGACCCACTCGTTACTGAGGAGAAGATGTTGACGGACGACAGACGCCGGACAAAAGGAGATCACAATAACTAACTTTCAGCACTTCGTGCTCAGGTGAGCTAAAAAAGAAACATCTATCCAAATGAAAGAGTAATTGAAATCATGTAGAAAATATTGTGTAAAAAGGCAGTACTAATATTAATATGAGCACTTTAAAAGAAACATGCTTCAGACTTCAGAGGCTTTTGAATTCATTTGCATTATAAAAGGATTAAATGCTCCAGAGAAAACCAATACCTGTGCCGTCCGCATTTTACTCTACAGTATACACCTAAGCTGGCCGCTGTTTCCTTTAAAGGGTGTTTAAGCTTGCCAAATCAATTAAGGATGCGTGACCATACACTGTTAATTACCATTGTGTACGAGTGTCATTCCAAACAAATTATAAATGTAACCCCTTTTCCCAATAAACCTATCATATACATTTATATACATGTATTTGTAACTTTCCGGGATGTGTCTATACCGTCATGGTACAATGTGATATATGCACACAATGGTTTCACAAATCTTGTGTTAATACACCTGTGGATATTTCGACAACAGATGCGGACTTTAATTGTAACTTTTGTTAATTATTTGGCTATTATAATGAAAAGATATGTGATTAAATTGGCAACATTTAAGTTGTTTACTTATAACAGCCTTCAAATACAAAGTTGGTTTATACGAAGGCAAAGAAGGTTATGGGAATTCAGAAATTGTTTAATTCTCCTTTTCCCACAATGTTTTCAATATATGTTGCTTTTGACTGTTTACACAGCAAGAAAAACATATTTAACTTATTTGTTATAGATTAGTATTATTGTTGTGTATATATATATATAATTACTAGAAACAAATTAAGATTAAAAGTGTTGTATATATATATATATACTTATTGTTTATTTGTTATTTAAATTGTTCTGCCACTTCCAAGTACCCTACAGAATAGAATGTTGCATAGATCATTTGCCTCGTAGTATGGCACATGGAAAACTGTTGAAAGTTACAAAGTAGAAAATGAAGAGGCCAATCAATAACTAGAACCCATGACCCTTCAATCGATTGTAAAGGAGAGGATATAATTGAAGCAAAACCTATGACTAGTTACTAGCAACCTATTCTATTCTTGCAATGTTTTCAAATTTCGTCCGCTGCAGATGCGTCAAAAGACATTTACTTGTCGGAAAATCAATCCATCAATTCTCGTTATTGATATCTATAGATATGATATAAAGAGCAAAGTCGTTAAAACACTTTACAAAAAGATTCCATTTCAGCATGATCTGGATTTTTGGTTTAATCTATATCACTGATCAAACACATTATATATTTACAAAGAAAACCCCGGATATAATCATATGTAACAAATTATACACATTTGCCCATCTTTAATTAAACATTTTTTACAACAAATCATAGCGTCCGCAGATTTGCTCTATATTCTATAGCGTCCGCATTTCCCCTCTATATTGCATTTGTCCGCATTTTCCCTCTATAATGTATGTGTACAGATCGCGTCCGCACTTTAGACCAAGTTCTCCTTTTGCCACAATGTTTTCCACTTTTTGTCATAGGTTATCCATTCAATTATAGAGATGTTCTATGTTTTGACAAAATACATTCAAAGTCGTCTGCTGCAGAATTGTCGTATGAGGAAAAAGGGTTAACTGATTGATTGTTTGTTTCAACATTTTTTCAGTTATATCACGTCGATTCCTGGATAAGTTACGAGTACTACGTATTATGTGCATCGAATGATAAAATCGAAGTTGGGGTCGATTTTTTTTCACAAGAACAACAAGAATTTATGACCTTAAAAATATTTTTTTTTTTTGCCCTGATGCATCATTACTTGTCTGTCATGGTGGGGATTTGTTTTAGATAAATATGTATATATGCACTTCTGCATCTCCTCTTAACCGATCACAAATTTACCTTCAGTACATTCAGTATTTTGATTATAGTCTTTGATATGACCCGGCCGGGGCCGAACCCGTGACCTCCTGCACCTGAGGCACGGAAGCTCTACCACTCCACCAGCGAGGCGCTCCTTTCATTAAAAAAAGGCTCGCAAAAGTTTTGAAATCAGATCAGTGTGGGCATGCGCAGCCTGGTCCGAAGTACGTATATATCTGCATATACAGGAATTGTCCTGAAATCAAAAAAGATAAAGTATGTCGCGTGTTATGTGGGATCCAGATGTATTCTGTATGTAGATTACGTTGGCATGACAAATGATCGGAAATGTAATGTCATTCTGGGAAGACGAATTATCGGTTCAGGTTAGTATAGGTCACTTTCATTCAAGCAATCTCGGATTGAAAAGGAAGTTCTTGATATGTTTTAATCCCACATACTGGTATCCAGTTGTTGTCTGGGAAAGAATGTGGTGTTGAGTATAGGAACGAGAAAGCCAGGAAAACCATGTTGTATAAACTGGCCGACATGATGTAACCGAATATCCAGTTGTCGTCTGGGAAAGAATGTTGTGTTGAGTATAGGAACGAGAAAGCCAGGAAAACCATGTGTTATAAACCGGAATAACATAGAAAATGGCGTTAAACTCCAATCAATGGCTAAAAGGGTTTGTCTCGCGATTGTTGAGTTACACCTTTTTAAATAACAAATACTCTTTCAAGTTAAACGCAAAGTCACAATCAAGCAAAAACAATTTAATTTCGAGTAGATTTTTATAAATATTTTGAAACGTGCTAAACTAACATATATGGGTTGGTTTTTCACGGTAACATGTTGCCATAGGTTACATGGTTAACACTAAATCCGCTTGCATACACATCCTAATACACCTGTAGCAGACGATTTGGGGAAACAATTCTGACAAAAAGAGGAATTGCTCATTTGCGTCTGCTGCAGATGCGTCGAATTGACATTATACGTCTGCATGGGTTAGATAGATTCGTCATTATAGACGTAATAAGTCAGTCTTGCAAAGGAGCCGTCCCGCGAGAAAACCAACATTGTGGACTATGCGTAAAGTATCGACCCGGATCAGCCTTAGCACTCCGTGCAGGCTTACACGGCTAGACACTTTTCGTCTCCTATGGATTTTCTGTTTAGGGAATCATTACTCTATACCTCTATCCCCCTGAGACGGAATGTGTCGGCCCGGATCAGTCTGCGCAGACTGCGCAGGCCGATCTGGGTGGATACATTACGCAGAGACTATACTGTTGGTTTTCTCGCAGGACGGGCCAAATCATCATTATATATGTAACAAGACCTTATATTGCCAAACGCGGGTTTTAATAAATCTAATCGTCGGTATTTATCTCGAGTGACGTGGCAGTGAATTTTAAAATCGGTTGGAATTTTATAGCTCCCCATGTAACATTTCGTGTTCGATTGCTCTGTCTTTGAGAACATGTCAAGTACTCCACGACAATTCCTATGAATAGGATTGACTGAATTTGCCTGTAGGATCACAAATAACGATGAGGATATTATATTAAGTATCTATTGGTATTTTATGGGGAGACGTATTCGAGAAGACCACGCATTCCCTCTCGTACAATATCGAAAAACATCGTGAATGAAACATTGTAGTACTACAATTACAACACGTAGGCAGAACAGATCCCTATAGAAATGGTGAACAAGCGCGAAAAAACTGTTTGTTTTTGTTTTGAGTCGCTTTCAATAATATTCCTGTCATATCACGGCGTTTCTTGTGTGATATACCCGTACTACCGGCATTATGGAGGGAACCCCCCATTCCCAAATTTAAAAGTCATTGAAATGACCCGACCGGGGATCGAAACCTGGTCTCCCGCTCCCAAGGCGGACGCCCGAACCATTGCACAACGGATACCACGGTATATAACAGAGAGGAAGATAATCAAACTGCCAGGATAGACGCCCGTCAAGGGGCTATAACTCTGGAGTATCTAGTTGCAATCTGGTTGGAAAACAAACTTGTCCAAGATATTATGGCAAAAGACATTGTAACTAACTTTAGTGACTTTCGGATAAAACTCACTCATGATAGAGAGTGTACAGAGGCATATTTGGCACTAATTAATGGACAATTGGTGTCTAAGGAGATGAAGCTGGAAATCTAACCTGTACGAGGTGTAGTGACCATAAACATTAAGCTAAGTGGAGCTCGTTGCGCATAGTTGGTACCATAACTCATTGGTGTCTAAGGAGCTGTGGCGGGAAAACAATCTTAGCAGATATATGATGTCAATTTTATTATTGTAACTAAGTTAAGTGAATATTGGATAAGAAAGACTCGATGTAGAGGGCGTAGATGGCATATATGGCACTACTTAATATACCAAAACAAACATAACCAAGATAATATTATTATGTCCAAAGATAGGCTGGCCAAATGTCGCGATAATTGGATAAGGAAATGTTAGATATGGAGAGTTAACGCAATATTACTATAATTGCGACCGCATGTCGCAGGTGTTCCCATACAAGATATATGTTATTTGACTGTTTGAAATTTAACGCCGTTGTTAACAGTATGTAAGAAATACCATGGTGTCCAGTGATTGTATCTCAACGATTATCATCGTAACATATAACATAAGTTGTAGAACTAGATTCAAGACAAATGAATCTTCTTAAGTTTAGTGAATATTGGATGAGAGTAGCCCGATGTAGAGAGTGTAGAGAGCATATTTGGCTCTCCTTAATTATCCATAACTCATTGGTGTCTAAGGAAAAATTATCCGAATATTGGATAAGGAATGTTGGATATGGAGAGCGAACGGAATATAACTATAGTTGCGACCGCATGTCGCAGGTGTTCCCATACTAGGTCTATTTGATAGGACTGTTTGAAATGCAACGCCGTTTGTAACAGTATGTAACACATACCTTGGTGTCCAGTGATTTAATCTCAAAGTTGATCGTCATAACATAACAAAAGATGTATTTAGCTAGATTCAAAACAGATGAATCTTCTTAACACTTTCCAACGTGAAGAGGCATTTTGACGCATTTCGAAGGATCTGCAGCAGAAAAAATCATTGTAATCATTGTCCTATACTGTGTTTAATTATATGAGCCGTCCCGCTATAAAACTAACAGTGTGGACTCTGCGTAAAGTATCGACCCGAATCAGCCTCAGCATGCCGCGCAAGCTTAACCGGACAGACACTTTTCGCCTCCTTTGGATTTTCTGTTTCAGGAATCATTACTCTATACCTCTATTCCCCTGAGACGGAATGTGTCGGCCCGGATCAGTATGCGCGGACTGCGCAGGCTGATCTGGGTCGATACATTACGCAGAGGCCATAATGTCGTCTGCTGCCAGTTTGTTATACAGGGGAACCTATGTAGACCACCCATGGGAAGGCAACACTATGGTCTTTAATTGCTGGGCCATTTTCGCAGAAAACGAGTAATTTGGAAACTGAAAGAGTGGTTGTTGTAGGCAGGGGATTGCTAATTTTTGTGTGGTCTATAGCACAGGTTTGAATGTATGTGGAAAGCATTAAAGCAGACACGAAAAGAAAAAGTAAAAAGAAAAGAAATTTCATTAGTCGCCGGGCAGAAGCCCGCGACTTCTATTTTTAATAGGTTTTCGGAAATGACATGGGAGGGGGGATTATTATTAGAAAGAAACACATTTAGATGTCTTGAACATATTACAATTGTGTTTGTTTAAACACACTAAGTAATGACACATCTAAAATGAAATAAATATTCCGATGTTTTAGGTATTTTAAGTTTCTTTATTTTGACTCGCATTTATGTCTTTTTGTTTTATTTACGGAGACAAAACAGTCCCTATTAGCTAGACTGGTATACTTTATTTTACACTATATACTACATGTAATCAAAAGGCGATAACTACAAACCTTTACGTCGCACAGTCTAATTTATTTGTTTACATACTCGCGAATACCAACTGCGTAGATCAATCTCCTTTGCAGAGAGCCGCTCTTTACACTCACTTACAAATAGTAAATCATAGGTGATTTAAAATGTTTATTTGGTTCGAAACAAATGAAGAAAAGAACAAACCGAGATAAAACTGGTTTTAATAGAAATATTACTTTGAACGAAGACTCTCTGCCTATAAAGAGAGTTTCAAGAACGACACCTCTGCGAATAAGAAAGAATCGGGTATTTCGTCCTTGACAATTTTAAATGTGTCATTTAATTCCCTAAGGGCATATTGCTTCAAATCTGCATATTGTTATGCATCATTGACACAAGGGCGCTCATCATAATATAATTTTAAAACATGAGTAGTTTGTTATTTTCATTATAAAAAAGGAAGGAAATAATTAAAATAAATTAACATGTTGTAGGGCTCAGTTTATGTTCGAAATTAAGTTTAAATTATACAACAATTTCAATGAGATTTAACTGTTTAGTTGATATTATATTTCGAAGGTGGTCTAATTTATAAATATTGGACTACATTTCAACATTTGTTAAAGTATGATATAATTAGGATGCCAAGCTAATATCATTTTGAGAAAAAGAGAAACTCATGTCTTCAGCGATTTAACCCTTATCTCATTGTTTTAAAAGTAGATTGCTGCAAAGGTGTCCACTGTGGACTTTAATAGAGGAATGGTAAAATGACGTGCTATTGCATGCAAATCCTAAATTGTCTGTTTTGTGGTTTTATTGAAAAATAATAAAATTCAAATATTCTGACAAACATCTTGAAAAGTGTATGTGGAATTCATAAATCTTATAATTATTCCTTAATGAAAGCACTGTATACATACTAAGACTAATGATTGGCAAGATTACTCATTTCCATTACTGTTTATGATCAATAATTAGTTGGTTGTGTGTATGGTCAACCTACTTTGGAATGGAGATTGATCATAAACAATGAAAGTCGTCAATTATCATTCACTTCGTTGACAAAACCATGCAAGTTATGATACATTTTCACTTGACCCCACCCCTGACGTTCCAATATGCCCCTCAGTTGATAACTGTTTATTCAACTACTATAATGTTAGTGTTATGCATAACTGCACTATGGATATCCGGCGACATTGATGCGTTGCATCAACTTTCTCTTGTATATATATATATATATATATATAAAGAGGCTAATTTCAAGCTTATCTGTCCAAACAACCTCGATAAGCCGAACTAAGCTGTGACGTCATAACAGCCGATAAGTATAGACAGATAGTACAGAATACTGTGCTGAGTTGCTAGTTCGTGAAGAATTTTGACAAATATTGTATCATGGTGCACATATTTGATCATAGGAGGAAAGACATTAAATGTCCTATAAATAGACATTTCGCAAAATAAAACATATGAAACTTAGCTTATACAGTTGTGTTGTTAGTTGAGTCTATTTCTCTCGTAAAACTAACTCCAGAGTATGTGTATGTGAACTATATATACATATACAATATGCCTTGTGCATTCATGCTATCGAAATCTATGTATTTCAAATTTTATAAATTATTGAGTAAACAGTACATATTCGGATCAAACTATTCGGTTACCAAGAGTGATCTGAATCTATACTACGCATGAGACCTAAATTAACAGGTCTTCATTATTTTATGTCTCTGACTGTGCACATGTTTTGTGATTCGTTTTCCTTCGAAAAAACGTATTTACTGAACGGAATTACAATTCGAGGGCTTGGCGTGAAACAGTTGTAACTTAAAACCTATTTTGAAAACCCTGGTTTAGGGGCAATTTCGACCATTTTGTAAACAATGCAAATTTAGGTGCCATTGCTCAGAACGAGCAATGGCACCTAAATTTCCATTGTTTACTAAGAAAAATGACTTAACGCTTATAAAGACTTTATGGCGAGGTGATTAACCTTGGTAAAAAATTACCAATTTAAGTTACAACCGTTTCACGCCAAGCCCCCGAATTAGCGTCATGTCAATTAAAGTTAACCCTCTCCCACGAATAGACGCATCTGCAGCGGACAAACTTTGAAAATAATGTGTAACAAAAGCAGCAATTGCTCATAATGAGCAGTTGACACTGTATTATTTACATGTTACAGTCATTTTACTTCCATGGATAGTATAAATACAAAGCCGAGCCCCGGTAGCAATCATGCCAGGGGTTTTGAGTTCGAACCCCAGCTCGGCCGACATTCTTTCCGACGTTTGACAAAAGTCACTGTGACAAGCGTCATCCGTCTTTCACCGATGGGCTAACAGTCTATGTGGAAAAGCAGCCAGTTGCTTGGAGAGTATGTTGTGTGGGGTACTGGTTTGAGAAAACCAGGAAACATATGAGTAGGTGAACTGGCCGCCGTGATATGACTGAAAGATTGTTGAAAACGGCGTTTAAACCCAATCAATAAATCAATCCATGGACAGTATATAGAGTTCCAATAGTTCTGCCTAGATGTTATAAAAGTCGCCCGCTGTGGGTAGTATTTAAACAGTTATTCGAATTAGTAGGGGTTCTTTAGTATCATTACGGCCGATTCCTGGTAGCTCAATCAGTCCAGGGTTTTGAGATCAATGCCAACCTCGGCCATCATTCTTTCCGTCTTTTGGCAAAAGTAAATGTTACAAGCGTCATTCGTCTTCCAGCAATGGGCGAACGATCTATGTGGAAAGCAGCCAGTTGCTTGAAAGTACTGTTATGAGGAGTACTGGTATCAGAAAGCCGGGAAACACATGGGCATGTGAACTGATATATGACTGATTTTTTTTTTTTTTTTAAATGTCCTTTAACGCCTATGCACTATAAATTTGCGACACATTAAAATGGTTGCAGTTCCACTTTAACCCTTTTCCACATACGACAAATCAGCAGCAGACGACTTCGAAAACATAGTGACAAAAAACCTTAAAAGATCTCCATAAAAGATAGCTTCATTATTAAATAAAGTTGAAAACATTGTGGCCAAAGGAGAAATTGCTCATCTAGAGCAATTTCACCTTTGACCACAATGTTTTCAAAAGAAGTCGTCTGCTGCTTTTGCGTCAAAATGCGTCTGGAGGTGGGAAAGGGTTAAGAGAGATACTGCGTCCTATATATATATATATATATATAGCTTTATAACATGTGCAACATAAACCCACTTGTCAGCATTACTTCGGCAAAATCAATCATTAAATAGATCAGCCACGCCTAGCTAGTTGGGGTCTCAATACATAGATGCGTACAGTGAAGACTCAAGCGAACCTCTGCATCCGCACAGTCTCACCAGAGCCTTCACTGCCCGTGTACGTGTTATTTGGTCCTAGATTTATTATTTTACGACAAGATACAAGTGTATGCCGACTAGTTTTATGCATATTTACCTTAAATTAAACAATAATACCCAGAATCGCTAGTCACGGCGCGCGTACTTTGTTAAACCACTGTTAACAAAAGACCATCTATCATAGTTAATTAAAGGAAGCAAGACAATGATATAATTATAGTCACAACAATGGTTTGATCTCTTGGGGTTGAAAGCAGGATAAAAGGGTTATATAAAATATATGTTTAAGACAGTACGCATATAGACTACATCACTTCTTTATTTTACAAAAAGGTTGCCTTTGGAAGCAATGGCACGAAATTCAGTCCCCTTTTCCAGACTCACAACCCCTGGATTGACAGCCCATGTCGCTACCGGGGCTCGGCTCAATCATATATATAGATTTACATCTGGGCAAAAGTTAAGCATCACTAAACTTTCCAATCTCATAATGAGCAGTTTCTCCTTTTGACACTGTATTATTTACATGTTACAGTAATTGTACTTCCATGGACAGTATAAAGAGTTTCAATACTTCTGCCAAGATGTTTTAAAAGTCGCCTGCTGTGCGTAAGATTTAAACAGTTATTCGAATTAGTAGGCGTTCTTCAGTATTACTACGGCTGATTCCTGGTAACTCATCCGGTCCAGGGTTTTGAGATCAATGCCAACCTCGGCCATAATTCTTTCCGTCTTTTGGCAAACGTAAATGTTACAAGCGTCATTCGTCTTCCACCAATGGGCTAACGATCTATGTGGGAAAGCAGCCAGTTGTTTGGAAGTATTATTATGAGGAGTACTGGTATCAGAAAGCCGGGAAACACATGGGCATGTGAACTGATATATGACTGATTTTTTGTTTTTTAATGTCCGTTAACCCCTATGCACTATCAATTTACGACATATTGAAATGGTTGCAGTTCCACTTTAACCCTTTCCCACATACGACTTTGAAAACATAGTGACAACAAACCTTAAAAGATCTCCATAAAAGATAGCTTCATTATTCAATAAAGTTGAAAACATTGTGGCCAAAGGAGAAATTGCTCATCATGAGCAATTTCACCTTTGGCCACAATCTTTTCAAAAAAAGTCGTCTGCTGCTATTGCGTCAAAATGCGTCTACAGGTGGGAATGGGTTCAGATAGATACTGCGTCCTATATATATATAGCTTAATAACATGTGTAACAGAAACCCATTAAATAGATCAACCGCGGATAGCTATTTGGGGGTCACATACATGGACGCGACACAAACGAACCTTTGCACGCGCACAGTCTCACCAGAGCCTTCACTGCCCGTGTTCATGTTATTTGGTCCTAGATTTATCTTTTGACGACACGATACAAGTGTAACCCAACTAGTTTTACCTTAAATTAAACAATAATACCCGAAATCGCTAGTCACGGCGCGCGCACTTTGTTAAACCACTGTTAAAATGTAACGGAATGCAACGGTTTGTTGATTGGTGCAGGGACACTATATTACATAGTCTCCCGGATTGGTGTAAAACTCCGCTTTCATAAAAATAACCCCATAATCCTGAGGGAAAGTAATTTCTATCATTTTGTAACGAAAAGACCATTTATCATAGTTAATTAAAGGAAGCAATATACGATTCATGATTACATGTCGAGTCCTATTGAAATTATTAATATTTAAAATAAATACATATGATAATGATGTAATTATAGTCATACAAATAGTTT
>JASEVX010000012.1:21559201-21624201 GCA_031761405.1 Serripes groenlandicus
AAAATATTATAAGATGAAAAAAATATGGGGGGGTCATTTTACTATGGCCATTGTAAAGTGACCCCCCCCCCCCCCACCCCCCACACATATATCTTAATTATTTTAAGTTCATCATAATTGACTTGTTACGCTATATTGTGTTTCCAAACAGTCTATTGTGCACTGAATTATTGCAAATACTACATTAAAAAAGGAATAAGACGGAAAAAATAGGGGGGGTCATTTTACAATAGTGGTAAAACGACCCGCGGGTCATTTAACCGCGGGGGTCATAACACTATACGGGTTGATAATCAGTGATCTGCCTTAACCCTTTACTTGATAGTAACACGTTTATGCCTTTGCAAAAAGACTACATCCAGGGCCCGAGGTTATGAAACTTACTCAATTTGAGCATGTAATAGAAATATTGTTGTTGAAGTTAGATGCCTGAGTTACAAGTTTATGAAATTTGCTCATTGCAAAATAGGGTGAAATTACAAACCAACGATGAGAATAAAATCCATGTTTGGAGTTTGTCGCCATGGTTACGAAGCATTTTTAGTTTGAGCATGATGCTAAAGTTGAGCATGATGCTCAAACTAAAAAAGCTCTGTTAGCTTGAGGACAAAGTTTGGAAAAAATCTACTTTTAGTTTGTAACTGAAATCTACTTTGCAACGAGCCAATTTCCTAGCCTTGTAATCTAAGTGTGTAACTACAATAGTAACAAGTGCTGATTGTGATTGCAAGCAAGTCACATATATATCCCCAACCGGCAAATTGTCACCACGGGATAACATTTCGATACCGGAACTGAACTCCCCACACCTATATCTACTTGAAAGCCAAATTTCATCGAAATTGGAGCATTTTTAGGTTTTGGCGGCCATTTTAAATCTAAAATCGCCACCGCGGCATTAAATTTATATTTGCTTGAAAACCAAATTTCATCGAATCAGAGTATTTTTTTGTTTTGGTGGCCATTTTGAATAAACAAGAGGGCCATGATGGCCCTGGATCGCTCACCTTAATTATACAATGTACTGCAATGCAAAACACATCAAGACAATTATTCTGAATGCAACCTCCACAGTGTTAACAATACTTTCCTTCATTTGGCCTAGTGATCTATATTTTTTACCTGATATGACCGATATTCCAACATGGACTAGATATCATCAAGACAACATTCTGACTAAGTTTCAACTTGCTCAAAGTAAAAATGCGGCCTCCGGAGTTTGAACAATATTTTCCTTTATTGACCTAGTTTCTGATCCAATATGACCCATATTTGAACTTGACCTAGATATAATTCAGACAAACATTCTGACCAAATTTCAAGCTGCTGAAGCAAACAATGCGGCATCCAAAGTGTTCACAAGATTTTCCTTCAATTTGATCTAGTGACCTAGTTTTTGATCCAGCATGACCCATATTCAAACTTGGCCTATCAATATATCATACATATCATCAAGAAAAACATTCTGATAAAGTTTTATCATGCTGAAATTAAAAATGCAGTATCCAGAGTGTTAACATGATTACCCTTCAATTTGGTCTAGTGACCATATCCGAACTTGGCCTAGATATCATTTATACAAACATTCTGACCAAATTTCAAATTGCGGAAGCAAAAAATGCAGCTTTTACAGAGTTAACAAGATTTTCCCTCAATTTGGCCTAGTGACCTAGTTTCTGATCCAATATGACCCATATTTGAACTTGAACTAGATATCTTTAAGACAAACATTCTGACAAAATTTCAAGCTGCTGAAGCAAAAAATGCGGCATCCAAAGTGTAAAAAAGATTTTCTTTCAATTTGGGCTAGTGACCTAGTTTTTGAACCGACATGACCCATATTCGAAATTGGCCTAGATATCATTCAGCTCAATATTCTGAACAAATTTCGAGCCGCTGAAGCAAAACATGCGGCTTCTACAGAGTTAACAAGATTTTCCCTCAATTTGGCCTGGTGACCTAGTTTCTGACCCAATATGACCCATATTTGAACTTGACCTAGATATATTTAAGACAAACATTCTGACCAAATTTCAAGCTGCTGCAGCAAAAAATGCGGCATAAAAAGTGTTAACAAGATTTTCTTTCAATTTGACCTAGTGACCTAGTTTTTGATCCGGCATAACCCATATTCAAACTTGACCTAGATATTTTTAAGACAAACATTTTGACAAAATTTCAAACTGCTGAAGCAAAAATTGCGGCCTCTGGAGTGTTAACAAGATTTTCCTTCAATTTGACCTAGTGACCTACTTTTTGACCCAACGTGACCCATGTTCGAACTTGACCTACATATCATCAAGACAAACATTCTGATAAAGTTTCAATATGCTCAAGTTGAAAATGTGGCCTCCAGAGTGTTAACAAGATTTTCCTTCAATTCGACCTAGTGACCTAGTTTTTGACCTCATATCGCCCAGTTTCGAACTTGTCCAAGATTTTATGGAGATGAACGTTCTGATAAACTTTCATGAAGATTGGATGCAAAATGTAGCCCGTAGAGTGTTAACAAGCTCAAATGTTGACGAAGGACGACGGACGAAGGACGACGGGCGACGCATGACGCACGACGGCCGGACGCCGGACAAAATGTGATCACAATAGCTCACCATGCACTTTGTGCATAGGTGAGCTAAAAATGATAAAATTTCCTATTGCGGAAAACTAAATTTCATCGAAATTGAGGCATTTTTAGTTTCGGCAGCCATTTTGAATAAAATATGGCCGCCGCGGGATAACATTTTTGATACCGTAAATGAACTCGCCACACTTATATTTACTTGAAAACCAAATTTCATCAAAATCGGAGCATTTTTAGGTTTCGGCGGCCATTTTGAATAAAATATAGCCGCCACGGGATAAAAATTCGATACCGGAAATGAACTCGCCACACCCATATCAACTTGAATACCAAATTTCATCGAAATCGGAGCATTTTTAGTTTTAGGCAGCCATTTTGAATTTAAAATGGCTGTCGTGGAATAAAATTTTGATACCAGGAATGAACTCACCACACTTATATGAACTTGAAAACCAAATTTCATCGAAATCGGAGCATTTTTATGTTTCGGCGGCCATTTTGAATAAAAAATAGGAACCACGGGATAAAATTTCGATACCGGAAATGAACTCGCCACACCTATGTCTACTTGAAAATAAAATTTCAATGAAATCGGAGCGTTTAAAGGTTTATTGAGGTTTTGAACATTTTTTAAGTATAAAAAGGGGCATAACTCCGGGAAATAGGAACGGAGTTACATCTGTTTTAAGTGCAAACAATATAATGTGGTGGAAATGAACTCGCCACACCTATATCTACTTAAAAACCAAATTTCATCGAAATTTGAGCATTTTTGGTTTCAGGCAGCCATTTTGAATTTAAAATGGCCACCGCGGGATAAAATTTGGATACCAGGAATGAACTCGCCACACCTATATGTACTTGAAAACCAAATTTCATCGAAATCGGAGTATTTTTATGTTTTGGCGGCCATTTTGAATAAAAAATGGCCGCCGCTGGATAAAATTTCCTATTGCGGAAAACTAAATTTCATCGAAATCGAGGCATTTTTAGGTTTCGGCAGCCATTTTGAATAAAATATGGCCGCCGCGGGATAACATTTTTGATACCGTAAATGAACTCGCCACACTTATATTTACTTGAAAACCAAATTTCATCAAAATCCGAGCATTTTTAGGTTTCGGCGGCCATTTTGAATAAAATATAGCCGCCACGGGATAAAAATTCGATATCGGAAATGAACTCGCCACAACCATATCAACTTGAAAACCAAATTTCATCGAAATCTGAGCATTTTTAGTTTTAAACAGCCATTTTGAATTTAAAATGGCCGTCGCGGAATAAAATTTCGATATCGGGAATGAACTCACCACACTTATATGTACTTGAAAACCAAATTTCATCGAAATCTGAGCATTTTTAGGTTTCGGCGGCCATTTTGAATAAAAAATAGCAACCGCGGGATAAAATATCGATACCGGAAATGAACTCGACACACCTATGTCTACTTGAAAACAAAATTTCAATGAAATCGGAGCGTTTTAAGGTTTATTGATGTTTTGAACATTTTTTAAGTATAAAAAGGGGCATAACTCCGGGAAATAGGAACGGAGTTACCTCTGTTTTAAGCGCAAACAATATGATGTGGTGGTGATTATTTCTACTAAGTTTGGCATCAATATCTTATACGGTGTAGGAGAAGTAGGCCGGACAATACGGACGGAAATTTCTTGATGTTTGATGGCGGTTGTCTAAAAATGGGCATAACTCTGGGAAAAAGGAACGGAGTTACCTCCTTTTTTGGCACACACAATATCATGTGGTGTCGATTCTTTCTACTAAGTTTGGCATCAATATGTTATACATTGTAGGAGAACTAGGCCGGACAAATGACGGACTGAAATATTTTGATTTTTGACGGCTTCTCGTTCGAAAATGGCGGCCATCTTAAAAATTCTAAAACCCACCTGCGCAACTTCAGGCCGAAACCTATGTTTGTGCCAATTTTCATAAAGATCCCGCCATACATCTCCTAGAAAAACTCCGGACAAATTGGAGGTAAAGAAGAAGAAAAATAATAATAATAATAAGAAACGGTGCAAAAACAATATATCCCCCAACTTTGTTGTTGGGGATATAATAATTATGTTAACATCCTCAAATTGAGTAAGTTTCATGACCTCAGACCCAGATCAGACAGCTTCTGTAGGAGCTGTCTGATCAGGGTCTGCTCTGTTTGCTTATACAATGTTATAGATTTGATTATTCACAAAAAAAAATCATTTGAAAATATCTATATGCATGGTAAAGTTATGGTCTGAACAAAAAAAGTTCAAGTAAAGTATATTTTCTGTCACTGTGACCTTGACCTTGAATCTACAGAATTTTTTGCATTTGGCACATTGTCTTGATATGGTGCATGTTTGTGCCAAGTTATTTGAAAATATCTCTATGCATGACAAAGTTATGGTCCGGACAAGAAAAGTTCAATTAAAGTCTATTTCTTATCACTGTGACCTTGACCTTGAATCTACAGATTTTTTTTTTGCATTTGGCACATCGTCTTGATATGGTGCATGTTTGTGCCAAGTTATTTGAATATATCTCTATGCATGGCAAAGTTATGGTCCGGACAAGGAAAGTTGACGCCCGCCCGCCGACTTCGCCAAACTAATAACCAGATTTTTCCTTTGGAAAACCTGGTTAAAAATACCACATCAGCTAAATGCTTATCCTTTTCCCAATTCCTTGAAAACATCCAAGTTAAAAAAACATTTATAAACCTTAATAAATGAAAGTATAATTATCGAAAAGAGTTGAACACTTCTCCTTTTGCCCAAATGATTTCAAAAGTTCATTTCTGCAGATGCTTCAAATGTGTCTACATGTGGAAACGGGTTAATCCTTAATATAGACGCTTTATGACGCCTCTGCAGCAGACAGCTTTTTGAAAACATGGCAACAAAAGAAGAAACTGCTCAAAACAAGCAATTTCTCCCTTCGTCACCATGTTTTCATTTCTATTCAATTATTGTTCTTTCATTTATAGGAATTTTCTTTTCTTTTGCCGAGACATTTTCAAAGTCATATGCTGCAAATTTGTTGTATTTGGAAAAGGGTCAATGGGAATTTCATACTTAGCAAGCACTTCAGCATGTTCCTCTAACATGTCTTCTGTCATTGGGGCTGGTTCCTGAGTGACTGGTATATACATTTTTTCTTCGCAGTTGATCAACTTCAGATCTTGAAACGGTGCCAGTCTGCCTTCTGGTTTATGTGTGAATGTTTCCGTAAACGCTGATTCACTTTGCACAGAAATGCTACTTGTAACACTTTGGGAACCAGTCAAGGAATTATTGGCATCCTGATCACAGTCTGCATCCAATTCAGATTGGTTTACAATTGTATTTTCTTCACTAGACTGGTTTCCAGCAGTTTGTTCTGTAACATCTTCTCCTTTAGGTTCAGTATTTCCATCATTATTTTCATCATTGGCTGTTGTATCTACATCTTTTTCATCTGACGCTTCTTCATTTTCACATTCAAAAAATTCTTCTTCATCACTACTATTTTCACTGTTTCTACTTTGACCCGCAGTTTTAAGTTTCCCCGATTGGTCTTTTGTAGAGACTGGTCCTGAATTATTTATTGTCTCTTCGTTATTTTCTGACTGGTTCTCATTATTGAAGATTTCCTCAGTAGACATAGATCTGGCAGCTTTGGAAGTTGAAGGACCATGATCAGGGCTGTGGGTTTGAGACCCTGATGGTGTCTGTAAATCTCCTGTATAACCTTTATGCACTTGTTCCCGCTTCTTCTTGTGTTCAATACAACAGTTTAGCATCTGAAATTAATTAGAAAAGTATAAACCTGCCATTTGCTGACAACAGTAGAAGATTTGTGCCGAGCCCAGAATTTCAGAACGGAAAGGACACAAAGTGGGGCTAAACAATTCTGGGGGATAAAAAAACACTCAGGTATTCTGAATAATTATCAAAGCCAGAGTTATCAAATATTGATGCTAGGAACATTTGTACCAAGTTTCAATAAAAAATGTTGAACGGTTTGCGAGATCTGAGCTAAGGTTAAAATTCTGTTACGCAGACAACGCCAAGGGTACCACAATAGCCTGACTTTTTTTCTTCGCAAAAACAGACAAGCTAAAAATATTAAATGGCATATCTACAGCAAAATATTTCTTTGCCAAGGTTGGTAAATTGTATAATAAAGAAGTGATAAAACAAGTTAATAACCCTTTCCCACCTAGTCAAATTTACAGGAGGCGACTTTTGAAAAAAAATTGTGCTAAAAGGAGAAAGTGTTCATAATGCCATTTCTCCTTTTGACACAATGTTTTCAACTCCATAATATCATTTATATTTCAATTTTAAAGATTTTGTGTATTTTTGCATAGACATAATTGAAGTACCCTGCTGAAGATTTGTTGTACGAGAGAGGGATTGAAATGTGGAACCAATTATTAGGGACAAAACTACATAGGATAAGGAGTAAAAGCGACAATGAATGGAACAAACATTTGAAGCATCCGTATATAATTATACTCACCTGTAATTTTTGCTGGAGAATACAAGACCCAAGATTTGGTGGACCCAGTTCGACTCTAAAATATGAAAATAAAACCCTTATCAGAGCTTTAGATATGGAGCTTGTTTTGTAATTCTGTTGTTAAATTCGAAAACCATTTTTATGAGATTAAATCCCATTTTTATGAGTGACAAGGTTAAACCCATGGATTTTATTACAGACATTACTAGCCATTTTATAAGAGGCGTTTAAAAAAAGAGCCATATCAAAGGTTTTGAAATAAACAGCAATCACTATTGAAGTACATTCTACAGTTGAGTTTTTGCCATCTGCGAGGTTATTCTTGGATATTTGTATAAACAAAAATGATGATTGTTCTCTATTGTTTTCAAAGTCCATAAGGTTAATTTTCTTGTCACATGGCCAAAATGAAATGAGTTGTAAAATCCATTCCCACATACAGATAAAAGACTTCAAAAACATCTAGCCAAAAAACATGAGAAATCTATATGCACTAAAAGATTTATTATTGAATAGATTTTAAAGCATGATCACAATAAATGAGTATATAACAAGCAATCTCTCTCCATTTGCCACAATGTTTTCAAATTATCTATGCTACAGATGCATCAAATTGTTTCTGCATGTGGAATTGCGCCACGGAGCAAATGCCAATGCTCATCCTTTTTTTTTCTAAGTTAAAAAAGTGGCATTACTGAATAATAAGAGTTATGTAACATGGTAAAGACATGCATATTGTTCCCAGGAAAATGTGCACTATAAGTTTCATTTGAAAATACTGAATGTTTTTTTAGTTATGAGGTAAGGTTAAAGTTTGGTGATTACCTAGAGGATGACGCGCCAAGGGTATCACAATAGTCCGACTTTTTTCCTAACAAAACAGACCAGCTAAAAAATAACTTTAAAGCTTTTTACCATATATCCCTTATATACATTAAATCTGCAGACAAATTTGTTATTGTCTGGGAAAATTAACTGATGTACAGCAGTGTTAAGAAAACCATACCCGTCTATAATGTAGTTATTTTCCCATCTGTATCTCATCTCCATGACAAATTCTTGCCAGATCTGCGCCACTGCAAACAATCCTCCATGGATTTGGTTGAGAACACATAGACAGATGGACAGACGGTACAATAAACCCTCTACTGGTGCAGACTTCAACTGTTTGGCTAGCTCCTTGGAATGTAAGACAGTAAAAACAGTTAATGGATATACAGTTGCTTTGATTAATTGTTTGTTGTTTAAACCTTTCCCTCATACAGACGCTTTCTGACGCCTCTGCAGTTATATCACGGCGTTTCCTGGGTAATATGCCAGTACTACTGGTCCATTTATACTCACACCAGCCAGTTAGTTGTAAAGCCAACCCCGCAACCCTGAGCGCCAAGGAGGGCAGCCACGACTACCATTTTTAAAGTCTTTCGTTTGACCGGACCGGGAATCGAACCCGCGACCTCCAACACCCGAGGTTGACGCTTTACCACTACACCACCATGTTTGTCGGATACACAGTTGCATTAAAAACATTTTTTTTTCTTTATATTCAATCTTATTTATTTACATAGATTGCGAAATAAGCTTTCATCCTTTATTGATCAAGCTTGATGTCTACTTCCTGGAGACTTACCCCTTTCCCTCATACGACAATTCTGCAGCAGACGACTTTAAACGTATTTTGTCAAAACATAGAAAATCTCCATAATTGAATGGATAACCTATGACAAAAAGTGGAAAACATTGTGGCAAAAGGAGAAATTGCACGTTTTGTGCAATTTCTTCTTTTGTCACTATGTTTTCAAAAAGCCGTCTGCTGCAGAGGCGTCAGAAAGCGTCTATATGAGGGAAAGGGTTACCAGTACTATTACTGGTTGTGTGGAAAACCCTGCAAAACCTGATATTACATGAATGGAGTCTTAAATTGAGACATTGTACAAAACGATCCTATGTAATTGTCATTGAAGGAAAGAGTAAAAAGCATGGGGGTCTTTCTGCATCAGTAATAGGGTCAACACTGTTGACTCAACAGTTCTCTGTTAGAGATGCATCAAAATCATAATACAGTCGAACCTGATCTAAAGATCACCTTTGTTTAACAATTCCCTGCCTACAACAACCACACTTTTAATTTCCCAATTACTCTTTTTCTGCATAAATGACCCGGCAATTAAAGACCACCTGTGATCAGAGACCAGCTTGTTCACTTCCCATGGGTGGTCTTTAAACACAGGTTTTACTGTATATAGAAAGGATCAACTATGTGATTGATTATTTAAATTTGTCTCTGGGTATGTAGACAACACATGTAAGCTACACAGCAATTATTGATAACTGAACAAAGGCACAAAAAAAAAATCCTTTCAGACATTTCAAATTTAGCTGAAATAACGATCAAATTGAAGTTACATTGCAAGGTTTCTGTATTAACCTTTCTCTAGAAGGTTCCTGGTTACTTGATTGACACAGTCTGTTTTAAACCCTTTCCCACATTCAACAAATCTGCACCTGCTGACTTTGAAAACATTTATTCAAAAATATGGAAAATCTTCAAACCACCAATTATTGAATTAAGTTGCAAACATTGGGGCAAAAGGACAAAAAATGCTCATAATGAGCAATTTGTTTTGTTTTATTGGTGTTTTTCAACAGGTCACTTATTGGTGATCCTAATGGTATACAAACCAGTCTTAACCCTTTCCCTCATATAGATGCTTTCTGACCAGACGGCTTTTTGAAAACATAATGAAGAAGAAATTGTTCAAAACAAGCAATTTCTCCTTTAGCCCCAATGTTTTCCACTTTTAGTCATAGGTTATCCATTCGATTATAGAGATTTTCTATTTTTTGACAAAATATGTTCAAAGTTGTCTGCTGCAGAATTGTTGTATGAGGGAAAGGGTTAAGCTATTAAATGTGCCTTGCCTAATGACCTTGACCATGACCGATGCAGCTAGGAATCAAACCGGAGATGCCCAGCTCCAAATTTTCACGCTAATCACTGGGGCAAGCCGATTCCTAATTATGAGTAATATATCCTTTTGCAATAATGTTTTCAAAAATGTATCTGCTGCAGAGGCATTTAGAACTAGAATGGAGTGCTCCGCGAAGCATGTGTGTGTCACCTGCACCTGCTCATTGAAAGTGTGACGGACAGACAGACAGACGCCGGACAAAAAAAAAAGTAATCCCTATGTGTCTACCATGCTACACAGGGTGACACAAAAAAATTCTCTGGAAAATGTTTAAGGATATAATTAGCTAGATTTTCTTTTATGTTATGAATCCGATGTAAATAAAAAAAAAAAAGGATACACTGTTTAACCTTTACCCACTTGTTGTGATGCATCTACAGCTGACGCTTTTTTGGGGGCAAAATTTTCTAAATATATCAACTCAAAACTATGAAAAAACTTTATAAATGAAAGCAAAATTATTGGATAGAGTTGATTGAAAACATTGTGAGAAAAGAAAAAATTGCTCATAATAAAAAAATTCTCCTATTGTCACAATGTTTTCAACTCTCTTCAATAATTTTATTTTCATTAACCCTTTCCCTCAGCAGACGGCTTTTTGAAAACATAGTGACAAAAGAAGAAATTGCTCAAAACGAGTAATTTCTCCTTTTGCCACAATGTTTTCCACTTTCAGTCATAGGTTATCCATTCAATTATGGAGATTTTCTATTTTTTGACAAAATGTGTTCAAAGTCGTCTCCTGCAGAATTTTTGTATGTAGGAAAGGGTTAATGTCTAGACGGTTTCAAAATAATCTGCTAATTTGTGGGAAAGGGTAAAGAAATAATAGACATAATGTTTTACCTTGGCAACAGGATGGTCTTTCAATATATCTGATAGGCCTGACTTTTTAGACGCATCTTCATCATTAGAACCAAGAGGTTTAGCAGCATCAGGAAATAAGTACTGGAAAAAACAAAACAACTTAAATAGCAAAATCAACAATATATAATAGATGTTCGTCAAAACATTATGAGCAATTTTACTCTTTTGCTACAATGTTTTCAACTCTATTCAATCATTATTCTCTCAAATATTGACATAATCAATATTTTTACCTAGATGTTTGTGAAGTTATTTGCTGCAGATTTGATGTATGTTGGAAAAAAAAATGTCATGTCCAACACTGAATTCCAAGCTAAATAGACTTACTATTGCACTGCACTGCAATACTATCTCAAATTAGGTGGCAAACTCTATGAGGAAATGTCAGAAAATGGTTAAAAAAAGGAAAGATAACTGAAACAGTTGATAGCTGCATAAAATTTATAAAGAAATAAAGAGTTTTGTGAATAGGTATAGACATGTGTATTGTTCCTATGAACATATGTACCAAGTTTTTTTTTAAAAATACTGAACGTTTTTTGAGTTATGAGGTAAGGTTAAAGTTTTGTGACTATGCAGACTTTTATAGGTACTTTTGCAGGACACTTAGCTACTAACAGCTATATTCCAGGTTTAAAGTGGATGGTAATATGCCAAGGAAACAAACCTGAAACAAGGGCACCGCAAAGCAGATGCATCCCCTCAGTATTCAAAGTCCAATTTTGACCTTGACCTTTAACCTATGACCTTGAAAATAAATAGGCTTCTAGACCTTGCCATATACTAACTGTATACCAAGTTTGGTTAAGATCGGTTGAAGGATGTTCAGTGTAGAGTGGTCACAAGGTTGTTACGGACTGACGCACAGAAGAACAAACAGACAGTCCCTTACTATATCCCCATCGCTAACTTCGTTAGCCAAGGGGATAATAAAGTTGATAACAGCATAAAAGACCTTTCAGACTAAAACCTACCTGTAATATCTAGTCCAATAGCTTGCCTTGTATAGGAACATCTCTTGTTTTTGTTTTTAGAGCCTGGGGCTGAGAGACGTAGGGGGGGATATGATATGAATGGAATATTGTAACTCATCGACGGTTCCGTTGATAGCAGCATAAAGACAGTTCAGAATAAAACCTACTTGTAATATCTGGTCCAGTAACTCCCCTTGTATAGGCACATCTCTTGTTTTTGTTTTTTGAGCCTGGGGCTGAGAGACGTAGGAGGATATGGATGGAATGTTGTAACTCATCGACGGTTCTGTCAGTCTGTGTAGGGCATTACTGATGTCAGCTTCTAAAATGATATCATGATCAGTCTTGGTTGATGCAGCAGATGACTTTATACACATGTATAATAATTGAATATTGCTGTAAATATTGTGGCAAAAAGAAAAAACTGCTTGTAATGATTGATTGATTGGGGTTTAACACCGTTTTTAACAATTTCTTAGTTATATCACGGCGGCCAGTTCACCTACTCATGCATTTCCTGGTTTTCTCACACCAGTACTCCACACAACAATCTTCCCAAAGCAACTGGCTGCTTTTCAACTTAGACTTAGCCCATTGGTGGAAGATGAATGACGGATGTTGCATTGTCTTTTGTCAATTGTCGGAAAGAAAGTTGGCCTAGCTGGGATTTGAACTCACAACCCTGGATTGACAGCCCACGTCGCTACTGACAATGAGCAATTCCTCCTTTTGCCACAACTTTTTCAAAAGTCATCTGCTGCTGAGGTGTAAAAATGGATCTGTATGTGGTAAAGGGTAAATTCCACTTTCATAAGATTGATCACAGTGGCAAGTTTTAGCCTGTGAGGTAGTAACTCAGAGGTGTAGCCCGGGCCTTGATGTAGTATTGAGCAATGTTGCCAAAAGTCTTCAATATGAAATTAATTGTTCACCATTTTAATGACATAATAAATATAAAATAAATAAGCTTAACCCTTTCCCTCATATAAACGCTTTCTGACGCTTCTGCAGCTGATGGCTTTTTTAAAACGAGTATTTTCTCCTTCTGCCACAATGTTTTCCACTTTAAGTTATAGGTTATCCATTCCATTATAGAGATTTTCTATTTTTTGACAAAATATGTTCAAAGTCGTCTGCTGCAGAATTGTTGTATGAGGGATAGGGTTAATTATTTACTTTATTTTAACTATCATAAATAACAATTATGGCAACTAACCTGTTTCAGTGTCTCCAACTAAATTACCAACCAACTGGTCCAAAGTTTCTTTTCTATGACATAGGGCTAAAAAGTTAATCAGATATTCTCCTGGAACAGAAAGCATCACCAATTATTAAACCAATTGATGCTTTATTCAGACACCATCTCCTTTTAAAACTATCTAAGGTTAACATGAGCATGTCCAGCAGATGCTGACAGTGAACTTATTTATGAAATTTTAAATTAGCAAAATTTCAAGTATTCTACATTGAAACAAAAGCGATGCAGAGCGAACGCAAACACTCATTTGTTTTTTTCTAAGTCGAAAAAAGTGCATTACTTATTCAAGTTTTGTGATAACGCGGACACAGACTGCGACGACACAAGAGTTTCGCAATAGCCCAACTTTTTTTCTTTGAAAAACAGACAAGCTAAAAGGGTCATTATTCAAGAAAAACACATGGTAGAGTTAGGACCCTTGCATTACACAGTCACTATATAAGGGTTAATAAGTGAAATAAGTTTTATAGCCATAGTTTTTATAGTTTAGGAGAAATGTGAACCTAAAAGCAAATTTCGACCAAAGTTTTAAGTTGAAAAAAACCAACATAATATATTTATTGGCCTATCAGTATATAGTCACATCATGCCGTTGAATAAGTATCATGAGCTTCAAAGCAATAGTTTCAATAGTTGACATGAAAAAAGTAGTACAAAAAAATTGCTTAATCCATTTAATAATTAGCCTTTTCTCCTTTTCAGACATTGTTTTCTGATGTTTGCAGGTGTTAAAAGTCCTCTGTACCAGGGAATGGTAATTGAAGACATCTTAAATGATAAATGTTAAACTGATATATATAAATAAAGATACTTTTTGAATACAGAGAACCTCATTGACTTTTAAGCCAGGTTGTCCATTGCTCTTTTAACCTGGATGCCACATACTTGCAAGGGACATTACTCTTACTCATATAGAATCACTATGATAAGTTGTTTATTGCTGTGTCCTTGACCTGGATGCCATGAGCATTACACTGATATAGAAGCATCACGATGGATAATTCATGTATGTGTCCTAGACCTGAATGCCATGGACATCAAACTTTAGTAACATTATAATTGGTTATTCCTTCCTGTGTCCCAGACCTGGATGCCATGGACATAACACTGATATAGTAGCATCATGTTGGGTTATCATTGCTGTGTCCTTGACCTGGATGCCATGGACATAACGCTGATATGTTAGCATGATGATGGGATATTCATTGCTTTGTCCTAGATCTGGATGCCATGGACATTACACTGATATAATATAATCATGATGGCTTATTCATTGATGTGTACTAGACCTAGATGCCATGGACATTACTCTTACAAAGTAGCATCATGAATGGTAGTGTCCTAGACCTTGATGCCATGGACATAACACTGATATAGTAGCATTATAATGGGTTATTCATTGCTGTGTCCTAGACCTGGATGCCATGGACATTACTCTTACAAAGCAGCATCATGCTTGGTTATGCATTGCTGTGTCCTAGACATGGATGTCATGGACATAACACTGATATAGTAGCATTATGATGGGTTACTCATTGCTGTGTCCTTGACCTGGATGTCATGGACATAACACTGATATAGTAACATTATAATTGGTTATTCATTCATGTGTCCCAGACCTGGATGCCATGGACATAACAATGATATAGTAGCATCATGTTGGGTTATTAATTGTTGTGTCCTTGACCTGGATGCCGTGGACATAACACTGATATGTTAGCATGATGATGTGATATTCATTGCTTTGTTCTAGATATGGATGCCATGGACATAACACTGATATAGATGCATCATGATGGGTTATTCATTGCTGTGTCCTAGACCTGGATGCCAAAGACTTATCACTGATATATAAGCATCATGATGGGTTATGAATTGCTGTGTCATAGACCTGGGTGCCATGGACATAGCACTGATATATAGCATCAAGATGGGTTATTCCTTTCTGTGTCCTATACCTGGATACCATGGGCATAACACTGATATAGTAACATCATGATGCTTACTCATTCCTGTGTCCTTGACCTGGATGCCATGGACATAACACTGATAAAGTAGCATTATGATGGGTTATTCATTCCTATGTTCTTGACCTGGATGCCATGGATATAACGGTGATATGTTAGCATGATGATGGGATATTCATTGCTTTGTCCTAGGCTTGGATGCCATAGACATTACACTGATATAATAATATCATGATAGGTTATTCATTTCAGTGTCCTAGGCCTGGATGCCATGGACATAACACTGATATAGTAGCATCATGATGGGTTATTAATTGCTGTGTCCTAGACCTGGATGCCATGGACATAACACTGATATAGTAGCATCATGATGGGTTATTCATTGCTGTGTCCTAGACCTGGATGCCATGGACATAACACTGATATAGATGCATCATGATGGGTTATTCATTGCTGTGTCCTAGACCTGGATGCCAAGGACTTATCACTGATATATAAGCATCATGAAGGGTTATTCATTGTTGTGTACTTGACCTGGATGCCTTGGACATAACGCTTATATAGTAGAATCATGATGTGTTATTCATTACTGTGTACTAGACCTGGATGCCATGGACATAACACTGATATACTAGCATCATGATGGGTTATTCATTGCTGTGTCTGTCCTAGACCTGGATGCCATGGACATAACACTGATATAGTAGCATCATGAAGGGTTATTCATTGCTGTGTCCTTGACCTGGATGCCATGGACATAACACTGATATAGTAGCATTATGATGGGTTATTCCTTTCCTTGTCCTTGACCTGGATGTCATGGACATTACACTGATATAGTAACATCATGATGGGTTATTCATGTATGTGTCCTAGACCTGGGTCCCAGTGACATAACACTGATATAGTAGCATCATGATGGGTAATTCATTTCTGTGTCCTAGACCTGGGTGTCATGGACATAACACTGATATAGTAACATTATGATGGGTTATTCATTGCTGTGTTCTTGACACGGATGCCTTGGACATAACACCGATATAGTAGCATTGCTGTGTCCTAGACCTAGGTGCTATGGACATTACACTGATATAGTAGCATCTTGATGGGTTATTCATTTCTGTGTCCTAGACCTAGGTGCCATGGACATTACATTGATATAGTAGCATCTTGATGGGTTATTCATTTCTGTGTCCTAGACCTGGGTGCCATGGACATAACACTGATATAATAGAATCATGATGGGTTACTCATTGCTGTGTCCTAGACCTGGGTGCTAAGACATAACACTGATATACTAGCATCATGATGTGTTATTCATTGCTGTGTCCTAGGTCCCATGGACATTACACTGATATACTAGCATTATGATGGATTATGCATTGTTATGTCCTAGACCTGGCTGCCATAGACATAACACCAATATAGTAGCATTATGATGGGTTATGCATTCCTCTGTCTCAGATGTGGGTGCCATGGACATAACACTGATATACTAGCATTATGATGGGTTATACTTTTCTGTATCCTAGACCTGGGTGCCATGGACATTACACTGATTTAGTAGCATTATGATGGATTATGCATTGCTCTTTCCTAGAAATGGGTGCCGTTGATATAACACTGCTATACTAGCATCATGATGGGTTATCGTTCATTGCTGTGTCCTAGACCTGGATGCTTTGGACATAACATTGATATAGTAGCATTATGATGGGTTATTCATTTCTGTGTCCTAGACCTGGGCGCCTAGGACAGAACACTGATATAGTAGCATTATGATGGATTATTCACTGCTCTGTCCTAGACATGTGTGCCATGAACATAATACTGATATTGTAGCATCATTATGGGTCATTCATTTCTGTGTCCTAGACCTGGATGCCATGGACATAACGCTGATTTGTTAGCATGATGATGGGATATTCATTGCTTTGTCATAGCTCTGGATGCCATTGATATTACACTGATATAATAGAATCATGATGGCTTATGCATTGCTGTGTCCTAGACCTTGATGTCATGGACATAACACTGATATAGTAGCATCAATATAGGTTATTCCTTTCTGTGTCCTACACCTGGATACCATGATCATAACACTGATATAGTAGCATCATGATGGGTTATTCATTTCTTTGTCCTAGACCTTGATGCCACGGACATAACACTGATGTGGTAGCATTATGATGGGTTATTCAGTTATGTGTCCTAGATCTTGATGCCATGGACATAACATTGATATAGTAGCATCATGATGGGTTATTCATTGTTGTGTACTTGACCCTGGTGCCATGGACATATTTAGGGCTGTAACAATACATTCGAATAATCGATATAATCGAATACAGTTCTGTACGAAACATATTCGTTATTCGCTTCATCCAGAACCTAATATTTACGATTATTATACCTCACTTTTGTCTACAATGGTAAAATCCCATTACCCGAAAAAGAGATATTATGACTATCAGAAACATTTTCAACCTTTTTGACACGTGACCAAGCGAAAATTGACTGTCAGGTCATGTGACCGCAGTGATATTTTGAATGTCATATAAGGGCAAATAACTGCTTCAATATTTTAGCTAAATCATGACGTGATTGCCTCCCTTATACACATACAGCAGTGACGTCACTTAATTTTGTTCGGTATAATAAAATAAATATCATATGGCAGCATGTGTGACATTGATATTGTCAACCCTCGAAACAGAATGTCACCCTCTGCTTACGCTACGCCTCGGGTGACATTCTGCTCTCGGGTTGACAATATCAATGTCACACATGCTGCCATATGATATTTATATAATATAATCCAAAGCTGTATGATTTATTAGACTAAAATCAATTTAATTGAACTACAAACATAACAAACCGTTTGTCACACTTGCCATCTTTTCAGTTTCATAGCGCATTCGGTGCTATATTTATATAGTTCCCAACACACAACAGCTAACCACTGATTTTGCGACATATTTTTTATTCATTTTTATTCAAAATATATTTGATATTGTGTTCGCTACGATTTATTCTGGCATACGTTTTTGTAGGTTTTAAATGTTTTTTTTTATCAATTTTGAACTGTAATTCAATAGAAAAGTCAGGAGAATTGCCATTTTATGACAACCAAAACCCATCACCAATAAATGTCAAACCATGCGAAAATTGAAATTATTGAATTTTCAGCAAAATAAACGTCAGCTATCTGGAAAAGATTGGGATTTTTGAAAGGACTCAAGGGAGACATTCCATTGCACACTATCTTAAATGTGAAGTCATGAAATCGGGTAACAACTACATTAAATTCACATTCTGTTGATGTATTGACAAGCTTAATGATCGAGGAACACAAGCATATCGATTATGTACAAATAGTCAAATATGTTATTAACTTTAATACTGTTCTAATTCGATTTTATTTGTCGCCAGACTGACAAGATTTACAAGTCAATCATTATACTTTCTCTAGTCATTTGAATTCTTATTTCTTTTGTGTTTACATGTTTTTAAATTCATGACAGTATTCGTGAATAAATATTCGTATTGGTTACCCTGTATTCGTGATATGTATTGCATTCGCCACCTAGTGTATTTGTTACAGCCCTAGACATAATACGAAAATGTTTTTTTTCACTTATAGGTAACAGGTGTGAGATTTTTTTTTTTTTTTTTCAATAACCCATGAAGCTTTCTGAAATGAATCTGGAAAAATCCATGGGGGCCGCCATTTTGGATATGTATAAAAAGCAGACGTAAAACACAGATTGAAAATTATTGTCGGCTTTTTATTTTTATTTTTTTAAATCGGTATTTTGGGTATGTATAAAATGAGCAGAAAAACACGGATTGAAAATTATTGTCGTCTTTTTAATCATTTTTTTTAAATCGATGTTTAAGATCATTTAAGTGCTGTGTTATGTGGGAATTAACATTTGTACGAAAAGTTAAAAATAAATGGAAATCTGTAAGAAATATGTTTTCCCGTTTGTCAAAAAACCGACAGCATTAGCCTTCTACGCCCGAAACTAAATTTTGACTGTATCGTAGCCAAAGAAGGACGCGACGTCATTTCCGTTACACTTCATCAATGGAGCGACGTCGTTTCCCGCAAAAAAGTGGTATCAACATGAAAGACCCCAAATTCCTATACATGAGCTATTGACTCACTCATTCAAAGTATAATTATTTATCAAACATTGTGGCAAAAGGATAACTTTCTCATAAGAAGCAATTGTTCTTGTGGCGACAATCTTATCCTAAATCGTCTGTTGCATAGGCCTCAGAAACCGTCTCTAATAGGGAAAGGGTTTAGCAGAAATGTGACCCTTTACATAATTTGTTCCAGTCATATTGACTGGTTGAAAAAGGCAGTTGCCAGGTGGCATCAGAAAAGGGCTGATCTATTTGCTGTTTTGCCATAATGCAGGTGATCGATTAAGGATCGTCTTGGCCCTCATGTTTTAACCTCGTTCATTATAAATGTATTCCTTGATTTTCTGAAAGTCTTTACTTTATTATTTTCTGTTCAAATAATAGACAACAGCAATACGAATTCTAGTCAATTACTTATAAATCCTTTTTTATGGCCAAAGTATGCTCTTTAATTTTTGTTTATAATTATCTTGCGGTTTTTTTCGTAAATAGGTAGCACCTATAGATATATTACTGATATAGCAGCATCATGATATGTTATTCATTACTGTGTTCTTGACCTGGATGCCATGGACATAACACTGATATAGTAGCATCATGATGGGTTATCTTTCATTGCTGTGTCCTAGACCTGGATGCCATGGACATAAGTGATATAGTAGCATCATGATGGGTTATTCCTTTCCAAGTCCTTGACCTTGATGCCATGGATATTACACCGATATAGTAGCATCACGACAGGTTATTCATTGCTGTGTCCTTGACCTTGATGCCGTGGTCATAACACTGATATAGTAGCATCATTATGGGTTATTCATGCCTGTGTCCTAGACCTGGATGCCATGGACATAACACCGATATATAATAGAATCATGATGGGTTATTCATTTCTGTGTCCCCGACCTTGATGCCATGGACATAACACTAATATAGCAGATATAGTAACATCATGTGTTTTTCATTTCTGTGTCCTTGACCTGGATTTCATGGACATAACACTGATATAGTAGCCTGATGATGGGTTATATATTTCTGTGTCCTAGACCTGAATGCCATGGACATAACACTGCTATAGTAGCATGATGATGGGTTATCATTTCCATGTCCTTGACATTGATGACATGGATATAACACTGATATAGTAGCATCATGATGGGTTATTCATGTCTGTGTCCTTAACCTGGATGCCATGGACATAACACCTATGTAGTAGCATCATGATGGGTTATTCATTTGTGTGTCATTGACCTGGATGCCATGGACATAACACTGATATAGTAGCATCATGATGTGTTATTCATTGTTGTGTCTTGGACCTGGATGCCATGGACATAACACTGATATAATAGAATCATGTTGAGTTATTCATGTATGTGTACTAGACCTGGATGCCATTGACATAACACTGATATAGATGGGTTATTCATTTATGTGTCCTAAACATGGATGCCATGGCTCTGACATAAGTATTCATGATATAGTAGCATCAAGATGGGTTATTCATTTCTGTGTCCTCGACCTTGATGCCATGGGCATAACACTAATATGCTAGCATTATGATGGGTTATTTATTGTTGTGTCCTAGACCTGGATACCATGGACATAGCAGATATAATAACATCATGATGGGTTATTCATTTCTGTGTCCTTGACCTGGATGCCATTGACATAACACTGCTATAGTAGTATGATGACGTGTTATTCATTTCCATGTCCTTGACCTTGATGACATGGACATACCACTGATATAGTAGCATCATGATGGGTTATTCATGTCTGTGTCCTTAACCTTGATGCCATGGAAAAAACACTGATATAGTAGCAGCATGATGTGTTATTCATTGTTGTGTCTTGGACCTGGATGCCATAGTCATAACACTGATATAATAGAATCATGATGGGTTATTCATTTATGTGTCCTAGACTTGGATGCCATGGACATAGCACTGATATAGATGGGTTATTTATTTATGTGTCCTTGACCTGGATGCCATGGACATAACACTAATATAGATGGGTTATTCATTTATGTGTCCTAGACCTGGATGCCATGGACATAACACTGATATAATAGAATCATGATGGGTTATTCATTTATGTGTCCTAGACCTGTTTGCCATGGACATAACACTGATATAATAGAATCATGATGGGTTATTCATTTATGTGTCCTAGACCTGGATGCCGTGGACATAACACTGATATAGATGGGTTATTCATTTATGTGTCCTTGACCTGAATGCCATGGACATAGCTCTGACAGACGTAATCATTAAGATCGGTTATTAATTGTATTGTCCTTGACCTGGATGCCATGACATAACTCTGACAGACATAATCAATAAGAGCTGTTATTAATTGTATTGTCCTTGACCTGGATGCCATGGACGTAGCTCTGACAAACATTATCAATAATAGCTTTTATTATTTGTATTGTCCTTGACCTGGATGTCAGGGTCATAGCTCTGACAGACATATTCAATAAGAGCTGTTATTAATTGTATTGTCCTTGACCTGGTTGCTATGACATAACTCTGACAGACATAATCAATAAGAGCTGTTATCAATTGTATTGTCCTTGACCTGGATGTCATGGACATAACACTTATATAGTAGCCTGATAATGGGTTATTCATTTGTGTGTCCTTGACCTTGATGTCATAGACATAACACTGATATAATAGCGTCATGATGGGTTATTCATTTCTGTGTCCTCGATCTTGATGCCATGGTCATAACACTGATATAGTAGCGTCATTATGGGTTATTCATGCCTGAGTCCTAGACCTGGATGCTGTGGTCATAACACTTATATACTAGCATCATTATGGGTTATTCATGCCTGTGTCCTAGACCTGGATGCCATGGACATAACACTGATATAATAGAATCATGATGGGTTATTCATTTATGTGTCCTAGACCTGGATGCCATGGACATAGCTCTGACAGACATAATCAATAAGAGCGGTTATTAATGGTATTGTCCTTGA
This sequence comes from Serripes groenlandicus, assembly GCA_031761405.1. NCBI lineage: Eukaryota > Metazoa > Mollusca > Bivalvia > Cardiida > Cardiidae > Serripes > Serripes groenlandicus. The sequence goes on from JASEVX010000012.1 coordinate 21,581,474, forward strand.
CCAGGATGCTATGGCTGAAGCTCGTGACAGATATATTCAATAAGAGCTGTTATTAGTTGTATTGTCTTTGACCTGGATGCCATGGACATTGCTCTATCAGACATAATCAATAAGAGCTGTATTAATTGTATTGTCCTTGACCTGGATGCCAGGGTCATAGCTCTGACAGACATATTCAATAAGAGCTGTTATTAATTGTATTGTCCTTGACCTGGATGCTATGACATAACTCTGACAGACATAATCAATAAGAGCTGTTATCAATTGTATTGTCCTTGACCTGTATGTCATGGACATAACACTTATATAGTAGCCTGATAATGGGTTATTCATTTGTGTGTCCTTGACCTTGATGTCATAGACATAACACTGATATAATAGCGTCATGATGGGTTATTCATTTCTGTGTCCTCGATCTTGATGCCATGGTCATAACACTGATATAGTAGCGTCATTATGGGTTATTCATGCCTGAGTCCTAGACCTGGATGCTGTGGTCATAACACTTATATACGAGCATCATTATGGGTTATTCATGCCTGTGTCCTAGACCTGGATGCCATGGACATAACACTGATATAATAGAATCATGATGGGTTATTCATTTATGTGTCCTAGACCTGGATGCCATGGACATAGCTCTGACAGACATAATCAATAAGAGCGGTTATTAATGGTATTGTCCTTGACCAGGATGCTATGGCTGAAGCTCGTGACAGATATATTCAATAAGAGCTGTTATTAGTTGTATTGTCTTTGACCTGGATGCCATGGACATTGCTCTATCAGACATAATCAATAAGAGCTGTATTAATTGTATTGTCCTTGACCTGGATGCCAGGGTCATAGCTCTGACAGACATATTCAATAAGAGCTGTTATTAATTGTATTGTCCTTGACCTGGATGCTATGACATAACTCTGACAGACATAATCAATAAGAGCTGTTATCAATTGTATTGTCCTTGACCTGGATGTCATGGACATAACACTTATATAGTAGCCTGATAATGGGTTATTCATTTGTGTGTCCTTGACCTTGATGTCATAGACATAACACTGATATAATAGCGTCATGATGGGTTATTCATTTCTGTGTCCTCGATCTTGATGCCATGGTCATAACACTGATATAGTAGCGTCATTATGGGTTATTCATGCCTGAGTCCTAGACCTGGATGCTGTGGTCATAACACTTATATACTAGCATCATTATGGGTTATTCATGCCTGTGTCATAGACCTGGATGCCATGGACATAACACTGATATAATAGAATCATGATGGGTTATTCATTTATGTGTCCTAGACCTGGATGCCATGGACATAGCTCTGACAGACATAATCAATAAGAGCGGTTATTAATGGTATTGTCCTTGACCAGGATGCTATGGCTGAAGCTCGTGACAGATATATTCAATAAGAGCTGTTATTAGTTGTATTGTCTTTGACCTGGATGCCATGGACATTGCTCTATCAGACATAATCAATAAGAGCTGTATTAATTGTATTGTCCTTGACCTGGATGCCAGGGACATAGATCTATCAGATGTAATCAATAATAGCTGTTACTAAGTGTATTGTCCTTGACCTGGATGCCATGACATAACTCTGACAGACATAATCAATAAGAGCTGTTATTAATTGAATTGTCTTTGACCTGGATGCCATGGACATAGCTCTATCAGACATATTCAATAAGAGCTGTATTAATTGTATTGTCCTTGACCTGGATGCCAGGGACATAGATCTATCAGATATAATCAATAATAGCTGTTACTAAGTGTATTGTCCTTGACCTGGATGCCATGACATAACTCTGACAGACATAATCAATAAGAGCTGTTAATAATTGTACTGTCCTTGAACTGGATGCCATGACATAACTCTGACAGATATAATCAATAAGAGCAGTTATTAATTGTATTGTCCTTTACCTGAATGCCATGGACGTAGCTCTGACAGATATAATCAATAGGTGCTGTTATTAATTGTATTGTCCTTGACCTGGATGCCATGAACGTAGCTCTGACAGATATAATCAATAAGAGCTGTTATTAATTGTATTGTCATTGACCTGGATGCCATGGACATAGCTCTATCAGACTTAATCACTAAGAGCTGTTATTCATTGTATTGTCTTTGACCTGGATGCCATGGACACAGCTCTGACAAATATACTAATTGTATTGTCTGTGACCAGACTGCCATGGACATAACTCTGAGAGACAAAATCAATGAGATCGGTTATTAATTGTATTGTCCTTGACCAGGATGCCATGACATAACTCTGACAGACATAATCAATAAGAGCTGTTATTAATTGTATTGTTATTGACCTGGATGACATGACATAACACTGACAGACATATTCAATAAGAGCGGTTATTAATGGTATTGTCCTTGAGCTTGATGCCATGGACATAGCTCTATCAGACATAATCAATTAGAGTTGTTATTAATTGTATTGTCCTTGACCTGGCTCCCATGATGTAACTCTGACAGACATAATCAATAAGAGCGGTTAGTAATGGTATTGTCCTTGACCTGGATGCCATGGACATAGCTCTATCAGACATAATCAATAAGAGCTGTTATTAATTGTATTATCCTTGACCTGGATGCCATGGACATAGCTCTATCAGACATAATCAATAAGAGCTTTTATTAAATGTATTATCCTTGACCTGGATGCCATGGACATATCTCTATCAGACATAATCAATAAGAGCTGTTATTAATTGTTTTGTCCTTGGCCTGGATGCCATGACATAACTCTGACAGACATAATCAATAAGATCGGTTATTAGTATTATTGTCCTTGACCTGGATGCCATGGACATAGCTCTATCAGACATTATCAATAAAAGCTGTTATCATTTGTTTTGTCCTTGACCCGGATACCATGGACATAGCTCTATCAGACATTATCAATAAGAGCTGTTATTAATTGTATTGTCCATGAACTGGATGCCATGGATATAGCTCTGACAGACATAATCAATTAGAGCTGCTATTAATTGTATTATCCTTGACCTGGATGCCATGACGTAACTCTGACAGACATAATCAATAAGAGTTGTTATTAATTGTATTATCCTTGACCTGGATGCCATGACATAACTCTGACAGACATAATCAATGAGAGCTGTTATGAATTGTATTGTCATTAACCTGGATGCCATGACATAACTATGACAGACATAATCAATAAGAGCTGTAATTAATTGTATTGTCCTTAAGCTTCATGCCATGGACATAGCTCTATCAGACATTATGAATAAGAGTTGTTATTAATTGTATTGTCCTTGACCTGGATGCCATGACATAACTCTGACAGACATAATCAATAAGAGCTGTAATTAATTGTATTGTCCTTAAGCTTCATGCCATGGACATAGCTCTATCAGACATTATGAATAAGAGCTGTTATTAATTGTATTGTCCTTGACCTGGATGCCATGGCTCTATCAGACATAATCAAGAAGAGCTGTTATCAACTGTATTGTCCTTGACCTGGATGCCATGAACATAACTCTGACAGACATAATCAATAAGAGCTGTTTTTAATTGTATTGTCCTTGACCTGGATGCCATGGACATAACTCTGACAGACATAATCAATAAGAGCAGTTATTAATTTTATTGTCCATGACCTGGATGCCCTAGACATAGCTCTATCAGACGATATCAATAAGAGCTGTTATTAATTGCATTGTCCTTGACCTGGATGCCATGGACATAGCCGACAGATATAATAAATAAGAGCTGTTATAAGTTGTATTGTCTTTGACCTGGATGCCATGGACATAGCTCTATCAGACATAATCAATAAAAGCTGCTATTAATTGTATTGTCCTTGACCAGGATGCCATGGCATAACACTGACAGACATATTCAATAAGAGTTGTTATTAATTATTATGCCTTGACCTGGATGCCATGACATAACTCTGACAGACATAATCAATAAGAGCTGTTATTAATTGTATTGTCCTCGACCTGGATGACATGGATATAACTCGGACAGACATAATCAATAAGAGCTGTTATTAATTGTATTGTCCTTGACCTGGATGCCATGGCTCTATCAGACAGTATCAATAAGAGCTGTTATTAACTGTATTGTCCTTAACCTTGATGCCATGGACATAGCTCTGACAGACATAATCAATAAGAGCAGTTATGAATTGTATTGTCCTTAACCTAGATGCCATGACATAACTCTGACAGACATAATCAATAAGAGCTGTTATTAATTGTATTGTCCTTAAGCTTGATGCCATGGACATAGCTCTATCAGACATTATGAATAAGAGCTGTTATTAATTGTATTGTCCTTGACCTGGATGCCATGACATAACTCTGACAGAAATAATCAATAAAATCGGTTATTAATTGTATTTTCCTTGACCAGGATGCCATTATATAACTCTGACAGACATAATCAATAAGATTGGTTATTATTGTGTATTGTCCTTGACCTGGATGCCATGGACATAGCTCTATCAGACATTATCAATAAGAGCTGTTATTAATTGTATTGTCCTTGACCTGGATGCCATGGACATAGCCCTGACAGACATAATCAATAAGAGCTGTTATTAATTGTATTATCTTTGACCTGGATGCCATGGACAGGGTTCTGACAGACATAATCAATAAGAGCTGTTATTAATTGTATTGTCCTTGACCTGGATGCCATGACTCTATCAGACATAATCAATAAGAGCTGTTATCAACTGTATTGTCCTTGACCTGGATGCCATGGACATAACTCTGACAGACATAATCAATAAGATCGGTTATTATTTTGTATTGTCCTTGACCTGGATGCCATGGACATAGCTCTATCAGACATTATTAATAAGAGCTGTTATTAATTGTATTGTCCTTGACCTGGATGCCATGGACATAGCCCTGACAGACATAATCAATAAGAGCTGTTATTAATTGTATTATCTTTGACCTGGATGCCATGGACAGAGCTCTGACAGACATAATCAATAAGAGCTGTTATCAACTGTATTGTCCTTGACCTGGATGCCATGGACATAACTCTGACAGACATAATCAATAAGATTGGTTATTATTTTGTATTGTCCTTGACCTGGATTCCATGGACAAAGCTCTGACAGACATAATCAAGAAAAGAAGTTGTAAATTGTATTATCCTTGACCTGGATGCCATGGACATAGCTCTGACAGACATAATCAATAAGAGCTGTTATCAACTGTATTGTCCTTGACCTTGATGCCATGACATAATTCTGACAGACATAATCAATAAGAGCTGTTATCAACTGTATTGTCCTTGACCTGGATGCCATGGACATAACTCTGACAGACATAATCAATAAGAGCTGTTATCAACTGTATTGTCCTTGACCTTGATGCCATGACATAACTCTGACAGACATAATCAATAAATTGTTTTGTCCTTGACCTGGATGCCATGGACGCAGCTCTGACAGACAAAATCAAATCAGTAAGAGCTGTTATTAATTGTATTGTCCTTAACCTTGATGCCATGACATAGCTCTATCAGATATAATCAATAAGAGCTGTTATTAATTGTATTGTCCTTGACCTGGATGCCATGGACATCCTTGACCTGGCTGCCATGGACAAAGCTCTGACAGACATAATCAAGAAAAGAAGTTGTAAATTGTATTATCCTTGACCTGGATGCCATGGACATAGCTCTATCAGACATAATCAATAAGAGCTGTTATTAATTTTATTGTCCTTAACCTGGATGCCATGGACATAGCTCTATCAGACATAATCAATAAGAGCTGTTATTAATTGTATTGTCTTTGACCTTGATGCCATGGACATAGCTCTATCAGATATTATCAATAAGAGCTGTTATTAATTGTATTGTCCTTAACCTGGATGCCATGGACATAGCTCTATCAGATATAATCAATAAGAGCTGTTATTAATTGTATTGTCCTTAACCTGGATGCCATGGACATAGCTCTATCAGATATAATCAATAATAGCTGTTATTAATTGTATTGTCCTTGACCTGGATGCCATGGACATCCTTGACCTGGATGCCATGGACATAGCTCTATCAGATATAATCAATAAGAGCTGTTATTAATTGTATTGTCCTTGACCTGGCTGCCATGGACGAAGCTCTATCAGACATAATCAATAAGAGCCGTTATTAATTTTATTGTCCTTAACCTGGATGCCATGGACATAGCTTTATCAGACATAATCAATAAGAGCTGTTATTAATTGTATTGTCCTTGACCTTGATGCCATGTACATAGCTCTATCAGATATAATCAATAAGAGCTGTTATTAATTGTATTGTCCTTAACCTGGATGCCATGGACAAAGCCCTGACAGACATAATCAAAAAGAGCTGTTATTAATTGTATTGTCCTTGACCTTGATGCCATGGACATAGCTGACAGATATAATCAATAAGAGCTGTTATTAATTGTATTGTCCTTAACCTTGATGCCATGGACAAAGCTCTATCAGATATAATCAATAAGAGTTGTTATTAATTGTTATGCCTTGACCTGGATGCCATGACATAACTCTGACAGACATAATCAATAAGAGCTGTTATCAATTGTATTGTCCTTGACCTGGATGCCATGACATAATCTGACAGGTATAACAACACCATTCATGTAGATTTAGAAACCAGAAAAAGGTTTTTTTAAACTTATAAGCATTAATGCTTTTATAGGTCCTTTAACCGATTGTTTTCCCATATTGGAATTACGCGATTATGGTTAATCACATGTTTTTTTCAGTATTTTAATTCAAGACTGATTTCTATTGTTACTTTTACATTACATGATGGTTTGTGCATTGCAGTGGGCTTGACCTGGATGCCATGGATATAACATTCATCATGTTTGCTGCAGATATTTAAAAACATCATTTAACAAGAGTTGTCGGAGGACAATATAGCTCGCCTATCAGGGCCATCGTCTATCAGGGCCTACTTTAGAACAGTTATAGCATTAGGTAAAGTCACACAGTATCACCTATTGCAAGATAATATACCTTTTCAATACTTCCATGCAAATGTTAACCAAGTCCATACAGGCCTTTTAAATCTGTAAATTGGTTAATATACGATGTATGCCAATAGTGAACATAATACCGAAGACTTACAGTATCAGTATCAGATAAAACCACACACTATTATTTATTGCAAGATATCACAAATTTTCAATACTTGCATGCAAATCTTAACCTGGCAACGCTGATACCAACGCCATACAAGGTCCCCTAATGATCCTGAATAAGTGTGTGAAGTTTCAAAGCAACAGCATACACAGTGTCTGAGAAAAGGCCTTGCACGCAAAGGTTTGACCCAAATTCCAAGTCGAAAAAGGGGCACAATTCAATCAAAATCCATTCCAGAGTTATGGGACTTGACATACAAGGTCCCCTAATGATCCTGAATAAGTGTGTGAAGTTTCAAAGCAACAGCATACACAGTGTCTGAGAAAAGGCCTTGCACGCAAAGGTTTGACCAAAATTCTAAGTTGAAAAAGGAGCACAATTCAGTCAAAATCCATTCCAGAGTTATGGGACTTGACATACAAGGTCCCCTAATGACCCTGAATAAGTGTGTAAAGTTTGAAAGCAACAGCATACACAGTGTCTGAGAAAAGCCCTTGCACGCAAAGGTTTGACCCAATTTCTAAATCCAAAAAGGGGCACAATTCAGTCAAAATCCATTCCAGAGTTATGGGACTTGACATACAAGGTCCCCTAATGATCCTGAATAAGTGTGTGAAGTTTCAAAGCAACAGCATACACAGTGTCTGAGAAAAGGCCTTGCACGCAAAGGTTTGACCCAATTTCTAAATCCAAAAAGGGGCACAATTCAGTCAAAATCCATTCCAGAGTTATGGGACTTGACATACAAGGTCCCCTAATGATCCTGAATAAGTGTGTGAAGTTTCAAAGCAACAGCATACACAGTGTCTGAGAAAAGGCCTTGCACGCAAAGGTTTGACCAAAATTCTAAGTCGAAAAAGGGGCACAATTCAGTCAAAATCCATTCCAGAGTTATGGGACTTGACATACAAGGTCCCCTAATGACCCTGAATAAGTGTGTAAAGTTTGAAAGCAACAGCATACACAGTGTCTGAGAAAAGGCCTTGCAGGCAAAGGTTTGACCAAATTTCTAAGTCCAAAAAGGGGCACAATTCAGTCAAAATCCATTCCAGAGTTATGGGACTTGACATACAAGGTCCCCTAATGATCCTGAATAAGTGTGTGAAGTTTCAAAGCAACAGCATACACAGTGTCTGAGAAAAGGCCTTGCACGCAAAGGTTTGACCAAGCTGGCAACGCGGACGCCAACGCCAACGCGGATGCCGGGGTGATAACATAAGCTCCCCTATTTCTTCGAATAGGCGAGCTAAAAAGGAGAAAATACTCAAAACAATATTTCATCCTTTTCCTAGGATATTTTCAACTCTTAACCCTTTCCCTCATACGGCAATTCTGCATCAGACGACTTTGAACGTGTCTCCATAATTGAATGGATAACCTATGACAAAAAGTGGAAAACATTGTGGCAAAAGGAGAAATGACACGTTTTGTGCAATTTCTCCTTTTGTCACTAGGCGTCAGAAAGCGTCTATATGAGGGAAAACGTTAACTAAATATTATGCATTTTCAATTGCTTAAAAAGGATATTTCACACTTGTCTCTAAAAGTTCTGAACAGCCTGTAGAAAACACTTCCTTTTATACAGATTTTTATTTTATTTTTTTTCTCTCATGTTTTAATACCATCTAGGCACACAAGTGGAAATTCCCTATAAATAAAAGTATATTGACTCTTTTTCCCACAATGTTTTCAAGCTGTCTCCTGCAAATAACACCATTTTCTACCATTATTTTGTCATATCACAGCAGCAAGTTCACTTACCCATGTGATTCCAGGCTTTTTTACACCAGTACATCACAGAAGTCTTTCCAGACAACTGCTTTTCTATATTATAGACCTGTTAGTCAATTGGTTGAGGATCACTTATGGTTATAGCATTGACATTTGTCCGACATCAGAAAGAATGAAAGAAGGAGTTTGAACTGACAACCCCTGGATTGACAGCCTGCATCACTACCAACTTTAGAGGTTGTAGGTTTGATTCATGGCCAGATCATACCAAAGAATTTAAAAAAGGAAGTAATTGCTTTTCCTCCTTGGCGTTTAGGGTCCTGGAGTAAGCATAACAATTGATTCGCTGGTGTCAGGATAAATGAACCAGTAGTACTGATAAAATTAATCAGGAAACCCCATGATAAAACTGAATAAATTACGAAGTTCAAAAAGGGGCATAACAGAATAATTTATTAAGTAAGAGTTATGTGACTTGGTACAGACATCTGTAGTGTTTCTAGGAACATGTGTACCAAGTTTCATTTGAATATGTGTACCTTTTTTTCGAGTTATGAGGTAAGTTAAAAGTTTTGTGACGACAACAACGATGCCGCCAAGGGTATCAAAATAACCTTGACATTTTTCCTTCGAAAAACCGATGAGCTAAAAATTGTTGAAAGTGGCGTAAAACACCATACAAACAAACAATCTACCAACCGAGCTACCGTATAATATTATAATCTGAAATAAATTTGTATTTATAGCATGTTTAAGCTACGTACCTAACAAACATTGAGGATCGTCAGTCATCTGAATCCGTACCGACCACTGTGGGGCTTGAAGGGGATCAAGGTCACTGAAATATTGGAAACTTGATTATCCCTTTCCCTCATATAGACGCTTTCTGATGCCTCTGCAGCAGACGGCTTTTTGAAAACATAGTGACAAAAGAAGGAATTGCTCAAAACAAGCAATTTCTCCTTTTGCCACAATGTTTTCCACTTTTAGTCATAGGTTATCAATTCAATTATAGAGATTTTCTATTTTTTGATAAAATATGTTCAAAGCTGCAACATTGTTGTTTGAGGGAAAGGGTTAACATCTGAAACAAGATTACTTTATAAAACATTAATACAAAAGGAGAAATTGCTGTAAATCAGCAATTTCTTCATTTGCCACAATGTTTTCATCCCTATCCAATGAGTGTTCTCTCATTTATTGAAATTATGAATATCTCTGTCAAGATTGTTTCAAAGCTGTCTGCTGGAGATTAAAAGTATGTGGTAAAGGGTTATTGCATGATACATTGGATTTCCTCGGTGAAGAGTTAACCCTGCCCCTCATACGACAATTCTGCAGCAGACGACTTTGAACATATTTTGTCAAAACATAGAAAATCTCCATAATTGAATGGATAACCTATGACAAAAAGTGGAAAACATTGTGGCAAAAAGAGAAATTGCACGTCTTGTGCAATTTCTTCTTTTGTCACTATGTTTTCAAAAAGCTGTCTGCTGCAGAGGCGTCACAAAGCGTCTATATGAGGGAAAGGGTTCATTTAAAAGATAATGACAATTGAAGTACTGTCTTGCACCTTTTCCAACCTACATCACATTCGCAGCAAAAAGTTAAGATAACACATATGCAAAAAATGTTGTGAACTATTTTAAAATATTTTAAAAAAAATTGTCTAAATATTTTCAAAGTTGTCTGCAGATGAGGAAAAAGTTAAAACTGAAAATCAACTTTTTTTTTCTCAAATGAATATATTCAGTTTATAGTCAGCAAAAAACTAAATATATTTAGAAAAATAATTTGACGAAAGTGGGATGGACAGCTGGATGAACGAACAAACTGACAAAGCAGCGACTACTATATAAATATTGCGTGGCTTCCAGTGTGACAGTACATATTGTCAACATGAGGAAAATACTGTTACCCGAGGCGAAGCTGAGGTTAACAGTAATTACCCAAATGTTGACAATATGTACTGTCACACTGAAAGCCATGCAATATTTATTTTATTATACCGAACTAAATTACATGTTTATTCAATTTATTCTGTACCTTTTTAGGGGAGGTGAACATGGGTAGTTCTACAGTACTACAATGTAACACACTCATATGAATATACCGGTTAACAGTATACCGTTACATGGCACGTGCGTCTTAAAGGTGACGTTTTTGTTTGTAATGACGTCATGACGTGCATAACCAACATTTTAACGCGCATGCCATGTAACAGTATACTGTTAACCGGTCAAAAACATACTGTTAGCATGAGACAGTAAGAAATTGCCAATGATGAGTATATGAGGATTTAACATTAAAAAGTCATGTGAGGTATAATAAATGTATATGCTTCCCCTGAAAAAAAATCGAACAGAATAATAAACTAAACCCTTCACCAGTCTGATATTAAACACTAGAAGTGTAATAAACAAACTGGCAACCTCTATTGTATGAGATTCAATGACAACAACATTTAAGCTTTTTCCACATGCAGACACTCTCTAAAGCCTCTATGGCAGATATCCTTTGAAAATATAGTGGTATAAGGAGAAATTAATCATAATGAGCAATTTCTCCTTTTGCCACAGTAAATTCAACTCTATACAGTATTTAAATTTTCATTTTTTTATACGTTTTTACATAAACACCTGCTGCCGATTTATTGTGTGAGGATTAGGGCTATAATATCAATATCCAGGAATGCAATAAAGGTCTACCTTTGCTGAGTGAGAAAGAACATCCACATTGTAAATTAAACCTTTTCTGCAAGTACCCCTTTTGGGGGGGAACATGTTTTGTAGCCAGGTGCAGTTGTACCAAAAATATGAAGCCATATTTTTTCCTTAGCTCTGAGAATAGCATTAATAGCACAAAGACTTATGAGCCTCCATCCTTACAACATTTCAGGTCAGGTTTTAATCCTTTCCCCCATATAGACGCTTTCTGACGCCTCTGCAGCAGACGGCTTTTTCATTCAATTATAGAGAGTTTTCATTTTTTGACAAAATATGTTTAAAGTCGTCTGCTGCAGAATTGTCGTATGAGGGAAAGGGTTAATTAACACTTTTGTTCATACTGTAAAATAAGTCTTCAGCAGATAAAAATATCTAGACAAAAATATAATCTCAATAATGATCATCTCTTTTTTTAACAGAATTGTGGCAAAAGTCTTCTGCTGCAGATATGTCCAAAGATAGGAAACAGTTAAATCAGAAATTGCAATGATAAGTATAAATTAATCGGGATTATGGCTATTGCAATAATCCCATTTATTTTGGAGCAGACAGATGGGTATGATTCTGTATGAACTAACTGCGTACCGGGGGCTGTACTCTTAACTAGTTTGTTATTGTTTTGTTTACATTCCATCCTGGTCTCTAGGCGCTTATTAATTACGCTCACTGAGTGAGCGCCTTGTCACTGAGATAAAACTAGGTATTTGGATTACTTGGTTTTTATCGGACACCGCAATTTCTCGGAACATTTTGAATACTCTCTCTTCTCGAATATTATTTCCTCGCGAAACAAAGGGAAAGAAAATCGGAAATCGAAATCGAATTTAATCTTTGAATACCTTCGCGGAAATTCAGCCATCGGTTCTTAAAAATGCCGAAAAGGAAGCGATCCACCACACAAGATGCGAGGAATTCGAGCAGGAGGCCACGTACTAGGCAGACGGATCCGGGAATGGTGGAAACAGCGACGCTGACCACACCCATTGAGACGCCAGCCTCAGGTGAGGTTCCCCCACATTCTAGTCACTTTGTCGATTTTGAATCGGTTTTTAGACAAGCGGTAGGTTCTGAGACGGGCCTGCCTGAGGTAACTCCTCATTTTGACCATGTTGCCTTTCTGAATCCTGATCCTAGTCCCTCACCCATCCGTTTGGGATCTGATGAGGTTTCGGCGCATGTCCCAATAGCCATCAAGCAAAAAATTTGGTCTAACCACTTTCTGAACTTAGCCCTCTTGCTCAAGGGCAGCGTGGAACTAAGTGACATGTTTAACGGTGGGACTATTTTCATTAACGAGAACGGCCAAATGGAAACGCGACCAAAGGTCTCCACGGACAAAGTTATGAATGTAGAGAAATGGACAGACGCCTTTCTCATTTTTATTTCTGTGTATTTGCAGAAATACCCCGACAAAGCTCAGGAGCTATTACACTACTTGAGTATTATTCGCGAGGCAGCAAGTCGCTCCAAATCTTTAGCATGGCGCTCATACGATGAGCAATTCAGAATTCGTCAATCCGTTAATCTTCAGCCATGGGATAAACTCAATCATGACCTGTGGCTGCGCATTATGACAGGTCAGGCATATGACCCACACCCAGTCAATAAAATGCATGGGTTGCCTTCTAGGGGGTCTTGCTTGGATTTTAACAAAGGGACCTGCTCATGGAAGCCCTGTAAATTCCCCCATACATGCTCGCACTGTGGCGGGGCAAACCATGGCCGAACGAATTGTTTTAAATTGCACCCAGGGAGGGGCGGTCATCAATCTCAAGGTGGAAGAGGTTATCCCTTTCAGGGTCGAGGTGGCAACTCGAGGGGTGGCAACCAGTAATGCTGATGTTGAATCCTCTTCTTCGCACACTGCCTCGATGACGAAATGTAACCTTTTTTCTCTAGCATCCACACCAATAAATGTTTTCAATCTGGAAAGGGAGCTTACCCACTACAATCCATCAAAAGCGTCCGCCATCCTAAATGGCTTTCAATATGGCTTCCCACTGTATTACTCAGGACCACGCACCCCAACCAATTCAATTAATCTCAAATCGGCCAGAGACCATCCCGAAGTTGTCCGGGAAAAAATAAAGACTGAAATCAACGCCGGCAGAGTGGCTGGCCCATTTGATAATCGTCCCTTACCAACACTGAGAATCTCTCCTTTGGGTTTGGTACCAAAACATGAACCCGGTGAATTTAGATTAATACACCACTTGTCTTACCCTTTTGGGTCTTCTCTAAATGATTTTATAGATCAAAAACGGTGTGCTGTCCAATATACAAGATTTGATGAAGCAATACATATGATTCATGATCTAGGTCAAGGCTGCCTTTTGGGCAAATCAGATATCAGGTCGGCTTTCAGGCTCTTGCCAGTCTCAAGTTTAGATTTTGATCAGCTAGGCTTCATGTTTGAAGGGAAGTTTTATTTCGACAAAGCAATGCCTTTTGGCTGTAGCCTAGCATGTCAAACATGGGAGCTATTTGCCTCTTTTCTCGAGTTCTGCGTTGCAAGGCACTCGACGTTTGGTAATCTATTACACTACCTGGATGATTTTTTGTTTGGGGGTGGAAAGGGAACCAATCACTGTGCGGCAATAATGTCTGTCTTTCACAAAAAAATGGAATCGCTGGGTGTACCAATTGCTCAGGAAAAGACAGAGGGGCCCACAACGCATTTGTGCTTCCTCGGTCTTGATTTAGACACCATCGATATGGTGATACGCATCCCACCTGCCAAGATCGCTGATATAACTGTAAAAATTAAGGCCATCATTGCATGTAAAAAGTGCACCTTGAAACAAATGCAATCCCTTATTGGTTCATTGAACTTTGCCTGCCGTGCAATCCTCCCAGGGCGCCCTTTCTGTAGGAGGTTAATTGATTCTATCTGTGGTTTGACCAAAGCTCACCATCACCTCCGCATTACTGCCGACATGAGAGAAGACCTTCAACTGTGGCTTCAGTTCTTTAAGGACTTTAATGGGGTATCCGTATTTTGTGAGAGGTACTGGGTGTCTAATGAAGATATCCACCTTTTCACAGACAGTGCAGGGGGCTGCTCTCTTGGCTTTGGGGCATATTTTGATGGTAAATGGGCATTTGGCCAGTGGCCACAGGCCTGGGTTGAAAACGGAATTACCGACGATATTACCGTTTTAGAATTCTTCCCAATATTAGTGTCCTTGCATATCTGGGGTAAACATCTTTGTAACAAGAAAATTGTCTTCCGATGTGATAACATAGCAGTGGTCCACATTGTTAATTCAATGACATCAAAATCTAAACGGGTTATGACTCTTTTAAGAGCTTTCACTCTCTTATGCCTGGAAATGAATATTGTCTTTAGGGCCGTGCATATAAGTGGTGTTTCTAACAAAATTGCTGACGCACTGAGCCGTTTTCAATTTCAGAAATTTCGCCAGCTGGCCCCCGAAGCCGATTCAGATTCGACGCCTGTCCCTGTCCACCTGTGGAACATCTTGTAAGAGCATCGCAAAACCTGGTATCAATGAGTATTACACCGAACTCTCAAAATGCCTACAAGAATGCATTGGCGGCTTTTACATCTTTCCGCAAACAATACAGTCTGTCAAAACTATACCCAGCCCCAATAGGTCATATTACATTATTTATTTCTTGCTGTTTTCAGCTTGGTTACTCTCCATCCACCATATCTACATATGTGTCGGGTATTAGTTTTTATCACAAAATTAAAAACTATCCAGATCCTACATCCGTTTTTATCGTAAAAAAAATAATAGAGGGTTCTAAAAGAGCCAGGAATACATGCGACGTACGGTGTCCTATTACAGACTCGATCCTTCGGAAAATTATCAACATACTTCCAAACATTTGCTATTCGCCGCATGAAACCCAACTTTTTTACGCAGCCTATTTGACTGCATATTTCGGTTTATTGAGAGTAAGCGAGATTGCATTTACTAGTCCGCTTCAAGCTGATAGGCCTCTCGCATTTTCCGACATACAGATTGAGAACGGTTCAACAGCTATTCAAATTACAATTAGATATTCAAAAACTTGTCAACGGGGAATCCCCACTACACTGCGTATACCTGCTAATAAGGACCCAACCCTTTGCTGTGTTTCAGCCATGAAGAAGTATCTAATTAGCCGTCCTGTGAGTTCGGGAATCCTTTTTTGCCATGCAAATGGCTCACCTTTAACACGCTCACAGTTCAGCGGCGTGCTGGCCAAAGCAATCCACTTACTGGGTTTGGCCACATATAAATATACTTCACACTCTTTCCGCATTGGTAGGGCGTCTGTTCTTGCAGCCCAGGGTGTTCCGAACGAATTAATTAAGAAAATGGGAAGGTGGCAATCCAATGCTTTTGAAAGATATATCCGCCTTATTTAGACTGGTATATTGCTATTCTTCTGTGTGGGCTGTCTGCTGAGACCGCTTCTACTTGCAGGTGTATGGATTATTGGGGATTCCCTGATTGCGAGGGTGGCCGACAGGGCAGCGTTTCGAAAGACCCAGAACCTGGGAATCGATAGCGGAAATGTTCAGTGGCTGGGAAAAGGTGGAATGAGATGGGATCAGCTGCACGGACAAGTGCAACTAACAATGCTTTTTAATCCCTCGCCGGCCATGATTGTGATCCACCTTGGTGGGAATGATTTAATTTCGATAAAGCAGGGCCAACTCATTAAAGCAATTAAAAGAGATTTTCGGTATTTTGCATCCGTTTTTCCATCTGCCCTCATTGTCTGGTCTGATATCTTGCCCAGGTTGTCGTGGAGAGGATTAGAATCCACGCATGATAACATGACAAAAGTTAATGACAAAAGGAAGCGCATCAACAGGGCAGGGCGTCAAATGGCTCGTGAGCTTCGTAAAGGCCGGGCAGTTCTTCATGAGATAGACGTTGAAACAAAAGGATTGTTTTCCAGTGACGGGGTGCACCTTTCCCCTGTTGGCAATGATATCTTTCTAAATACTTTGTCGGAAGCAATAAAAACCTTCCTGGAGAACCCCACAAAACTGTCATATGATGCAAACCAGTAGGCCTCAGAATGGGGAACAAATTTGTATCAAATTTGCTGTGGCGGTATTCTTGCGGCCAGTGAGTGGACTGCGTGGTGATCCAATATTTTAGGGACATTTAAACTTCAAAAGGTTTACTTTTCTTCGGTACTCCCCCATCCGACCTCGGTGCCTGGACTCTGCATTAGTCAGGAACGGGGCCTCGGGTGTCGCTGGGGGAAGCTTTGAATTGGTGGGGACTGCCTTGCATGGCATGTCAACAATGACGGAAACCTTGTGAGGTGGCCTCCCCCGGTTATCAAGCATGCCATTCAAAATTTATATCATTAGATTTTAGGGGAGAGGGATGTCCAGAACAAGCAATGGATGTCTTGTATTAGCGCATCTCTCGTGGACCCCGCTTTTAGGCCCTTTGGATTTATGGAATTTTAAAAGTAAACTACGGATTGAAATGGAGGTTGTAATATGGATTATTTGGGAGCTATTGTCGGAGGAGGATATGATCTAGTGTCTTGGTTCACCGCGCGGTCCACAGTGATTGCAATACCCCAACGTCCATTTTATTCCACTACATTATTAAAATTGATAAACAGAAATTCCATCTTTGTTTTACACACTCTCCCTAGCACAGAGTGTTAGGGCAGAGTTATTTTGTGTTCACTATGTCCATTTCAGAATGTTTCTCAAATGTCAAAACGCCCCCCTTTTAGCACGTTAAGTCAGCATCCTTAAATAATCGGGATTATGGCTATTGCAATAATCCCATTTATTTTGGAGCAGACAGATGGGTATGATTCTGTATGAACTAACTGCGTACCGGGGGCTGTACTCTTAACTAGTTTGTTATTGTTTTGTTTACATTCCATCCTGGTCTCTAGGCGCTTATTAATTACGCTCACTGAGTGAGCGCCTTGTCACTGAGATAAAACTAGGTATTTGGATTACTTGGTTTTTATCGGACACCGCAATTTCTCGGAACATTTTGAATACTCTCTCTTCTCGAATATTATTTCCTCGCGAAACAAAGGGAAAGAAAATCGGAAATCGAAATCGAATTTCCCACCCAACCCAACCCAAAAGTTCGATACTTTTACCTACTGATTCTGCTCTTAGATTTTTACTTTCAGCCCCTGGGAAATACAACAGTGCAGCAAGTGTGTCCTTCTAAAGTTTCAACGACTTGCGTCTTCCATAAACTTAACTTAACTCAACTTTCAACCAGTATTATAGACACAAATTAAATGTGAAACACAATTATATAACAAAATATCATGACTTTGTTGTTAACTATTTTTGGACTGCCAATTATTAGGGATGCCTAGAAATTTAGCACAAGGAAAATATTTAGACCTGCCAGCGTGACCACATATCTGGATTTCTCTTTGTCCTTACTAAGTACATTAATTTAAGGTAATGACTTTTAAAACATCCCTTTTACACTCTATATACATGTGTGAGTTTTACAAATTAAAAACAAAAGACGAAGGCCAGTATATTAATTGAATGTATGTACATTTTTATTTAAGCGAAATTCATACTGTCTAAACAGTAAAACTGAATTGGTTACATGCCTCATACGCTTTATTAGTTTGATAGTATGTTAAACCGAGAACCATAAACAAGAGGCACGCGCTAAATGTTATCCGGTTCCTTACATGCTATGATATATTACGCAGTAATTAGATGAAGAAGCCACGGGCCGTATTCACCAAACTTTTCAATTTAGATTTTTAACTAAAGCTAAATCTTAATATTTAGTTAACTTTTTGGAATCCCGGTAATTTAGATTTAGTCTGTATTACCAACACGTTTAAAACCGATCTCAATTAAACCATGCATTCATCTATAGTCTATTTATAGATTTTCTTTTTTTTCTTTTTCGTAATTTCACATAGATAGCATCTCAATGTTTCAATCATCCTAACTTTTCATTTGCTTTGTTTTTAATAATCTGACTTTCGTTCCGTAAGAAAACCAACAATTCTTACATCGCGTGACCATGGAAGAGAAACAAAAACACGACCTTGACATGTGTAAACAAGAGGGCCAAGATGACCCTAAATCGATCACCTGATTGATAGTAAATTAGTAGAAATATCTGGGAAAAAGATCAAGGAGTGCAATTAGAACTTCAAGGAGTGAACACTTCTCAAGAAACAGCTTATAAGTAAAGGTCATTTATATCTTGAAATCTAACAAGAACTTCAATTAGAATTGAATTATAAAGTTTTTGTCATTTTGCACCTTTCTTGATCTGTTTTTAATATAAATCAATATGGCTTGAACAGGTTTTTTTAGAGGGTCACTTAAGGATTCTTTCTACTGAATTATCTTGGAGTCTGACAAGCAGATTATGGAGGAAAAGGATTTTAAAGTTTGGTCGTTTTACTCATGTTCTGATGCTGCAGCAACCAAAGTTTTACACAGAATGCAAGTCTTTGCACAATTTTGATACCTCCCAATACATTAACTGTAGTATTTGAGTTCATATTTACCTCTTCACCAATTATGATATCTTTAACAATAGTTACAAGGACAAATCATGTCATAATTGCTTGTTCACTTTCAATAACAATTTTTTATTTCCACAAGAAATGTTGCGATTTTCCACTTCCTGTTGAAGACAACCCTTGCATAATACTCTGCCAAGTGTTACCTCCCTTAGACCATCAATCTAATAACCATATGTCATTTGAAGCAAAAACTTAATTTTACTCCTTTTCTGATGCTGCTTGGTTGCTATGCCTTTCAACAAATCAATATGGCTTGACAAAGTATGTAGATGATCAATGAAAGAACATTTCTACAAAACTATCTTTAAATCAGACAAGCACTTTTATAAGGATGCTTTATTAAAGTATTGTCATTTTGCCCCTTTTTTGATGCCGCCTGACTGCCATGTTTTTCGACCAATCAGTATGGCTTGAACAATTTTTATAGAGGGTCACCCAAGGAACATTTCTACCAAATTATATTTGAATCTGACAGGCAGATTCGGAGGAGAAGATTTTTAAAGTTTGGACATTTTGTCCCCTTTCTGATGCCGCAGCAACCAAAGTTCTCAATGGAATTTAAATCTTTGACAATTTTGAAAGAGGACCACCAAAGGAACATTCCTGTGATGTTTGGTGGAAATTGTTCTTGCGGTTCAGGAGGAGATGATGTTTAAAGCTAAAAGTTAACGACGGACGACAGACGACGGACACAGAGTGATCAGAATAGCTCACCTTGAGCCTTTGGCTCTAGGTGATCTAAAAACATCAGAAATTAGGAAATTCTATAAAGTATAACCATTGAAAACAGTTGAAAACATTATGGCAAAAGGAGAAACAAAAACACGACCTTTACATGTGTAAACAAGAGGGCCATGATGGCCCTGGATAGCTCACCTTAATTATACAATGTACTGCTATGCAAAACACATCAAGACAATTATTTTGAATGCAACCTCCAGTGTTAACAAGATTTTCCTTCATTTGGCCTAGTAATCTATATTCTTTTTCCTGATATGATCAATATTCCTACATGGACTAGATATCATCAAGACAACATTCTGACAAATTTTCAACTTGCTCAAAGTAAAAATGTGGCCTACGGAGTTTGAACAATATTTTCCTTTATCGACCTTGTTTCTGACCCCATATGACCCTTATTCAAACTTGACCTAGATATAATTCAGACAAACATTCTGACCAAATTTCAAGATGCTGAGGCAAAGAAAGCTGCATTCAAAGTGTTAACAAATTTTCCTTCAGTTTGGCCTAGTGACCTAGTTTTTGACCCGGCATGACCCGTATTCAAACTTGACCTAGATATCATTCAGCTCAACATTCTGACTAAATTTCAAGCTAAAAAAAATGCAGCTTCTACAGTGTTAACAAGATTTAGTTTTTGACCCGGCATGACCCATATTCAAACTTGACCTAGATATTTTAAAGACAAACATTCTGACCAAATTTCAAAATTGCGGCCTCTGGAGTGTTAACAAGATTTTCCTTCAATTTGACCTAGTGACCTACTTTTTGACCCGACATGACCCATGTTCGAATTTGACCTACATATCATCAAGACAAACATTCTGATAAAGTTTCAACATGCTCAAGTTATAAATGTGGCCTCCAGAGTGTTAACAAGATTTCCCTTCAATTTGACCTAGTGACCTAGTTTTTGACCTCATATGGCCCAGTTTCGAACTTTTCCAAGATTTAATGGAGATGAATGTTCTGATAAACTTTCACGAAGATAGGATGCAAAATGTAGCCTGTAGAGTGTTAACAAGCTCAAATGTTGACGACGCACGACGGACAAAATGTGATCACAATAGCTCACCTTGCACTTCGTGCATAGGTGAGCTAAAAACATCAGAAATTAGGAAATTCTATAAAGTATAATCATTGAAAACAGTTGAAAACATTATGGCAAAAGGAGAAACTGCTAATTTTAATCAATGTCTCCTTTAGTCACGATGTTTTTCAAAAGTCGTCTACTACAAACGCGTCAATGGTCGACGTGTTCAATAAGTTTCCACAAGTACAACGAAATATTGCTGCTTCTCTTTAAGGCTTTGCGTCAAACATGCGTCTTGTCTTCCCCTGACATGTTTTGAACAAACCGTGAGGATGAATTGAAAGCAACGTTATTGTAATTACAAGGGGAAATGAAATAAAAATCAAAGTTATAAATAATACCTCCTCTGAGAGAGTTGACTGGGGATTGATGTTGTCAACAAAAGGCAATTATTTCTTTTGAGACCAGATTTTAAGGAATGGCATAAACCCTTTCCAACTTAAAGACGCTTTCTGACCCCTCTACGGCAGACGACTTTTGAAAACATTGTGGCAAATGGAGAAATTGCTCAAAGTAAGCAATTTCCCCTTTTCCCACAATGTTTTCAGCTTTAATCAATATTTGTTTGAGATTTTTCATATTTTTGACTAAATGTTTTCAAAGTCGTCTGCTGCAGATTCGTTGCATGTCTCTGGGATACAATCCTCTTTTCATTATACATTTAACCCTTTCCCTCATATGACAATTCTGCAGCAGACGACTTCGAACATAATTTGTCGAAAAATAGAAAATCTCTATAATTGAATGGATGACCTATGACAAAAAGTGGAAAACATTGTGACAAAAGGAGAAATTGCTCGTTTTGAGCAATTTCTTATTTTGCCACTATATTTTCAATAAGCCGTCTGCTGCAGAGGCGTCAGTCAGAAAGCGTCTATATGAGGGAAAGGGTTAAAAGAAATTTGTTTTCTAAATAAACTAATTCAAACTTTCCCACATAATACAACAAATCTGCAGCAGACGACTTTGAAGACATCTAAGTGAAACCTGAAAAAATCTCAATAAATGAAGATATAACTACTGCAAAAAAATGAAAACATTGTCTCAATTTCTCCTTTCGCCAAAATGTTTTCAAAAAGCTGTCTGCTGCAGAGGCTTCATAAAGCGTCTATATGAGGGAAAGGGTTAAACTTCTCACACTTGCAGACCAATTTTGACAAAACTGCAGCAGATGACACTTGAAAACATGAGCAATTACTCCTTTTGTCACAATATTTTCATCTCTAATAATACTGTTGTTTTGATTTAGTGTATACTGGTTGTTACTTAATTACATTGATAGACAATGTCCATATTTTACAAGAATATTTCAAGGCTGTCTGTTTCAGAACTGTTGGATTCAATAATTATATGTGTACACTTTCATAAAAAAAAATTATTTTTTATTTATTTTTGGACTGCCAATTATTAGGGATGCCTAGAAATTTAGCACAAGGAAAATATTTAGACCTGCCAGCGTGACCACATATCTGGATTTCTCTTTGTCCTTACTAAGTTCATTAATTTAAGGTAATGACTTTTAAAACATCCCTTTTACACTCTATATACATGTGTGAGTTTTACAAATTAAAAACAAAAGACGAAGGCCAGTATATTAATTGAATGTATGTACATTTTTATTTAAGCGAAATTCATACTGTCTAAACAGTAAAACTGAATTGGTTACATGCCTCATACGCTTTATTAGTTTGATAGTATGTTAAACCGAGAACCATAAACAAGAGGCACGCGCTAAATGTTATCCGGTTCCTTACATGCTATGATATATTACGCAGTAATTAGATGAAGAAGCCACGGGCCGTATTCACCAAACTTTTCAATTTAGATTTTTAACTAAAGCTAAATCTTAATATTTAGTTAACTTTTTGGAATCCCGGTAATTTAGATTTAGTCCGTATTTACCAACACGTTTAAAACCGATCTCAATTAAACCATGCATTCATCTATAGTCTATTTATAGATTTTCTTTTTTTTCTTTTTCGTAATTTCACATAGATAGCATCTCAATGTTTCAATCATCCTAACTTTTCATTTGCTTTGTTTTTAATAATCTGACTTTCGTTCCGTAAGAAAACCAACAATTCTTACATCGCGTGACCATGGAAGAGAAACAAAAACACGACCTTGACATGTGTAAAAAACATCAGAAATTAGGAAATTCTATAAAGTATAACCATTGAAAACAGTTGAAAACATTATGGCAAAAGGAGAAACAAAAACACGACCTTTACATGTGTAAACAAGAGGGCCATGATGGCCCTGGATAGCTCACCTTAATTATACAATGTACTGCTATGCAAAACACATCAAGACAATTATTTTGAATGCAACCTCCAGTGTAAACAAGATTTTCCTTCATTTGGCCTAGTAATCTATATTCTTTTTCCTGATATGATCAATATTCCTACATGGACTAGATATCATCAAGACAACATTCTGACACATTTTCAACTTGCTCAAAGTAAAAATGTGGCCTCCTGAGTTTGAACAATATTTTCCTTTAGCGACCTTGTTTCTGACCCCATATGACCCTTATTCAAACTTGACCTAGATATAATTCAGACAAACATTCTGACCAAATTTCAAGATGCTGAGGCAAAAAATGCTGCATTCAAAGTGTTAACAAATTTTCCTTCAGTTTGGCCTAGTGACCTAGTTTTTGACCCGGCATGACCCGTATTCAAACTTGACCTAGATATCATTCAGCTCAACATTCTGACTAAATTTCAAGCTAAAAAAATGCAGCTTCTACAGTGTTAACAAGATTTAGTTTTTGACCCGGCATGACCCATATTCAAACTTGACCTAGATATTTTAAAGACAAACATTCTGACAAAATTTCAAAATTGCGGCCTCTGGAGTGTTAACAAGATTTTCCTTCAATTTGACCTAGTGACCTACTTTTTGACCCGACATGACCCATGTTCGAATTTGACCTACATATCATCAAGACAAACATTCTGATAAAGTTTCAACATGCTCAAGTTATAAATGTGGCCTCCAGAGTGTTAACAAGATTTCCCTTCAATTTGACCTAGTGACCTAGTTTTTGACCTCATATGGCCCAGTTTCGAACTTGTCCAAGATTTAATGGAGATGAATGTTCTGATAAACTTTCACGAAGATTGGATGCAAAATGTAGCCTGTAGAGTGTTAACAAGCTCAAATGTTGACGACGCACGACGCACGACGGACAAAATGTGATCACAATAGCTCACCTTGCACTTTGTGCATAGGTGAGCTAAAAACATGAGAAATTAGGAAATTCTATAAAGTATAATCATTGAAAACAGTTGAAAACATTATGGCAAAAGGAGAAACTGCTAATTTTAATCAATGTCTCCTTTAGTCACGATGTTTTTCAAAAGTCGTCTACTACAAACGCGTCAATGGTCGACGTGTTCAATAAGTTTCCACAAGTACAACGAAATATTGCTGCTTCTCTTTAACGCTTTGCGTCAAACATGCGTCTTGTCTTCCCCTGACATGTTTTGAACAAACCGTGAGGATGAATTGAAAGCAACCTTATTGTAATTACAATGTAGTTATTTTGTTGTTTTGAACAAACTGTGAAGGGGAAATGAAATAAAAATCAAAGTTATAAATAATACCTCCTCTGAGAGCGTTGACTGGGGATTGATGTTGTCAACAAAATAATTGCCATGGCAATTATTTCTTTTGAGACCAGATTTTAAGGAATGGCATAAACCCTTTCCAACTTAAAGACGCTTTCTGACCCCTCTACGGCAGACGACTTTTGAAAACATTGTGGCAAATGGAGAAATTGCTCAAAGTGAGCAATTTCCCCTTTTCCCACAATGTTTTCCAGCTTTAATCAATATTTGTTTGAGATTTTTCATATTTTTGACTAAATGTTTTTAAAGTCGTCTGCTGCAGATTCGTTGCATGTCTCTGGGATACAATCCTCTTTTCATTATACATTTAACCCTTTCCCTCATATGACAATTCTGCAGCAGACGACTTCGAACATAATTTGTCGAAAAATAGAAAATCTCTATAATTGAATGGATGACCTATGACAAAAAGTGGAAAACATTGTGACAAAAGGAGAAATTGCTCGTTTTGAGCAATTTCTTATTTTGCCACTATATTTTCAATAAGCCGTCTGCTGCAGAGGCGTCAGAAAGCATCTATATGAGGGAGAGGGTTAAAAGAAATTTGTTTTCTAAATAAACTAATTCAAACTTTCCCACATAATACAATAAATCTGCAGCAGACGACTTTGAAGACATCTAGGTGAAACCTGAAAAAATCTCAATAAATGAAGATATAACTACTGCAAAAAAATGAAAACATTGTCTCAATTTCTCCTTTCGCCAAAATGTTTTCAAAAAGCTGTCTGCTGCAGAGGCTTCATAAAGCGTCTATATGAGGGAAAGGGTTAAACTTCTCACACTTGCAGACCAATTTTGACAAAACTGCAGCAGATGACACTTGAAAACATGAGCAATTACTCCTTTTGTCACAATATTTTCATCTCTAATAATACTGTTGTTTTGATTTAGTGTATACTGGTTGTTACTTAATTACATTGATAGACAATGTCCATATTTGACAAGAATATTTCAAGGCTGTCTGTTTCAGAACTGTTGGATTCAATAATTATATGTGTACACTTTCATAAAAAAAGAATTATTTTTTATTTATTTTGTCTAGGCGTTTTCAGACATCTGCTTTAGAGGAGCCTTGCACGCTATTAAAAAATAATGTTTACTCTATTATATAGAGACAAGGGATGTAACTTCACTGTCAGCCGGAATTGACCCATATTTGCATTTCGGTTCGATATAAAATATAAAACGTCAATTGAATACAGCCTTATGCGCCAGCATGTAGTCAAATATCTAACTTAATGACTGTCCGACCGTTATTGTATTGAATTTAAGTCTAGTGTGCGTAAACTGATTGTTTGTGGTTCAAATCTTTGTTTCCAGTATTTATGGTAGATATTCAACTACATGCTGGCACATAGCACTTTTTTTTTATCGTCTTATTTTTTTTTGTCAATAATTTGTCAATATATAATAGCGTATACCTTTTTTTTTTAATAGTGTGCCAGGAGTATGTGAGGAAGGGATAACAATTAAAACAGCTCTACCCATGGTCATGTTATACCAAAAGTTATTTCAAGATCCCATCACTGGGGTTTAACCCTTTCCTTCATGCAATTGTGGCAAAGGTAAAAATTACTCACTAAGAGCGATTTCTTATCTTTACCAAAGTGTTTTTAAAATTCCTCTACCTGTTCCGCAGATAATCGAATTAAACTTACCTGTAAACTTGGTTTTCAACAATCATATCCTCTGACAGACTGGGCCATGTACAATACAAGTTGAGTGCACTGGAAATATATACACGTATATCCATCAATATATAAATTGGAAATATAAATATTCATCAAATACATAAATTGGAAATATTAATATTCATTGACATGCAAAATTGGAAATACAAATACAATGTACTTATAGTTATGTAAGATGACTTAAAATTTCGCAGCAATGATAAATACCATATTAATTTTGAACATTACTTAACCCTTTCCCACATACAACAAATTTGCAGCAGACGACTTAAAAAAAAATTTATTCAAAAATATGGATACTCTCTTTAAATGAAAGAACAAGTTTTGAATAAAGTGTAAACATTGTAGCAAACAGAGAAATCGCTCATTATCAATTTCTCGTCTGCTACAGAGGTGTCAGAAAGCGTCTGTATGTGAAAAGGGATTCATGCTGAATGGCAATTATGCTGATCTTAATCCTTTCCTTCTTATGACAATTCTGCAGCAGACGACTTTGAACATATTTTGTCAAAAAAAAGAAAATCTCTATAATTGAACGGATAACCTATAACTAAAAGTGGAAAACATGACAAAAGAAGAAATTGCTCTTTTTGAGCAATTTCTTCTTTTTTCACTATGTTTTCAAAAAGCTGTCTGCTAAAGAGGCGTCCGAAAGCGTCTATATGAGGTAAAGGGTTTCCTGGCAGAAAACAAGTTTATTGATTAAATCAAACAACATTATTGAAATAATAATTAACGCTGTGAACCACTGTTATTATACGCCATTCCCAAAGAATATTCAGGTGCTACTGAAGTATTGCTTTCAATAAGACATGAATATTCGTGAGGATATTCTTAACCCTTTCAAACATAAAGACGCTTTCTGACGCCTCAGCAGCAGACGACTTTTGAAAACATTGTGACAAAAGAAGAAATTGCTCAAAACAAACAATTTCTCCTTTTGCCACAATGTTTTCAACTTTTTTCAGTAATTATGCCTACATTTAGAGGTGATCCATAGTTTTGCCTGGATGTTATCAAAGTTGTCTGCTGCAGATTTGTTGTATGGGACAGGGATGATCAGTGAGTAGAGTCATCTTACCTGACTGGATCCTCTAAAGCACCAAATGGCAGCTGGTCAAATCCTTGATATCCAACCTCATTTTCATAATCTGAAATAGACCATGTCCGTACTTACATTCCTAGCCTGATATCATTTTAAACATTTGAGCCGTTCCATGAGAAAACCAACATTATTGACTCTGCGTAATGTATCAACATGGATCAGCCTAAACATGCCGCGCAGGCTTACCCGGATAGATACTTTTCGCCTCCTGTGGATTTTCTGTTTCAGGAATCATTACTCTTGACCTCTATCGCCCTGAGACGGAAAGTGTCGGTCCGGATTAGCCTGCATGGACTGCGCAGGCTGATCTGGATCGATACATTACGCAGAGTCAATAATGTTGGTTTTCTCATGGAACGGCTCATTTACCCTTCCCCACATAAAACAAATCTGCAGCAGATATAAGTTGAAAATAAGATTTGAAAAGAGAAAATAAGTTTGTTTGAATGAGGTTTTTTGACACTCTCAACCATATTCATTCAGTAATATTGTGGCAATTTTCAAGGTCATTTTCCCATATGTTGATCCCGACATCAGTCAATCAGACAAAATACTATCTCTGATGTCCTGAGCACCAAGGATAGTCCCTATCACTGAATAACTTCCTTCCTCAACAAGTTATTAGTGGAACTGATGGATGCTCCCCCATAGTATAGCGAAGAAACAGGATTATAAAATGGTGTTATAAAATACTATTTGTAGCAACAGGTCATTGCTGAAAAATCGCCTAGAATCGAAT
The DNA here is from genome assembly GCA_031761405.1 of Serripes groenlandicus. NCBI lineage: Eukaryota > Metazoa > Mollusca > Bivalvia > Cardiida > Cardiidae > Serripes > Serripes groenlandicus. The sequence goes on from JASEVX010000012.1 coordinate 21,609,629, forward strand.
GGTCTCATATCATGCTTTAACCCTTTCCCTCATACGACAATTCTGCAGCAGACGACTTTGAACATATTTCGTTTTGAGCAATTTCTTCTTTTGTCACACTATGTTTTCAAAAAGCCGTCTGCTGCAGAGGCGTCAGAAAGTGTCTATATGAGGGAAAGGGTGCACATATTTAGTTCTACAAAATAAATAATCCATACAATTAAAACTCAAATAGAATAAAACTTGTATTGTATTACTTATTTTCATCCTTTCCCTCATACAGACGCTTCTGACACCTCTGCAGATTGGCTTTTGAAAAAATTGCCTGGTTGGTCTAGGGAAAATTGCTAATATTAGACAATTTCTCATTTTGCCAAAACATTTTAGTTGAACAAACTTGTATTGTTTTACTCTGTATAAACAAACTAGACCTGTTTGTGTTAGTTTAATTGATTGATTGATTGGGGTTTAGCGCCGTTTTCAACAATTTTTCAGTCATATCACGGCGGCCAGTTCACCTACTCATATATTTCTTGGCCTTTTCACACCAGTACTTCATACAACATACTTTCAAAGCAACTGACTGCTTTTCCACATAGACTGATAGCCCATTGGTGGAAGATGAATGACGCTCGTCACAATGACTTTTGACAAACATCAGTACCGTAAGCTTGTTGGCCGAGCTGGGGGTCGAACTCACAACCCCTAGATTGACAGCCTGTGTCGCTACTGACTGAGCTACCGGGGCTCGGCTATGTTAGTTTAAACCTTTAGTAATAATTAAATCTTTAATATAAGTTGCTTTTTATCATAAATCTTTCACAATATAATGCTTAATGTAATCTGTTTTACCCGACATGATAGTTTTAGAATTGTATGCTCTGAAAGCATTTGAAGATAAAAATGGAAAATTGAAAAAAATCATTTTTAAAACATTAAACTTTAAAATGTTCACTTTGACTAATTTCTCCTGTCTTCAAAATGTTTTCAAATGTTGTCTGCTATATAAATGTGACTTTATAAAATTGTTTACCCTTTCCCAAAAAATTGCATCATGTCTAGTATAAGCAATTGTATAAAACAATGAATTAAGCTCCTTTTGCCACTATTGTTTACGAAAATCAGCAGCTGCAAATGCACCAAAATGCGTCTATATGTCGGAAAGGGTAAAGGGTAAAGTTAACCCTTTCCCACATACAACAAATCTACAGCGGATGACTTTGGAAGCACATAGGCAAAACTATGTATACGGTATAAATCATTGAATTAAGTTGAAATTTTAGTGACAAAATGAGAAATTGCTCATAAGGAGCAATATCTCCTTTTTCCACAATGTTTTCAAAAGTTGTCAACTGCAGAGGCATCAAATTGGGTCTATATGTGGGAAAGGGGTGAGTAAGACAACTCAGCAATACATTCAAAACCAGCAAAACTCAAAATATAAACTTTTACAAAAACTAATGCAGCATGATGTGCATGCTAGTAAGAAACAAATGGAGCTTTCTATACCAGTGAGACAGAAACAAGGACGCCAAGATGACCATAAATCGATCACCTGAGTGACAGTTTAGTAGCAAATTTGCAACTGCTGCTTACCAACCCTCCAGATTCCATTGTGAGTCTAACGATTTGAATAGGGTAACCCCACCCCCACGATCATGAGGTAAAAACAAAATTTTTTTTTAACAGTTTTGAAATGGAGGCACAAAATAAACATTTCTGTGAAATTGGCCCAGTGTTTAAGGAGATATCATTCAAACTCATAGTTAATGACAGACGGATGGCAGATCGACTCACAGACAGAGAGTCATCCCAATAGATCGATCACCTAGAGCCTTCAGCTCAGGTGATCTAAAAAAAGAAACACAAAATTCTAAAAATTCAACAGCACAAAAATTGTTGAATGATTGAATGAATGAGTTTAAGGCCGTTTCGGCATTTAAGTTATTTCACATTGTCCAGTTCTCATAAACACATGTTCCCAAGCTTTCTCACATCTGTACTGGCTAAGCTGTTAATGTCAGGGATTTGGAACCAAGCATTTCATGTTTCATCCATATTTGCGGTGGTCATGGTGGGGTGACCTTCGGGCAAATCGCATTTCCTAGCCATGTACTGGTTTGTTTACCCAGGAATCATGAATAAGTGAACTATGCCATGATATAAATGAAATAATGTTGATAACAGCGTAAAACAAGAGCGCCAAATGTCACAAAATACGACCGTCCTGTTTTTTTGAGACCAATAAAGTATAGTGATAATTGGTTGTACATTAGGCAAATTTAGAGAGCAGACACTGTTAGTACAGTTTTGGCCATTTCGAGGGACATAAGTGTGTAGTGACTAAGATAACGTGGTAAGTTATCAAACTTGTCCAAGATATTATGCCAATATACATTCTGACCAAATTTGGTGATGATTGGACAAAGGCTTCTAAAGTTATTGAGCTGACAAGACCAATTTTAGGTAATTTCTATAATTAAAGGGAACTAACTCTTGATTGACTGAAGCAATATGGCTAGTTATCGAACTTGTCCGAGATATTATGCCAATACACATTCTGACCAAATTTGGTGATAATTGGACAAAGGCTTCTAAAGATATTGAGCTGAAAATCCCAATTTTAGGTAATTTCTATAATTAAAGGGAGATAACTCTTGATTGACTGAAGCAATATGGCTAGTTATCGAACTTGTCCGAGATATTATGCCAATACACATTCTGACCAAATTTGGTGATAATTGGACAAAGGCTTCTAAAGATATTGAGCTGACAAGACCAATTTTAGGTAATTTCTATAATTAAAGAGCGATAACTCTCAATTGACTAAAGCGATATGGCTAGTTATCAAACTTGTCCGAGATATTATGCAAATACAAATTCTGACTAAATTTGGTGATGATTACACAAAGGCTTCTAAAGTTATTGAGCTGACAAGACCAATTTTAGTTAATTTCTATAATTAAAGAGCGATAACTCTCAATTGACTAAAGCGATATGGCTAGTTATAGAACTTGTCTGAGATATTATGCAAATACAAATTCTGACTAAATTTGGTGATGATTACACAAAGGCTTCTAAAGTTATTGAGCTGACAAGACCAATTTTAGGTAATTTCTTTAATAAAAGGGCAATAACTCTTGATTGACTTAAGCGATATGGCTAGTTATCGAACTTGTCTGAGATATTATCCCAATACTAATTCTGACCAAATTTGGGGATGATTGGACAAAGGTTTTTTAAGTTATTGAGCTGACAAGACCAATTTTGGGTAATTTCTATAATTAAAGGGCGATAACTCTCAATTGACTAAAGCGATATGGCTAGTTATCAAACTTGTCCGAGATATTATCCCAATACACATTCTGACCAAATTTGGTGATGATTGGACAAAGGCTTCTTAAGTTATTGAGCTGACAACATACTGGACGCCGCCCGCCTGTACGCCGCAGGTAAAACTATAATACGATCCGTTTTTTCAAAACGGGCGTATAAAAACCCAATAAAACAAACAAAATAAACTCAGCTCAGTTGTTGCCGCTAAAAATTGTTAGAAAGGTCTCAAACAACTATCTTATGATTAACCCTATAACAACCTCTTCGGCACTTTGACAATTATTATGATGTTAAATAAAACACTTCAAACACATGTTAATTTTTCAAAACCTCACAACTCAACCAAAATTGTTATAAAGATCACAAATTATAATCTATTAAATAAATCCTTTAATTAAACCCTTTCCTTCATACAGACGCTTTCTGATGCCTCTGCAGCAGATGGCTTTTTGAAAACATTGTGACAAAAGAAGAAATTGCTCAAAACAAGCAATTTCTCCTCTTGCCAAAATGTTTTCCACTTTTAGTCATAGGTTATCCATTCAATTCTAGAGATTTTCCATTTTTTGACAAAATATGTTCAAAGTTGTCAGCTGCAAATTTGTTGTATGTGGGAAAGGGTTAACAGCTTTTGTATGATAATGATGATGGTAAACAAATATTTCTAACAGCTCAAACACAGTGTTTATTTTTTATAAAACTTCCAGCAATGGTGAATGGTATAAAACATTGACATAAACAAGGCTGTACTGTACTACTGATTTTCTTACCATCATTCTTTCTTTCTTTTAAAGAGCTACCTGAACCTTTATCTGTTGGTATGAACATTTAAACTTTTACCTCATATATCAATAAACCCTTTCCTAGAAGCAGATGCATTTGAAGTGTTTGCAGCATTTGAAAACATTGAGGCAAAAGTAGAAATTGCTCAAAACGAACAATTTCTCCTTTTGTCACAATTTTTTCCACTTGTTTTCAGTAATTATACCTTCATTTATTAACCCTTTCCCTCATACGACAATTCTGCAGCAGACGACTTTGAACATATTTTGTCAAAAAATAGAAAATCTCTTTAATTGAATGGATAACCTATGACTAAAAGTGGAAAACATTGTGACAAAAGGAGAAATTGCTCGTTTTTAGCAATTTTTTCTTTTGTCACTATGTTTTCGAAAATCTGTCTGCTGCAGAGACGTCATAAAGCGTCTATATGAGGGAAACGGTTAAGAGTTTGCTTAGATCTTTTCAAAGCTATAGATTTGTTGTATTTTGGAAAGGGTTAAAGAGGTACTTGTTCCTTTATCTGTTGATATGTACTGTAAAAGTTTACCTCATTTGATATTTTGTATTATCACATAAATACCCTTATTTTCAAGTTGAGAACAAATCACGGAACAACGTTATCATACATGTGTGATAACAAAAACACGTCATACACGTGACTACTGATGACATCATTTTGACCTTTATCTTTATTATGTTTATTGTTAAGTTGTTAAATTTTACCCATTGAAAAATACAATAATACGTTATTTTGAATAAATAACGAGTCTTTAATTGTTTAAAACATTGTTGTTTTTTTTCTTCTTATTGAAAAATGATGAGGACTACTTTTTTATGCGGTGAATCACAAGTTCTTATGAAGAATATGTTATTCAGTCTTTGTTTTGATGTTGTCAATATTTTTCATTAAAACACACTGTTTAGGTGATAAAAAGAATCCATCACTCGTTTTTCTTTGGAGAAGATTTCTTAAATTCGTTTCGAAAAAGAGAGTTATTAACCTCGCCAAGAGGCTCGGTTAATAACCGTCTTTTTCTAGACTCATTTAAGAAATCTTGATCTCCAAAGCAAAATCATGATGGATCCTATATTTATTATCATTATTGTTATAATAAGAACCTAGTTTTTAGATATTGTAGATAATATTGTGAGGATAGGAGAAATAGCTAAATTCTCACAATGTTTTCATCTCCATCATTTAGTCAATTCTTGTATAGTATTTTGAACTTCTGAGAAAACAAAAAAAAAATTATTTACATTATTGTTTCACTGAGCAGAGAATATTTGCTTAACCATTTCCCTCATACGACAATTCTGCAGCAGACGACTTTGAACATATTTTGTCAAAACATAGAAAATCTCCATAATTGAATGGATAACCAAAAAGTGGAAAACATTGTGGCAAAAGGAGAAATTGCACGTTTTGTGCAATTTCTTCTTTTGTCACTATGTTTTCAAAAAGCCGTCTGCTGCAGAGGCATCAGAAAGTGTCTATATGAGGGAAAGGGTTAACTTCTTACACAATTCAACTCTTTAATCTGTGTAAATATATAAATAAAAGAGCACCGCAAGCAAACACCAATGCAGGTCTGCTTTCTTTTAAGTCGAAAAAATAATAATTATTAAAGCCAGAGTTATGTGACTTGGTATAGACATGTGTTTTGTTACTTGTGTACCAAGTTTCATTTGAAAATGTTAAACGGTTTTTGAGTTATGAGACAAGGTTAAAGATTTGTGACGAAGCAGACGACACCAAGGGTATCACAATACCCAGACTAAAAATCATCCAGAACAAGAGGGCCATGTGGCCCTGTATTGCTCACCTGAGAACGTGCTCTAAATAAAAAATAAATATTTACTGGCCACTAAATTAATCTGATCAATGCAACTTAACACTTTCCAATATAAAGTGAATCTGCATGCATTGGCTTTTATGTCCTAAAAGATTGTATTTTATCCCTTTCCCACATATGGACGCTTTCGGACGCCTCTGCAGCAGTTGACTTTTGAAAACATTGTGGCAAAAGGAGAAATTGCTCATCATGGGTAATTTCTCCTTTTGTCATAGTGTTTTTAACTCTATTTTCCAATTTATTTTTTAATAATATAGCATTTTCACATTTTTGCTGTGATCATTTCAAAGTCTTCTACTGCAGATTTGTTGTATGTGGGAGAGAGTTATCTGTAACATATTTCCAACACTATTACACCTAGCCTAGAGTTACCGAATTTGCCACAAACATGCATCTTTGGCTGATGTATTGTGTATCGAAATATATTCACTGTGACTTTGACTGCTTAGAATTAAATTTTGTCTACTAGGCTTTATCTCTAGTAGACTCACCTATATGGAACATGGAACCTCTGTACCAAATTATATTCAAATCCATCCAGTACCTTTGGACAAGAAGATTTTTAAGTTTTTACTCTCTATACAAATAAGGAAAACAACAGCCTGCCCCCTTAATGTCCAGATCACAATAATTGAATCAATCTTGGTAGAGAACGGATGGATTTATTTGGTAGAGGTAAGCTATTTACTTTTGCACAAGAAGATTTTTAACTTGAACAGACAGACAGACAATGTATGCCAGACAGTGAGGGATCACAATAGCACAAGCCGCACTTCATGCGCAGGTGTGCTAAAAATATGTAAAATGTTTATAAACAATTGTATCTTTATTGAAAAGAGGAAAATTCATTTTGACAAATGGAGAAACTGTTCAATCTATTTTTTTGTTATAACAATCTAAAAAGTTGTCTGCTTCAAATGTGTCAAAATGTCTATGCGAGTGAGAAAGTGTGAGCATACCTGGTAATGGCTGTGACCATGGGGCATTCACCCAGTCATATAAAACATACAGAAATCTCACAGCTACAGATACTGGGGCCCGGGCTTCTGATACAGCTCCCTGAAAAGGAAGGTTTCATAACTCTTGAGAAGTTGGGTCAAAGTTTTGGACCTTCCCACACATTTGGCACCAGTAGTGGCAATCTCATAAACCCTTTCCCACAAACAACAAATCTGCAGCAGAGCAGACGACATTGAAAACACAAAGTGAAAAATATACAAAATTTCTATAAATGGTGAATCAAAGTGACATCCGAAAAAGATGACATGATTTAACCCTATCCCACAAACAGACGTATTTAGAAAGCATTAGCAGCAGACGATTTTTGAAGACATTGTGAGCGATTTCTCCTTTTATGAGCAATTTCTTCTATTGCAACAATATTTTTCAACTATATTTGATACTAAAACTTTCATATATACAAATGTTCCATAACTTTGTGTAGATGTTCTCAAGCTTGTTTGCTGCAGATATTTGTATGATATTTGGGAATGTGTTAACCCTTTCCCTCATATAGACGCTTTCTGCAGCAGAGGGCTTTTTGAAAACATAGTGACAAAAGAAGAAATTGCACAAAACGTGCAATTTCTCCATTTGCCACAATGTTTTCCACTTTTTATCATAGGTTATCCATTCAATTATGGAGATTTTCTATGTTTTGACAAAATACGTTCAAAGTCGTCTGCTGCAGAATTGTCGTATGTGGGAATGTGTTAATCCGTTACCACCTGCAGACTTATTTTACCGCATCTGCATCAGACAACTTTTGAAAACATTGTGACAAAAGGTGAAAATAATCATAAATGAGTAATTTATCCTTTCATCACAATGTTTACAACTCTATTCAATAATGATATATTCATTCATAGAGATTTTTCACATTTTTGTTCAGATGTTTTCAAAGCCATCTGCTGAGAATTCGTCGAATGTTGGAAAGGGTGTAGACATTGTACTCACCATTTTCATTTTGAACACATCAAGAAGACCTGCTAGGTGACTATACTGAGTCGGCATTCGTTTCAAATGGATCATTCCAAACTCCACGGCTGATCCTTGCAGCACACAGGTGCCATGGTACATACGGCGCCATTTCTGCTGAATTTGCACAAATATTGGCACGGAGCTGAAATATAAACACCGACTGCAGTTGTTACAAACTCAATCTACAAGGGTACATGTGTATATATCACAATTTCCTCTTCAACACCTGCAAAGACGGTTTTTGTCACATTTGCAGCTGACCGCTTTTGAAAATATTGCGGCAACATGTTTTCAACCTCATTTAATGAATATTCTTATAGAGATTTTATTTCTTTTTGCTCAGATGTTTATGAAATCTTCTACTTAAAGATTTTTTGTATTTGGGACTTTTGAAAACACTGTGGCAACAGGAGAAATTGCTCATAATAAGCAATTTCTCCTTTTGCCACAATGTTTTCAACTCTTTATCTAAAAATTTAACTTGCATTTTTATAGGTATTCAATATTTTAGACTCTGCGTTAATGTTGGTGGGAAACAGTGAACCCTTTTCCACGTACAGCAAATCTGCAGCAGACAAATGTCTACTCAAAAATATGGAAAATCTCTATAATTGTAGGCATAATTACTAAAAAAAAAAGTTGAAAACATTGTGGCAAAAGGGAAAATTGCTTGTTTTGAGCAATTTTTCCTTTTGTCACGATGTTTTCAAAAGTCATCTGCTGCAGAGGCGTCAGAAAGTGACCGTAGGTGGGAAAGGGTTAACAGACAGACGATACAGAAGTGATCCTTATCAGGTTTCAAAGGGAATGGAAACAAGCTTTGTGGAAGACAGTGGTGCAGTGGTAGAGTGTCAGCCTCTCGTACCAAAGGTCCCAGGTTCGAATCCTGTCATGAGCAGGTTCTGCCTTTGGGATTTTTCCACGCAAATGGCACGAGTACTGGTTATGTCTCCAGGAAGCAGATATCTAGCGAGATTAATATAAGCTTAAAGCTTGTTTTGCAATCAATGTAAAATAAATAAGCTTAATCTGAACTAAACAAGCTTACCATCCTGCATCACTCAGGGCCATGTTCACGGAGGACAGAAGTAATTTGGTACGGCTCTCTGACATGATTGCTTCAGAATTTTCACCCGGGTGTAAAATAACAAAGTCCTGCAAACCATACCTGTGGAAATAATGAACCCCCTTGACATGTACAACAAATTTGTAGCAGACAGCTTTGAGAACTTTCAGAGAAAAATAAGGACAACTTCTATAATAAAAGTATAATTGATCCCAGAGGACTAGAATGAATGAATGTATATTGTTTTATGGCGCATCGACAGCTAAGGTCATTTAGCGCGCATTTAAATTTTATTATTCATGTTCCCTGGGTGAACAAACCAGTACTAGGCTAGAAAATGTGCCTTGCCCAAGGGCACTCCACCATGACCGAATTGCCGCGACTGGGGATCGAACCCGGGCCCTCGGTTTCGAAATCCCCAACGCTAACCACTCGACCACAGCGGATTCCCCCAGAGGACTAGATAAGAAGGAGTGAACAGGTGTTTTCCGCACAATATTTCTCAAAAGAATCGTCTCGCTGAGACGATTCTTTTGAGTTGCTACAACATGGGGTCTAATGTCAAAAAAGGATTTTAAAACATGAAAAATGCCCCTTATCTAGAGCTCTGGTTTAGCCTATCATTGGGAAAAGGTACTTGTGAGTTAGCAGAGAAGGTTCTTTGCAGATGCATAGGTTGATCTGGATCAACACTATTCATAAAAGCCAACATGTACCTTTTCTCATGGACACATCCAATTATTGAACAAAGTTTAACACATTGAAGCAATAGGAGATATATATTAAAAGTCGTCTGCTGCAGATGTGCCAAAATATGCATGTGGAAAATAAGTAACCTTTTCCCATATACAACAAATCTACAGTAGATGACTTTGAAAGTATCTGGGCAAAAATGTGAAAAAGCTGCATACATGAGAGTAGAAAACACTGGCAAAAGGAGAAATTGCTCATTATGAGCAGTTTCTCCTTTTGCCAGAATGTTTTCAAAAGTCATCTGCAGCAAAGGCGTCAGAAAGAGTTTGTATCTGGAAAAGGGTTAAATAGTCTGTTGATGATACTCTCATATGCAGCAGATATATTTTATGTAGGTCAGGGTCATGATATGAATTGTTCCATAACTTATATTTTACAGAGCCCATTGCCCATCATACAAGAGATGTCCGTAAGACATCGCATTGACTATTCCAGGTTTTTTAAGGAACTATTTGGCTGTAGATCAGCATGGCCGCGGATGAGTTTGGTGTAATTTGACATTAATTGAATTTATCTTCCATCTTTTTACTCACCATCTACTAATACAATGGGCCTTTGATGGAAAGTCATTTTCAGCATTCATCAGGTCTCCAAACACGGTGGGTGTTACCTCTGAAACACATTAATGAACCACATCAAAACTCAAGATAAGGAGCGTTTCGCTTATTCCAAAATCCTTATTTGATCCTTAAACCCTATGCTGTGGGTACTCAAAAGAACTATCTCAATGAGACCTATTCTTTTGAGTAGCAACATAGGGTTTGGATGGATATTAAGAAAGAAATATTAAGGGGAAAAGTCCAATGTAATCTCCCTTATCTGGAGCTCTGAGCCACATCAACAATAAACTGATCCAGAGCTTTAGGTAAAGGGTTCTTTTTCATAACCTTAATTCCTTACACTGATGTTACTTCTACCCTTTTCCATATGAACAACAAATCGTGATATAAGAGCCGGTATATCACTCAAAATGAGGTCAATTTCCATTCTAGCACTTGTTAATAACTTAAAGGGATACAACTTATGGGGGAAGTGTGTTTCGACATGGCATTTCTTCTTTTGCTACAATGTTTTCAGAAAATCGTCTGCTGCAGAGGCGTCAGAAAGCGTCTTCATGAGGGAAAGGGTTCACTGTCCCCTCAAGCTATCTAAATCAACTAATACCTTCTTCATTCTCTGCATCCTCTTCGTCTAGCCCCTCCTTCTCAGCAGACTTTTCCAGCTGTTCGTCACGATTATGTAGCCATATATGGGTCAACTGGAAACTAACATTTGCAAAATTCAGATCTTCCGATTTTTCCTCCCAAACACCACTGGTATACACACCCTGAAATTGAATTATAATTTATTGAATTACCAACCACAAGATGTCTAGATAACGAGGATTAAACATAATCAATTTATTCTTTTGCCATAAAGTTTTTAAAAAAGTTCTGTTTCAGATGGGAGGAGTTCATCACCGCTTTCAACAGTGTTTCAGCTATATCACAGGGTTGTCAAAATGTTTTTGTTGTAACAGATCAAATGAGAAAAGTAACCAATCAGGCTTGGGGTCAGGTCAAGGGCAAATCCTTGGTAGAGGGCCCCAGGGGAGCAAAATTAACAGATCAAAAAGTGATTTTAAAAGATGATATTGATCGGCAATCGGTTAATTTTGAAAACCCTGATATCATGGCAGCCAGTTCACCTTACATGTGTTTCCTGGCTTTCTTGCACCAGCTCCTCACAACATTCTCCTCAGGCAACCGGCTGCCTTAACTGTTTAGCCAATTGGGGGAAGATGATATGAAAGAATGAATGGCCAATCCGGGTGAGAACTCACAACCCCTGGATGTTACCGTTGATGACTTCGAAATAATCTGAGAAAAATAGTGCAATTTTCATTATGTAAAAGTGAAGTTTAGAGAAATGCAGTTGAAAACATTGCGAATAAGGGAGAAATTGCTAATGATGAGAAATTTCTCCTTTTGCCACAATGTTTTCAAAACTTGTTTACTGCAGTTGTGTCAAAAAGCATCTGTACATGGGAAAGGGTTAATGATATACATATCAGTTTATACATGTGGTTATATCAACCCTTTCCCTCATATAGACGCTATCTGCCGTCTCTGCAGCAGACGGCATTTTGAAAACATAGTGAGCAATTTCTCCTTTTGCCACAATGTTTCCACTTTTAGTCATAGGTTATCCTATCCATTCAATTATAAAGATTTTTTAATTTTTGACAAAATATGTCCAAAGTCGTCTGCTGCAGAATTGTCGTATGAGGGAAAGAGATAAATCCTGTTCAATATATATGACAAATCTGCAGCAGACAACTTTGAAAGCATCTGCGCAAAATTATGGAAAATCTGTTTAAACGAAAGTATTATAATTGAATAAGAATTGAAAACATTGTGGCAAAACAGGAAATTGCTCATATTGAGCGAAAGGAAAAATGAGCTATTTCTCCTTTTGACACAATGTTTTCAACACTATTAAAAAATAACACTTTCATGAGTAGAACTTAATATTAATTTATATAAAAGTTTGCTTAACCCTCTCCTATGACAAAAAGTGGAAAACATTGTGGCAAAAGGAGAAATTGCACGTTTTGTGCAATTTCTTCTTTTGTCACTATTTTTTCAAAAAGCCGTCTGCTGCAGAGGCGTCAGAAAGCGTCTATATGAGGGAAAGGGTTAAATGTATGCAAAGTCCTTTCCCGCAGATTTGTCGAGAGTGGGAAAGGGTTAAGTCATATCTACTTACTTTTTGTGCCGGTGGTTTGGGACCGCAGCTGACAAGTTTCCACTCATGTAAGATTTCCTCAACTCTGGAAACAAACCTGAAAAGAAAGAAATAACCAGAGCTCTAGGTAAGGGGAGTTTTGCATGTTCATAAATCTTTATTTGAGTATCTAACCCTATGTTGTGGGTACTCAAAAGAATCGTCTCAATGAGCCAATTGTTTTGAGTACCCACATCATAGGGTTTGGTTGGATAATAAATAAGATATTGTGGGGAAAAGAGCTGTTCACCCATGCTTATCTAGACCTCTGCATAACACATCTCCAGCAGATGTCAGTCAATGGAAATAACTTTTAACCCTTTCCCTCATATAGACGCTTTCTGACGCCTTTGTAGCAGACGGTTTTTGAAAACATAGTGACAAAAGAAGAAATTGCTCAAAACGAGCAATTTCTCCTTTTGCCACAATATTTTCCACTTTTGGTCATAGGTTATCTATTCATTTATAGAAATATTACATTTTTTGACAAAATATGTTCAAAGTCGTCTGCTGCAGAATTGTTGTATGAGGGAAAGGGTTAAATTCCACTGGTCCGAACATCTTCAATGTTTGGTTATGTTATGCTTAAACGTATTCTATAGTGGCCTAAGGAAATTTTTCACTGGTCTGAACCAAAAGTTAACAGCAAAGGACCATAGGACCACTGCTTATATTGCAGACCGAGACAGCTTTTTTAAACATTTTTGACAAAAGGAGAATTTGCACATAAATAGCAATTTCTTCATTTGACTCAATATTTACAACTCTATTTAATAATTGTTCTTTTATTTAAAGACGTTTTCAAAATATTTGCCAAAATAAATCAAAAGTTATCTGCTGCATATTTGTTGCATGGGATGTTTTGAAGGACACAGTCACTTTTTTTGTGTTTCCCTACCATTGATGTTAAGGATTTACCTACCTTCAAGTTGCAACTGAGTTTGTTAGCTAAGATTCCATAGGTTAATTTATTAACCTTTTCCCACCTACAGACGCTCTCTGACACCTCTACAGCAGATGACATTTGAAAACATTGTGACAAAAGGAGAAATTACTCAAAACAAGCAATTTCTCCTTTTTTGCCACAAAGTTTTCAACTCTTTTCAGTAATTATACCTTCATTTCCAGAGGTTTTCCATTATTTGTTATAGATATTTTCAAAGTCGTCTGCTGCAGATATGTTGTATGTGGGAAAGGATTAAACTGCATGTCACGAGGGCTTGGTGTGAAACAGTTGTAACTAAAATCGGTATTTTTTTACCAAGTTTAATCACCTGGCCATAAAGTCTTTATAAGCTTTAAATCATTTTTCTTGGTAAACTATGGAAATTTAGGTGCCATTGCTCGTTCTGAGCAATGGCACCTAAATTTGCATTGTTTACAAAGGGGTCATAATTGCCCCTAAACAAGGGTTTTCAAAATAGGTTTTTAGTTACAACCGTTTCACGCCAAGCCCTCAATGTGTAAGTCATTTTTGGCAGCCTTTTCAAGAAATCAATCCTTTCCCACATTCAATGAATCTGTAGCTGATGACTTTGAAATCATATAGGCAAAAATATTGAGAATCTCTATAAATAAATGTATAAATTTTGAATAGAGTTGAAAACATAGTGGCAAAAAGGAGGAATTGCTCATAATGAGCAATTTCTCCTTTTGCCACAATGTGTTAAAAGTAAAGGATTTCTTTTTTTCGTTACAAACTTTACCAGTCAAGTGTGCATGGGTAAGGATCATAGCTAATTAATATGATATAAATCCATTTCCTAAAATTGTTTCTGTAATCTAAATTCATTTCTCACATATCTGGCACATTTTGAGACATATGCAGAAAACAACTTTTTAAAACATTGTGGCCAAAGGTGAAATTGCTCATGATGAGCAATTTCTCCTTTGGCCACAATGTTTTCAACTTTATTTAACAATTAAGCTATCTTTTATGGAGATTTTTCATGTTTTTGTCAATATGTTTTGAAAGTCGTCTGCTGCAGATTTGTTGTATGTGGGAAAGGGTTAAGAGATTTTCCATTTTTTTGCATCTATATGATTTCGATGTTGCA
>JASEVX010000012.1:21629784-21699659 GCA_031761405.1 Serripes groenlandicus
CTTTAGGTTATGTTTCTAATGGAGCTTTGCGCCAGTATACAGTTACATCACGGCGGGTTTGGTGTTGCTTGTTTTTTTGTATATCGTTTTTGAGATATTTTTTTATTTTGACAAACCACTAGTAATCCTGAAATCGGCGCACCAGTCGTTATGGTATCCACCTCAAACATACGCTAAGGTAGGAAGCCGCTATTAACATGTTTAAACCCATTTGTAAGACGCGACCTGTGATCGAACGCGGGTATCCAAATCTCGATCTGGACGGTTAGAGTCACTGATCAGTTATGAATTGATTGATTTATCATGATTGTCAATTTTAAAAAAACGTTTAACTTAAACTTGAGGTGAAAGGTGCGAGTGTTTTAAATCGACCAATGCATACACATAGAGTTAATATTTTTTCTGAAACGTAATAATTATATTGGAGCATTTGTTTTTGTTTTTATTGACAACGCTATAATTTATGCAAATATTCAATTCAATTTCATTGCTGTTAACCCTTTTCCTCATATAGACGCTTTCTGACGCCTCTGCAGCAAACGGATTTTTGAAAACATAGTAACAAAAGAAGAAATTGCACAAAACGTGAAATTTCTCCTTTTGTCACAATGTTTTCCACTTTTAGTCATAGGTTATCCATTCAATTACAGAGATTTTCCATTATTTGACAAAATATGTTCAAAGTCGTCTGCTGCAGAATTGTCGTATGAGGGAAAGGGTTAAAGATCATCTGACCGTCTCAATGGTGTAGTGGTGAGAGCGTCTGCATTGGAGCAGGAGACCAGTGTTGGAGATCCGGTTGGGTCATACCAATGACTTTACAACTGGTAGTGGTGGCTCTTCCCTTCTTGGCGCTCGGGTTTCTCGATGTAGCGTTACGCACGATGATGCATCGGCGTCAGGATTAATACAACCATTAGTACTGGTAAATCACCCTTAAAACCCCGTGATGTGACAGAAATAGTGTTAAAAGCGGCGTAAAGCACCGTTCCAGTGACAACTTACAGAGCGTCTTGCATTACTGAACGCTCAGTAACAATTTATATCGTAGAACAATATTCTATCACATAAGGGATGTAACTGAACTAGATACTTCAATTTGGGACAACTAATACTTATTAGTACAACTAATACTTATTAGTACAACTAATACTTATTAGTACAACTAATACTTATTAGTACAACTAATACTTATTAGTACAACTAATACTTATTAGTACAACTAATACTTATTATAGGTACAACTAATACTTATTAGTTGTCCCAGCTTTAATGTACACATTTATGGTCAAAGGGAGAAAACTCTTGTCTATTCATTTAAGATAACACGTGTTTTCTCCCTTTGACCATACATTTAACAAATCAATTGAGTACAAGGTTAACATTGCATAGAAACCTTGCACGTGGAGAACGAATTTTCACTGTGACAGCGTTTTTATGTCAGTCCTGAATGTTAAATTGAAATAAATATCATTGAAAAATGTCATTTAATAAAGAATATTTAACCCGTGAATTCATGGTCAAAGGGAGGGAACTCGCGTCGTCTAAGTATTTAAGATTTACGATTTTCTCCCTTTGACCATAAATGTGACACATAATTTGAGTTCTACGTAATCATTGTAATGACACCTAGCACTTGGAATAGATTTTCAAAGTGGAAGCGTTTTCACTGCAACAGCGTTTTATTGTCAGTCATGAATGTTAAATTGAAATAAATATCATTGAAAAATGTCATTTAATAAAGAATATTTAACCCGTGAATTCATGGTCAAAGGGAGGGAACTCGCGTCGTCTAAGTATATAAGATTTACGATTTTCTCCCTTTGACCATAAATGTGACACATAATTTGAGTTCTACGTAATCATTGTAATGACACCTAGCACTTGGAATAGATTTTCAAAGTGGAAGCGTTTTCACTGCAACAGCGTTTTAATGTCAGTCATGAATGTTAAATTGAAATAAATATTATTGAAAAATGTCATTTAATAAAGAATATTTAAACCGTGAATTCATGGTCAAAGGGAGAGAACTTGTGTCGTCAAAGTATTTAAGATTTACGAGTTTTCTCCCTTTGACCATAAATGTGACACATAATTTGAGTTCTACGTAATCATTGTAATGACACCTAGCACTTGGAACAGATTTTCAAAGTGGAAGCCTTTTCACTGTAACAGCGCTTTAATGTCAGTTATGAATGTTAAATTGAGATAAATATCATTGAAAAATGTCATTTAATAAAGAATAATTAACCCGTGAATTCATGGTCAAAGGGAGGGAACTCGTGTCGTCTAAGTATTTAAGATTTACGAGTTTTCTCCTTTTGACCATAAATGTGACACATAATTTGAGTTCTTCGTAATCATTGTAATGACACCTAGCACTTGGAACAGATTTTCAAAGTGTAAGCGTTTTCACTGTAACAGCGCTTTTTTAATGTCAGTCATGAATGTTAAATTGAAATAAATATCATTGAAAAATGTCATTTAATAAAGAATATTTAACCCGTGAATTCATGGTCAAAGGGAGGGAACTCGCGTCATCTAAGTTTTTAAGATTTACGAATTTTCTCCCTTTGACCATAAATGTGACACATAATTTGAGTTCTACGTAATCATTGTAATGACACCTAGCACTTGGAACAGATTTTCGAAGTGTAAGCGTTTTCACTGTAACAGCGCTTTTTTAATGTCAGTCATGAATGTTAAATTGAAATAAATATCATTGAAAAATGTCATTTAAAAAAGAATATTTAACCCGTGGATTCATGGTCAAAGGGAGGGAACTCGCGTCGTCTGAATGTTTAAGATTTACGAGTTTTCTCCATTTGACCATAAATGTGACACATAATTTGAGTTCTACGTAATCATTGACAGATTTTCAAAATGGAAACGGTTTTTTAAAAACATCAATTCAGTCATAATTGTGGATTTTAACAAATTATTTGAAATAAAGTATTCAACCAATGCATTTATGGTCAAAGGTAGAAAACTCATATCGTCTAAATATTTAAGATATACGAGTTTTCTCCCTTTGATCATAAATGTGACACATAGTTTGAGTTCTAGGTAATCATTGTAATGACACCTAGAAATTTGAACAGATTTCCTGTGTGGAAGCGTTTTTTTAAAAACGTCAATTAAGTCATAATTGTGGATTTGAACAAATTATTTGAAATAAAGTATTCAACCAATGCACTTATGGTCAAAGGTAGAAAACTTATATCGTCCACATTTTTAAGATAAACGAGTCTTCTCCCTTTGACCATAAAATGTGACACATAATTTGAGCACTAGGTCAAAAATTGTATTGACACCTAGCACTAAACGGATTTTCAATGTGGCAGCGTTTAAACGTCAATTCAGTCATAAAGTGGATTTGAAATAAGATATTCAACCAGAGACCTAAAATAACATTATTATTATTTTAGATCTCTGATTCAACCAATACATTTATATTCAAAGGGAGAAAACTCGTATTGTCTAAATACTTAAATAATATGAGTGTTTTCCCTTTGACCATAATTGTGACATAATTTGCATACAAGGTAAACATTGCACTGACACCACACACGTGGAACGATTTTTTTTGTTACTCTGACAGCGTTGTAACATTAATTCAGAATGTGAATTGGAAACAAATTATTTGAAGTATAATTTTCAACCAACTGTTGACTACAGCACGCGTGCGATACAAAAAGGTAAGTATTTTGCTTAAAATCATTAGTTTTCGCGGTGGAAACTTTGATAAGGAAATAATTTTTAGGCTCAGAGTCGGAGAAGTTGGACAATAAATCATCTTCACGATCGAAATTCGACAGAACAATAAAAGATATTGTTTTTTGTTTGTTAAATTGTCTTCTAAAATCCAATGTACGTATACTGTAATTGTTAACATAACCACGAAGCAGAAAGAGAAATGTCAACAAACCAGATGTTGAGGCTGTCAATTATAACCCAGCAAACGTTCGTGTCAGATTTCTACTAGATCTTCTAGTAAAGAGTTGTATTTCATGTTTTTAAAACCTTATTTGACCACAGAACCTATATGGTGTAGACTGAAAAAACCTGCCTCAGTTAGTCCTTCATAGAAAAACATTGCACATATAATGCTCATTTTTCATTTTGTAATTGTTCTGCAAACAGATGGTTGCAAAATAAATAAAAGAGGATAAAACGAGCAAGCGAATGTCTAAATCATTTGGACTCATCTCACTGACATGATTCTTTTGACTACCCATAACATGTAGGCAGAGCTCTAGTAGATAAGGTGCATTTTCCATTTTCTAAAATCCTTATATGACATTAAAACCCTATGTTGTGGGTACTCAAAAGAATCGTCTCAGTGAGACCCACAACATAGGGTTTGGTTGAGTAAATAAGAGAAATATTGTGGGGAAAAGACCTGTTCACTCCCTCTTATCTAGTCCTCTGATGTAGGGTTAAAATGAGTAATAAGAGACATAATATGGAGCAAAGACCTGTTTACTCTTCCTTATCTAGTCTTCTGTTGTGTCTTTTCTGAACTAGTCAATTTGGTTTGTGACCAAACCAACATTTATGCCATTTAACATTTTCGATTCATTGATTAATTGTTTGGTGCTTTATGCCGTCCTTCAACAATTTTTCCGTTATTTCACGGCGTTTCCTGTGTAAGTTACAAGTACTACTGCTCCATTTATCCTGACATCAGTCTGTCAGTCATAATGCTGACCATGAGGGCAGCAATTACTCTGATTTTTAAAAGTCTTTAGTTTGACCCTGCTGGGGATCGAACCTACGACCTCCCGCACCGGATATATGACAGTTGCAAATGGTCTGTTATAGTTTGTCTAAGTTCAATAATAATTCATTTCATTTTTGCATTATATAGATCTTCCACTCTCAGACAACACATCTTCAACTTTGGAAAAATTTATTTGATATTATTTTTTTCCAGTTCAAACAAATAAAGAAGAATGGGGAAAGTAAGAAGGACCCGACAAAAAGCACACATTGAAGCTGTGAAGGCAAACGCAAAGGCTAAGAAGGAGACAGATGACAAGGGACTTCCAGCAAATGTGGTAACATATTTTTTTATTTATTTTTCAACCTTTTTCAGATTCAACAAATCTGCAGTAGACTACTAAATGGATAACATTAAAATTACAATATGGAAAATCTCTATAAATGAAATGCATCAATAGATTTGAAAACATTGTGGCAAAAAAGGAGAAAGGAGCTCATCATGACAGATTTCCCTTTTTGTCACAATGTTTTCAAAGGCCATGTGCTGCAGAGGCGCAAAAACATGTATACATATGTGAAAGGGTTTACCTTACTTTATATCATAAATGACGTCGCCAGCATGAAATAACGTCATTATATATTTTTGATTATAACTAGTAATATTTTTGATATATAACTAGTGTAATAACAATTAACGTGACATCATAATGTAACGTTTAGCGTTGTAAATATGCGCGCTTTATAGCGACATTTATATGGATATAGCGCTGTAAATTATTAAATTAGTATTTATGATATAAAAAGAACATTACATTCGTGGTCATTCAATACGAAATTTATTAAACTCGTTTTCTAAAAGTGATAAAAACTCGCCAAGGCTCGTTCATATCAATTTCAGAAAACTTGTTTAATAAATTCCGTATTGAATGACCACTCATGTAATATCCTCTATATGTTATGAGCAATTTCTCCTTTTGCCACAATGTTTTAAAAACCGATTCACTGCAGAGGCATCTAAATGCGGCTACAGGTGGGAAATGGTAAACTTTTCCACGGATAGGACTTTGATACATCATGATCAGTATACCTTTGAGAACATTATAGCCTAGGAAAAAACACGCATGATGAGGGTTTTCTACTTTCCCCTCAATGTTTACAACAGGGTATCAAGATATATTTGAAATGAACTTGGGTTACATTCGTAAGAATAGATTCTGTACATGTATATAACCCTTTCCCTGATATAGACGCTTTCTGACGCTACTGCAGCAGACAGCTTTTTGAAAACATAGTGACAAAAGAAGAAATTGCACAAAACGAGAAATTTCTCCTTTTGCCACAATGTTTTCCACTTTTTGTCATAGGTTATCCATTCAATTATGGAGATTTTCTATGTTTTGACAAAATACATTCAAAGTCGTCTGCTGCAGAATTGTCGTATGAGGGAAAGGGATAAAGAAAATAATCATGAATTTTGCATACATACATACATGTTCATACATGTACAATCAGATAATTAATAAATAGAATCTCCGGACTCGCCAGCATTATTCTTTGTAATTCTTGATCACCCCTCAACCCTTGTACAATTATGATGGGTTTCTCTGTTTACCACAATCACATTCATAATGAAGTCATCTATAGAATTCCGGTAGGCATAATATATACAATATTGTTAGTGGAAAGTAATGATAACTCAATAAAACATCAAGAGCTCTAGATAAGGGGCTTTTTGCATGTTCTAAAATCCTTATTTGACTCACTAACCCTATGCTGTGGGTCCTCAAAAGAATTGTCTGAGACAATTCTTTTGAGTTCCAAAAACATAGATAGGGTTTACTTTAATTATAAGAGAGAAATTGTGGGAAAAAGAGCTGAATCCTAATCTGGACCTCTGATAATTTCAGACTAATGATGCACCAGTGAATACACCTATTCTTGGAGAAAACATTTTCGCTGGGATGGACCTAAAGAAGTACAATTTAAACACAGCGCTACCTGATGATCTGGATACAAGGAGTTGCATAACATCTAAATCTCTCAAGGAACTGAAAATGAAGAAAAAGGATAAACAGAAGTTACGTCATGACTTGTTCATAACAAGTATGTTGTACTTTGTTACTTTACTCTTTAGCTCACCAGAGCATGAAGTGCTCAAGGTGAGTTTTTGTGATCGCCTTTTGTCCCTCGTTCGTTCGTCGTCAACTTTTGCCTTGTTAACACTTTACAGGCTACATTTTGCGTGCAATCTTTATGACAGTTTATCAGAACATTCCTCTCCATCAAATCTTGGACTAGTTCGAAACTGGGCCATATGAGGTCAAAAACTAGGTCACTAGGTCAAATTGAAGGTAAATCTTGCTAAAACTCTGGAGGCCACATATTCAACTTGAGCATGTTGAAACTTTACAGAATGTTTGTCTTGATGATATGTAGGTCATGTTGGGACAAAAAGTAGATCACTAGGTCGAATTGAAGGAAAATCTTGTTAACACTACAGAGGTTGCAATTTTTGCTTCAGCAGACATTTTGTCAGAATGTTTGTTTTAATAATATATGGGTTATATTGGGTCAGCAACTAGCACTAGGCCAAATTGAAAGCAAATCTTGTTAACACTCTGTAGGCTGCATTTTTAACTTGAGCATGTTGAAACTTTATTAGAATGTTTGTCTTGATGATATATGGGTCATGTTGGGTCAAAAGGTAGGTCACTAGGTCAAATTGGAGGAAAATTTTATTAACACTAGAGGCCACAATCTGTGCTTCAGCAGTTTGGAATTTTATCAGAATGATTGTCTTGATGATATGTAGGTCAAGTTCGAATATGGGTCATAATGGGTCAGAAACTAGGTTGTTAGATCAAATTGAAGGGAAATCTTGTTAACACTGGAGGCTTTATCAGAATGTTTGTCTTGATGATATCTATGCCAAGTTTGAATCTTGGTCATGTCTATTAAAAAACTAGGTCACTAGACCAAATTGAAGGAAAATCTTGTTAACACTATTGAATCCGCATTTTTTGCTTCAGCTGCCTAAAAGTTGTTCAGAATGTTTATCTTAATGATATCTAGGCCAAGTAAGAATATGCATGGTCAAAAAGTAGGTCACTAGGACAAATTGAAGGAAAATCTTGTTTATGAATTACACTCTGGAGGCCGCATTTTTTGCTTCAGCAGCTTGAAACTTTGTCTGAATGATATCTTGGTCAACACTATGGATACTGCGATTTTAACAAGAGCATGTTGAAACTTTATCAAAATGATTGACTTGATGATATGTAGGAAAGTTTTAATATTGGTCATGTCTGTTCAAAAACTAGGTCAATAGGCCATTTGAAGGAAAATCTTGTTAATACTGTAGAAGCCACAATGCTTGCCTCAGCATCTTCAAATTTGGTCAGAATGTTTCTCTTAATGATATCTAGGCCAAGTTCGAATATGGGTCATATTAGGTTAAAAACTAGGTCACTAGGCGCTGAAGTTATTTCGATGATATGATCCGTTAAAAACATTGCTTCTCTTATTAGCTTGACTATTCGAAGAATATGAGAGCTTTACTACTCGCCCCAGCGTCGGCGTCCGGTTAAAGTTTTAGGGCAAGTTGGCATTTTCATTCATAAGTATTTGTGCTAGGGCTTTCATATTTGAAATATAGTTACACCTTTTAGCTTTCTTCACATTGAATGCTGAAGATGCTGAGTGTGACCTTCTTTTTGGGGTGAAAAACATGATTTTGGGTGGTTAAAGTTTTAGGGCAAGTTGGGATTTTCATATTTTTTTTACTTTTTCTCAATAAGTACTTGTGCTAGGGCGTTCATATTTGGAATATAATTACAACTTATACATTTCTTCATATTGTATGCTAAAGATGCTGATTTTGACCTTCTTTTTGAGGTAAAAAACATGATTTTGGGTGGTTAAAGTTTTAGGGCAAGTTGGGATTTTCATTTAACTTTTTACCTTTTCTCAATAAGCACTTGTGTTAGGACTTTCATATTTGGAATTTAATTACATATAATACCTTCCTCATATTGTTAGCTGAAGATGCTGATTTTGACTTTCTTTTTGGTCAAAGTGAAGTAAATCATTTTCCATAGGCGACCATTATAGCGTTATGGGTTATGGTTCGTTACTAGCAAATGAATTAACACATATACCTATATCAAACTAAAGTTCATTCTTAGAACTACCAAAAAAGCAAAACAAACCCACATGTTCACCGTTTTTTGACAGAGCTAGGAGGTCAAATCAAAGGTGACCCTTATCCCGCACTGAATTTTACTTTCAATTTCAGAAAATACAGCATGTTCTGAAAATGGCTCTTAGAGTGTCAACATAGCTAAAATCAAACACTATTTTGGTTATAAATCAGTCAGAGGTTATTCAACTTTATGAAAATCACTTTCAACTTTCAACAAAATCATTATTGTCCAATGGGAGCCAACCTCAGTCTTATATATTCATCTGAAATTCCCTGGACAAAATTGTCTGCCCGGCAAGCCGATCCGATTTACTTCCCTTTGACCTAAATAGAATGACTTTTTTCGATAAATCGCATGATAATAACAATTCAGTTTACGACTGCCTATTGTGGAACAGTGTACAAAGTTTTCGATTGATTCGGTTCAACAGTTAGGCAAATATGGCAATTACCCTTTACACTATACTGTGCTTTTAGCTCACAAATGGATACCTTTCTTGAGTTAAAATTAAATGTTTTCAGTGTTTAATTTTAGTCATAAAATATCATGCTAGAAAGAAGTTTATGATGGTTTTCACTTTGTTAGGGTGTATTTTACATGTCAATGAATTGATTTGATATACAATTTCAATCTTTCTTATTTTTTATGAAAATTTAATGGCTTGACCCCTTTTTTCTGCTTGAAAAAACAACATTTTGATGATATTTCTCAAATAAAATTCTGTTTTGGCATGATTTTGTTTCACATGGAAGCAGAACTGCTTCATGCCACTAAATAACATTGAAATAACACTGATATACACAACTGAACACCTTTATCTCTTATTTTTTATGACTATAAAAGTCAAGGGTGCGAAGTTAAAAATCCTTAAATATGCCAATATAAGCGTGCTTTGCTGTAATAACCTGGAAAGAAAAGATTGTTTCTATTGCAGCACTAACTCGTTTGATAGTAAGGGGGTCTCTAGGACACATTCAAGCATTGGAAACACAGAAATATGCACACAAAATTCCCAATTTTTGGCAAAATTAGGGTTTCAACACAAAAATCTTGTTGATTTTTCAGAAATGACACAGGAAAAGGGGTCTTGGAAAAGGTGCAAATTGCGTAGATCCAATACATTTCTACTGCTTAATGGGGCAACCCACCGCTCGCAGTCATGGAAGTTTTCCGGATGCAATGAACACGGCAGATTTTAATCAAAATGGACCTAGCGGAGGAATTTACACTTGTCACAGATATCCAATGACCCTTTTTTTCCTGCCATGCAGTCTCAAAATAATGTATCTTATACTCCAACAAGAATATGCAAGACATTTTCACTTGAAAAGGCTTCAATTTAACCTCATCAGGCCAAAGTTATATGAAAAAACTGCGATTTGTGTCGAATTTGGAAATCATAAAAGGGAGGTAACTGAAAAAGTGTTCTGGTTCAGTCAAAATCTACAGCTGTTTTTGGCCTTTGAACACTCTAAATGATAGACTTAGGTTAAGCAAGAATTCCTTTGCATGTAAATCCATTGAAATCAATCAAGAATATGTTAAAAGTAGACCAAAACCCAGTTTTTAGTAAAAATAAATTGATGTGAACAAAATGAAATAGCTCATGAATAGGAATTTATACCCCTTTTTCCAAAATGTTCCCACAGGTCATTGGCTGAAGGTGCATGACATGGCATGTATGTGAGAGAAAGGTGAAGTACCTGGTCATATATGTTGCTGTATATGTGGCTTGGTTCACATCACAAGATGCCAAGGTTATTGTTTCAGCATTCTACTCCTAGTCTGACAGAGAACAAAAACAATACCTTCATTGATTGAAGCCCTCCATACATGCTCTAAGCCTCTGAGAGGTTTTTTTGGGTTGGTTTCTATGTTTTCACACAGTATTTCATTGCTGACAGGTTAAATGAGCTTGTCTGAAAGTTTCGTCCGCTAACGGCCAAAGTACCTAACCCAAAAGTAGCGACAATGAAAAAATACTACCAAAACAGAATTCTTGCTTTAGGTCAAAGGGAAGTAAATCATTTTCCATAGGCGACCATTATAGCGTTATGGGTTATGGTTCGTTACTAGCAAATGAATTAACACATATACCTATATCAAACTAAAGTTCATTCTTAGAACTACCAAAAAAGCAAAACAAACCCACATGTTCACCGTTTCTTGACAGAGCTAGGAGGTCAAATCAAAGGTGACCCTTATCCCGCACTGAATTTTACTTTCAATTTCAGAAAATACAGCATGTTCTGAAAATGGCTCTTAGAGTGTCAACATAGCTAAAATCAAACACTATTTTGGTTATAAATCAGTCAGAGGTTATTCACCTTTATGAAAATCACTTTCAACTTTCAACAAAATCATTATTGTCCAATGGGAGCCAACCTCAGTCTTATATATTCATCTGAAATTCCCTGGACAAAATTGTCTGCCCGGCAAGCCGATCCGATTTACTTCCCTTTGACCTAAATTTGAGGGAAAAAACATGATTTTGGGTGGTTAAAGTTATAGGGCACGTTGGGATTTTCTTTTTCTTTTTTACTTTTTCTCAATAAGTGCTTGTGCTAGGGCATTCATATTTGGAATATAATTACAACTTATACATATCTTCATATTGTATGCTGTAGATGCTGATTTTGACCTTCTTTTTGAGGTGAAAAACATGATTTTCGGTGGTTAAAGTTTTAGGGCATGTTGGGATTTTCATTTAATTTTTTAATTTTTCTCAATAAGCACTTGTGTTACGGCTTTCATATTTGGAATTTAATTACATATAATACCTTTCCTCATATTGTTAGCTGAAGATGCTGATTTCGACTTTCTTTTTTAGGTAAAAAACATGATTTTGGGTGGTTAAAGTTTTAGGGCAAGTTGGGATTTTCATTTAAGTTTTTACTTTAGAACTTGTGTTAGGGCTTTCATATATGGAATATAATTACATATAATTCCTTTTTTCACTTTGTATGTTGAAGATATGGAGTGTGACCTTCTTTTTGGGGTAAAAAACATGATATTTGGTTGATTTGAGAATTTGAGATAAATTCATTATTTTTGGTTACAATATTTTTTAATTATGATCATTCATTTATCAAATATAGTTCTTCACCATATCAAACGGGCTTTGGTGTCAAACATTTGGAAAACCTTTTTTTAAGGTTTTGCTATTTTTGGACTCGTTCAGTTTTATCATTTGCGTCTAGCTCAACTTTAAAGTTTTGATTTTAGCTTGACTATTTGAAGAAAAATGGAACTTTACTACTAGCCCCAGTGTCGGTGTCTGGTTAATGTTTTAGGGCAAGCTGGCATTTTCATTTATAACCCTTCATTCAAAACTGTCTTCATATTTCACACATTTGTTAAGGACCATCACACAATTAGGTTACATAACTCCATTGTATCCTAAATATGGAGTTATGGCCCTTGATTGATTAGGAAATTTGAATTTTTAAATTACATATATTTAAATGTATGTATCTATTCAGGTGCTTTTACATATAGAGTATATATGATTTAACAGTACTTAAAGGCAATATACTGAAACAGTGCTTAAGTGAATAAGCGTTGTAAAGTCGAGCGCGCTGTCCTCCGACAGCTCTTGTTAAATCTTAATTCTCAGGTGAGCGATCCAGGGCCTAATGGCCCTCTTGTTATTAAGGGAAATAAATCCATATTTACTTGTGAGTTTTGGATAAATCCTTTCACACAAACAACAATTCTGCAGCAAACAACTTTAAAAACATCTAGACAAAAAAAGGGATAATTTTCATAATTAATATATATTTATAAGACAACAGAGTCGAAAACATTATGGCAAAATGAGAAATTGTTCATTTTGACGATACTTAACCCTTTCCCACATACAGGCATTTGCTGACGCAATTGCAGCAGACGAATCTTGTGGCAGAAGGAGAAATTTGGTTATAATGAGCAATTTTTCTTTTTTGGTCACAATTTCCTCAACTCTCTTTTATGGCTAATGCGTAGTGAGCTATTTTGATCACATTTTGTCCGGCGTCCGGCCATCGTGCGTCGTCACCATTTGCGCTTGTTAACACTCTACAAGCTACGTTTTGCATCCAATCTTCATGAAAGTATTTCAGAACATTCAAATCCAGGGGTTGTGAGTTTGAACCCCAACTCCGCCAACATTCTTTCCTACGTTTGACAAAAGACAACGTCAAGCGTCATTCGTCTTGCACCAATGGGCTAATAGTCTATGTGGAAAAGCAGCCAGTTGCTTGGAAACTGGCTGCCGTAAAAATTGTTGAAAACGGCGTTAAACCCCAATCAATCAATCAATCAATCAGAACATTCATCTCCATCAAATATTGGACAAGTTCGAAACTGGGCCATATGATGTCAAAAACCAGGTCACTAGGTCAAATAGAAGGGAAATCTTGTTAACACTCTGGAGAGCACATTTTCAATTGGAGCATGTCTTGATGATATCTAGGTTCGAATATGAGTCATATTGGATCAGAATCTAGTTCACTATTCGCCAAATTGAAGGAAAATCTTGTTATACCCCCAAAAAACAAAGTTTGTTTTGGGGGGGTATATAGGAGTCACTGTGTCAGGCTGTATGTCTGTCTGTCGGTCGGTCGGTCGAAGCCATATTTTGTCCGGCCTATTTCTTACAAACCACTGGGTGGAATTCAATAAAATTTTACATGAAGCTTCTATACCAAGAGGAGATGTGCATACCCTAAAGATCTTACAATTACATGTTATTTTACAGAGTTATGGCCCTTTTACTTATTAAGTTGTTGGTCATATTTTGTCCGGCCTATTTCTTACAAACCAGTGGGTGGAATTCACTAACATTTTACATGAAGCTTCTATACTAACAGGAGATGTGCATACCCTAAAGGTCTTACAATTGCATGTTATTTTACAGAGTTATGGCCCTTTTACTTATTAAGATGTTGGTCATATTTTGTCTGGCCTATTTCTTACAAACCACTGGGTGGAATTCAATTAAATTTTACATGAAGCTTCTATACCAAAGAGGAGATGTGCATACCCTAAAGGTCTTACAGTTGCATGTTATTTTACAGAGTTATGGCCCTTTTACTTATTAAGATGTTGGTCATATTTTGTCTGGCCTATTTCTTACAAACCACTGGGTGGAATTCAATTAAATTTTACATGAAGCTTCTATACCAAAGAGGAGATGTGCATACCCTAAAGGTCTTACAGTTGCATGTTATTTTACAGAGTAATGGCCCTTATACTTATTAAGTTGTTGGTCATATTTTGTCCGGCCTATTTCTTACAAACCGATGGGTGGAATTCAATGAAATTTTACATGAAGCTTCTATACCAAGAGATGTGCATATCCTAAAGGTCTTACAATTGCATGTTATTTTACAGCGTTATGGCCCTTTTTACTTATTAAGTTGTTGCTCATATTTTGTCCGAAGTCATACTTTGTCCGGCCTATTTCTTACAAACCGATGGGTGGAATTCAATAACATTTTACATGAAGATTCTATACCTAGAGGAGATGTTCATATCCTAAAGGTCTTACAATTGCATGTTATTTTACAGAGTTATGGCCCTTTTACTTATTAAGTTGTTGGTCATATTTTGTCTGGCCTATTTCCTACAAACCACTGGGTGGAATTCAATAACATTTTACTTGAAGCTTCTATATCAAGAGGAGATGTGCTTACCCTTAAGGTCTTACAATTGCATGTTATTTTACAGAGTTATGGCCCTTTTACTTATTAAGCTGTTGGTTGGTCAGAAGCCATATTTTGTCCAGCCTATTTCTTACAAACCACTGGGTGGAATTCAATAACATTTTACATGAAGCTTTTATACCAAGAGGAGATGTGCATATCATAAAGGTCTTACAATTGCATGTTATTTTACAGAGTTATGGTCCTTTTGTTGGTCGGTCGGAGGCCATATTTTGAGTCAAGGTGCTGTTTTGGGGGTATTTATCATCTTCAGTAATATTTCTAGTTAACTATGTAGTAGCCGCTTTTTTTGGCTACAGCAGCTTAACATTTCGTCAGAATGTATATATATCTAAATGATATCTAGGCCAAGCTCAAATATGGGTCATGCCAGATTAAAAACTAGGTCACTAGGCCAAATTGAAGGGAAATCTTGTTAACACTCAGAATACTGCATTTTTAACTTGAGCATGGTGAAACTTTATCAGAATGTTTGTCTTGATGATATTTAGGTCAAGTTCGAATATGGATGGATCACTAGGCTGAATTTGAAGGAAAATATTTTTAACTCTGTAGAAGACGCATTTTTTGCTACAGCAGCTTGATATTTGATGAGAATGTTTATCTAAATGATATCTATGCCAAGTTTGAATATGTGTTATGTAGGGTCAAAAACTAGGTCACTAGGCTAAACTGAAGGAAAATCTTGTTAACACTTTGGATGCCACATTTTTTTACTTCAGCAGCTTGAAATGTTATCATAATGTTTGTCTGAATTATATCTAGGTCAGGTTTGAATATGGGTCATATTTGGTCAGAAATGAGGTCAATAAAGGAAAATATTGTTCAAACTCCGAAGGCCGCATTTTTACTTTGAGCAAGTTGAAACTTTGTCAGAATGTTGTCTTGGTGTTATCTAGATCATGTTGGAATATAGGTCATATCAGGTAAAAAAATATAGATCACTAGTCCAAATGAAGGGAATCTTGTTAACACTGTGGAGGTTGCATTCAGAATAATTGTCTTGATGTGTTTTGCATTGCAGTACATAATATAATTAAAGTGAGTGAACCTCTTGGTTCATGTTTTTATCTACATATTTTCAAAGTCGTCTGCTGCAGATTTGCTGTATGTGGAGAAAGTTAAAACATCATACCATAATGGTGTATAAAAATAAAAATTAGTAAAACCTCACCTTTGCAGAATTGAATGTCACAGAATCAGCCCAAAAGAAAGCGAAAGAAAGAAAGAGGAAACAACAGACACCCGTGGTGGGTGATATAGGATCTCTCGCCGACGCTTTACCTACATTAGACCTCCTTCTGAAAGGGACAACTGGGGGGAAAAACAAACAGTAAGAGGACTTTATACAATAATTATGCCCCCTTAGAAGAAGAGGGGGTATATCGCTTTGCACCTGTCCGTAGGTAGACCAAAGATTGTCAGAGTGATAACTCAACAATGCCTGGACTTATGGTCCTCAAAATTGACTAGGAGGTTGGGCCTGACCAGTAGATGACCCCTATCGATTTTGAGGTCATCAGCCGGGTCAAAGTCAAGGTCACTGACCTTGAACGTGAAACGCTTGTCAGAGTGATAACTCGACATTGTCTGCACCCATGGCCCTCAAACTTGACATGGAGGCTGGGGGTGACCAGTAGATAACCCCTATTGATTTTGAGGTCAAAGGTTGAGGTCCCTGACCTTAAACCCGAAATCTTGTCTGAGTTATTACTCGACATTGCCTGCATCCATGACCCTCAAACTTAACATGGTGACTAGTAGATGACCCCTATTGATTTTAGAGGTCATCGGGTGAAAGGTCAAGGTCACCATGACCAAGCTTGTCCAAGTGATATCTCAACAATGCCTGGACCTATATGCGCCCATGGTCCTCAAACTTGACATGGATGCTGGGGATGACCAGTAGATAACCCATATTGATTTTGAGGTCATCGGGTAAAAAATTGTCCAAATATTCCTGACAACATGGCGCTCAGGGGGGCATAATAGTTGACAAACATCTGTTGTTGTTTTTTCATTTATAGAGGTTCCATATTTATGACGTAATGTTTTCAAAGACTTCGGCTGCATATTTGCTGTATGGGCACAAGGCTTAAACAGATCTTTTCCCCGCAATATCTGTCTTATTACCAAATAAAACCCTTTGTTGTTGGAACTCAAAATAATCCTCTCACAATAAAGTACATGAGTACCCACAGCACAGGGTTTAAGGATCTAGCAATGATTTTTGGAAATTGTAATATGCTCCATATTTAGACCCCAGTAACCTATACTTCAACCAAACCCCATCCCCATACTGCAATTAGGGCATGCACCTTTTCTTTAACCATTTCCCACTTGTAAACGCATTCTGATGTGTTGCAGCAAACGACCTTTGAAAACATTGACGTGACAAAAGGAGAAATTGCTCAATACGAGCAATTCATCCGTTTGCCACAAAGTTTTTTCAGTAATTATACTGTCATTTTTAGAGATTTTCCGTATCTTGAGTAGATTTTGTCAAAGTCATCTGCTGCAGATTTGTTGTATGTTGTATGGGTTAATCTGTCCTTCCATTGTGGCATTATTGGGAGTGGTCTAATTTTAAGTTTTTGTGTCGCCTGCCTTTAAGGCATGGATTGGATGATGGAGACACTAAGAGATCACTTTGACATCGCCTGTCCCTCGTGCTTTGCACTAATTGGTGGTAACATTGTTTCTGTTGGATAGATTCACTTCAAAAGTTGCAACATTTTGTACATGTAGCCTGCTATCTTTTAGAGCTACTTCCCTTTACATTATTTTAGTTCAGCCATTATCTTTGTTTCTGTTTGGGAGATTCACTTCAAAGTTGCAAGACATATACCTTGAGACCAGGAGAACAGAACATTACAAGGAACAAACTGTAGCCTGCTTTTGTTTTGCTCGTCTGTTTTTCGATATAAATTTTGGGTATTACGATACCCTTGGAGTCGTCGTTATTGTTGTCGTCTACTTCGTCACAAAACTTTAACCTCACCTCATAAATCAAAAAACGTTTAACATTTTCAAACTTTTGAAACTTGGTAAACATGAATCTAGGAACAATACACATGTCTTTACCAAGTCACACAGCTTTAATAATAATTATTGAGTAAGGCCCCTTTTTCGACTTAGAAAAATGCAGACAAGCGTTGGCTTTGGCTTGTGGCGCTCCTGTTTTCAAATAATCGGCTGCCATCAAAAGTCTTCTGCATCAGGTTGTACAATGTTATTTTACTTTACAGACATTCTGATGGGAAAACAAAGAAGAGTACACAAAAAGCTAGGAAAAGACAAAATCAAATGTGAGTTAATTTTGTGATATTTTTAGATTCTTCCAAATTGACAAAATGTGAAAGAACAGGTGAAACAAAACGGGAAAATAAGTCAAATCGTTGGATGCCTCAATGTTTTGTAAAGTCATCTGCTGCAGATAGGGTATACTTCAGTGCCCAACATTCATCAACATGAACTTCTCTAGACAATAATGCCCGATGTTTCCTGGGTATGTTACCAGTACTACAGGTCAATTTATCCCGACAACCCTGAGCGCCAAGGAGGGCAGCCATTACTACCACAAATGAAAATAATTATTTAAAAAGTCATTATGAGCAATTTCTTCTTTTACCACAATGTTTCCAAATGGCATTTGCTGCAGATGTGTAAAAATCTGTCTGTAAACAAAACCACAAGACGATAATAGTATGTCAATCAATTGATAAACATATTGGTCAAGGGTTTTGGCTGGTTAACCTTATTACCCACAATCTATTCCAATAGCCTAGTGGTAAGGGCATCTGCTTAGTGAGCTGGAGGTTGAAGGTTCAAATCCCAGTGGCAACGGTTGGGTCCCTTATGATATTGTGGGGTTAACTGCCAGCTGGTTAAATAATGGTACTGAAAGCCCGTCTTTCTGGTGCCTGGCAAACAGGTAGGACTAGAAGTAAGAATGTCTTCAGGACAAGGGTGTCTCATAAGTCAGAAATGGCTGACCCTTTCAATACGGTTTACACAATAATAAACTAACAGTTCTATGTTAAAGCCGTTCTCAGGTGAGTGATTAAGAACCATTTAACCCTTTCAGTCTTACGACAATTATGCAGCAGACGACTTTGAACGTATTTTGTCAAAACATAGAAAATCTCCATAATTGAAAGGATAACCTATGACAAAAAGTGGAAAACATTGTGGCAAAAGGAGAAATTGCACGTTTTGTACAATTTCTTCTTTTGTCACTATGTTTTCAAAAAGCCGTCTGCTGCAGAGGCGTCAGAAAGCGTCTATATGAGGGAAAGGGTTAAGCTCTCATTTGACAGTTTTAAACTAGATTTGAAATCTGGTTGTTAGAATGGTGATGTTGTTTGGGCTAGGTGGATGTTTATTGATTGTTTAGAGTTTTACCGCTGCTCTCAACACTTTTTATACGCCCATTATAGTTTTACCTGCGGCATACGGGTGGGCGGCGTCAAGAATGTTGTCAGCTAAATAACTTATCCACGCATTTATCCAATCATCTCCAAATTTGGTCAGAATGTGTATTGGCATAATATCTTGGACAAGTTCGATAACTTGCCATATCACTCTTGTCACTCAGAGTAATCGCCCTTTAATTAAAGAAATTACCTAAAATTGATCTTGTCTGCTCAATAACTTTAGAAGCCTTTGTCCAATCACCACCAAATTTCATCAAAATGTGAATTGGCATAATATCTTGGACAAGTTCTATAACCAGTCATATTGCTCGAGTCACTTTATAGTCACGCCCTTTAATGACAGAAATTACCTAAAATCGATCTTGTCTGCTCAATAACTTAAGAAGCTTTTGTCCAGTCACCACCAAATTTGGTCAGAATGTGTATTGGCAAAATATCTTGGACAAGTTCGATAACTAACCATGTTATCTTAGTCACTCCACACTTATGTCCCTTGAAATGGCTAAAACTGTATTAACAGCATCAGTTTCTGCTCTCTGACGTACAACCAATTATCACTATACTTGGTCACAAAAGAACAGGATGGGCTATTTTGTGACATTTGGCACTCTTTGTTCAGTTATATCATGGCGTTTCCTGGGCAGTACCACTGGTCCATTTATCCGGACATGAGCCAGTCAGTCATTATGCTTACCTGCAACCCTGAGTGCCAAGAAGGGCAGCCGTTACTACCATTTTTAAAGTCTTTGGTATGACTCGGCATAGGTTCGAACAAGCGACCTCCCGCACCGAGGCGGTTTGGGTGGATGTGCAGGCTGGCATAAAACCATTCTTTGCCTCGCTTCATTCAAACCTAATTTCACAGTTATATACCCGAGTTAAAAAGCTAGCTTTGGATTGTACATGGATGCACTTGGATCAAGGTCAAAGTAAAGCTCTGTGATATTGTCACCATAAACCCTTTCCAAAATACAGCACATTATCAGCAGACGACTTCGAACATGGCCAGGCAAATATATTAGAAATCTCTATATATTTAAGCAGCATTATTATACCCCCAGATACATAGTATATGGGGGCTATATAGGAGTCACGCTTGACGGTCGGTCAGTCGGTTTGTCGGTCCGTTGGTCTGTGGACATTTCTTGTGAACACTTTCTCAGCAACCCTTGGTCAGAATCCAATATAACTTCACAAGAATGATTGATACAAAGCCTAGTTGTGCATATTGTCGCCATGTTGCACTATAATTATTTTTAAACGGCCCCTTGAATTTCTCATACATGTATATTGTCACGCACCAGCTGGGGGTATTCATCACCTTCAGTGATATTTCTAGTTTAATATGGATGAAAACATTGTGACCAAAGGAGAAATTGCTCAAAGTGAGCAATTTCTCCTTTTGTCAAAATGTTTTCAAAAATCCTATGCTGCAGATGCATCTGCAAGTTGGAAAAGGTTAAAAACATGGTTTTCTGGCAATCGTGCATTTCTTATCATTGTTATGGAATAATCTCCCTTTCAATTTCAGGTTAAAGGACATTTCTGTGTTCCATCAAGTTTTAAAACATCCAGCATATAAAAAAAATCCAACCACAACAATATCCGAACACCTCAAAAACTGGCAAAAACGTGAGGATATGGACGAGACGTGATTCAACGTGAATACTAAGTGGGTTGAACTTTGAAAATGTTCACCAATACAGACAGATACAGTTGCAGGAGACAACTTGATTCATTGTTAAACTCTTTCCCACGTACAATTAATCTGCAACAGACGACTTTGAAATTATCAAGTCCAAAATATAGAAAATCTCTGTAAATGATACATGTAGTATGACAATTGAATAGAGTTGAAATCATTGTGGCAAGGGGAGAAAGTGCTCTTTATGATCAATAATTTCAAAAGGCGTCGGCTGTCGAGTTCTCAGAAAGCATCTATATGTTGGATAAGATTGAACCCTTTCCCACTTTCAACAAATCTGCAGCAAACATTTGGACAAAAATATCTAAAGTCTCTTAACCCTTTCCCTCATATAGACGCTTTCTGATGCCTCTGCAGCAGACAGCTTTTTGAAAACATAGTGACAAAAGAAGAAATTTGCACGAAACAAGCAATTTCTCCTTTTGCCACAATGTTTTCCACTTTTAGTCATAGGTTATCAATTTAATTATAGAGATTTTCTATTTTTTCACAAAATATGTTCAAAGTCGTCTGCTGCAGAATTGTCATATGAGGGAAAGGGTTAAATGAAAGTATAATTCATTTATTGAACAGAGTTGTTTGTAAATATTAACCCATTCCCACATTCAACAAATCCGAGGCAGACGATTTCAAAAACACGGTCACAAAATCATGAAAACCCATAAAAGATGGCTTAATTGTTAAATAAAGTTGAAAATATTGTGGCCAAAGGAGAAATTGCTAATCTTGAGCAATTTCACCTTTTGCCACAATGTTTTCAAAAGTCGTCTGCTGCTATTGCGTCAAAATGCGTCTGCAGGTGGGAAAGAGCTATTAGGACATCTGCTGCAGATGCATCAATATGTGTCTTGACAGTTGATATGGATTTGACCATACATTTTGCTCTGTGTATACCCTGATTCCTATGGAAGCAGATCATAGTACTGTACTAATGACATCTCCACAAACAGAGTTGTAAAGTCTTGGTATGACCCACAGCCGAGGCGGACGCTCTGCAACTTCACCACCCAGCGGTGGTATCTTGTATACAAGGGAAAGCTTGAATAAATGAAATCAAACCCGACTTAATATATGCTTAAAATTTATTGCCAAATTTGATATGCATCAATGATAGATAATATGCAATGAAAAATAAATTGGGGTAACAAAAATTCTAAATTCAGATAGTGTACAGTTATGTTTATTTCCCTTACAAATTCTATTCTGTGTTGATCTTTTTACTGGTAGCTTCAGAACTTGCTATGAATCTAAATACAAAGTATGTATATGTATTTGGGATGGCATATTTGACCATTTATACAATGTTAATTCAGAGGACTAAATAAGGAGGAATAAACTGGTCTTTTCCACCAATATACTCAATTAAACCCAATGTTGTGGGTACTTCAAAGAATCGTCTCAATGAGACGATTCTTTTGAGTACCCACATTATAGGGTTTAAGGGTCAAATAAGGATTTTAGAACAAGAACTACGCATCTTATCTAGAGCGCTGATAATCCTTATATTCTCCGGAGTTTACAGACTGAAAAGATTAACTCTGTACACACCAAGTTTTCTTCATCTGCTATATTGTCGTGTGCAAACAGTTTTGAAAAGTGATTTTTTTTTTTTCAATTTTTTGCTTAAATGGAATCCATGTCACATAGCTTGCATAAGTCATTCATGTTTGGCAAAATCTGTCACCAGCATGCAAAGAGTTAACTTCAAAACATGTAATTTGTTTGTTAGTCAGAAATAAATCAATTGAATAAAGACTAAACAATAATCTATAGACTTTGCTTCAGCATATAACCAGCTCATACAGTTTATGCCATGATTGTTTGATTGATTAGACTTTGTCACTGCTTTCAACAGTATTACAATAATATCAAGGTGGCCGTTTACCCTTATGTTTCCTGGCTCTCCTGTACCAGTACTTCACACAACATTCTTCCCAAGCAACCAGCAACCAGCTACCTTCCCACAATGACGTTTTAGCCCAGCTGTTGAAGAAGTGAAGCTAGTCATAATAACTTTTTGTCAGTTATCCGAAAGAACATTGGCTCCCTGATGAATAGCCTAAATTACCGACTGGTCTAGAAGAGCTTGATTGCTACAATGTATGTAGTTTTAGCTTTTATTTAATATTTGCTAGAAAGTAAACAATATAATTCTGGAATTCAATACGTTTGAGCAAAATTTATTTTGAATGAGTATAATGTGACCAGAACTTGGAAATAATATCATCTTTGATAAATTTGGAAACTAGATCTAACCTTTTTCTACAAATATAACATTTTGGCCTGCCACATCAGATCATTGACTACTTGTATGCAAATTGCATTTTGCCTTTCTATCACAACATATAAGAAAATTGCTTTAAATAAAATGATCGAATTTTTAGCAGAAAACCTTTTTAACTTAATTCTGTTATAACAGGGAATTAACATATGTTGTAAATATTGATACTAAAAATAGCCCATCTTCTCTCTATATAAAAATAGTCTTAACATAGAGGTCAACTGCTATTTTTAGAACATTCCACTGCCATATTTAGATATTAAATATCTCCAATATCAAACTGTTCACAACCAGGTGATACATGGCCAATGATAGATTAATCCGCAGCAGACAACAGAAAACACCAAGGCAAAAAATATCTCTGTGAATAATAGTTTGATTATTGATTCGACTTGAAGACAATGTGGCAAAAGGAGAAATTGCTCAGTATAAGCAATTTGTCCTTTGGCAACAAAGTTTTCATAGTTTGTCTGCCGGAGATGCGCTAAATGCATGGGAAAGAGTTAATGTACAAATATTACAGCAGAAAAAAGATAACAAAGCATTAAATTTAAAATTCTATTTTTTAAGTTCTATATTACCACAACATTTAACTATTAATAACTCTAGATTATGCAGTAACTAATCACCTAACTAACAAATTGTATTAATAATTTATTACCTAGTGCAATTCAACTTTACAAAACATAAAAACCTCTATTGAAACCTGTCTGAACTGCCATCTTAATCCTTTCCCTCATACAACAGCAGATGACCTAGGCTGAAATTCCTCCTCACCCAGAGTGTTAAAATCAGTATCAGAATTAAACATTCAATTTTCTCGATGATTTTTTTCTTTCAATATATTCACAAATGACTAAAAATGCCAAAGGGATTAAACATAAAATTCACATTCAGTTATTTTTCTACTTTGAACTTTAATTCTTAAATAATTTTTCTCTGAACTACATCTTGTTGAAAAGGTAGTTACAACCGTTTACATGAAACTGCGATTCTTTCAGCTGCTTTAAACAGATTTGAGGAAACTAAGGATATTTTATATTCCATATTTTTTTACCCGAGATTATTTCAAACTCGTCTGCTGTATGTGTAAGAGCTTTGTATTTTGTACTTTTTAAGACATTTGTTCAGGCATGTTATAATAAGAGATTTTGTTTTGTACAATGTTAAGCCCATGTACCCAAGAAATATACTTACAAAAGAGACAGATAAAACATATTATTTTGATTTCCAATGTTTATGTTTTTCTTTGTTTAAGTGAAAATGGAAACTTTATGAACTTCATGTATTCTATTATGTCAAATCACATGCGTTGGTATGAGCAATATAAAAAACAAATTATAAATCTTTGAAAATATGTTTAACATTTGATACATCTACACATGCTTAATGATATTTTCATTATAAGATCTTGAATAAGAAAACCTGAAAAACAAGGCGACAAAGAAAGAGATATGACAATACATCATCAAAAGTGACCAATTAAATATAACAAGTATAAAAAGAAAATATACATTTAACAAAATCAGATCCATTCTCTGTATCATAACATCTTGTAAATTACAACTGATTCATCTTTAATCCTTTCCCACATACAAAAAATCAGTTGCAGACAACTTTGAAAACATCTTGGCAAAAATATAGAAAATCACTATAATGGAATGTATAATTATTGAATAGCATTAAAAACAGCATGGCAAAATAAAGCAATTTCCTCCTTTTGTCAAAATATTTTCAATAGTTGTCTGCTGCAGAGGCGCCTGCAGGTGGGAAACGATTAAATTAACAAACAAGAGTAATCAATGGCCTGAATCTCTCATGTGAGACTTCCACAGACCTTTCACAATGTTGTGAAATTATTTCAAAATATATCAAGTCCATTTCTGATAAACATGTACAATGACAGTTTGAAGAATTAAAAAATAGAATGTGCAGTCTATAAGTGCAAGCATACCATTAGCACTAACTAGTCTGAACCAATGCTGGTCCCTGGAAAGCACATGGGTATGTTTTTTTAATGCGTTTTTATTGCAGGATAATTTCCTTTAACCCTTTCCCTCATATAGATGCTTTCTGACGCCTCTGCAGCAGACAGCTTTTTATACAACAATTCTGCAGCAGACGCCTTTAAACATATTTTGTCAAAAAATGGAAAATCTCTATAACTGAATGGATAACCTTAAAAGTGGAAAACATTGTGGCAAAAGGAGAAATTGCTGGTTTTGAGCAATTTCTTCTTTTGTCACTATGTTTTCAAAAAGGCATCATAAAAGCGTCTATATGAGGGAAAGGGTTAACTGTTTAACCCTTTCCCTCATATAGACGCTTTCTGACGCCTCTGCAGCAGACGTCTTTTTGAAAACATAGTGACAAAAGAAGAAATTGCACAGAACGTGCAATTTCTCCTTTTGCCGCAATGTTTTCCACTTTTTGTCATAGGTTATCCATTCAATTATCGAGATTTTCTATGTTTTGACAAAATATGTTTAAAGTCGTCTGCTGCAGAATTGTCGTATGGGAGTAAGGGTTAAAATGACAAATAATTCACAGATCTATTTGGTTCAAACAGCCGTAAAAACGACTGCTGTATGTGGAATGTAGAGACTGAATATAAAATGGTGCAATTTTCTAACAAACTGTGTACATGTTTTGCGAGATAAATAATATGTAGAAGGAAAAGTAGCCAACTTGCCACATGAGCAAAGGCTACCTCTCTCAATAAGTTTCAAAAGCTGGAATGTGAACATAATTATTATACAGCCTTGTACTATAAGTAAAAGTTAAAGATCTATTCAAAAATGGAATGATCGAAAAGGAACACTTAAATGTGTTGCCTACCAATGACCATTTCCCACTTACATTCGAATCTGCAGTAGACAACTATTGAAAACATTGTGACAAAAGGAGAAATCGGTTCATGATGAGCAATTTCCCCTTTTGCCACAATGTTTCACCTGCTGTATTCAATAATAATGCATTCATTATAAGAGAGATTTCTAACAACGTGTTTTTCAAGTCGTCTGCTGCAGGTTTGTTGTTTGTGGGAAAGGGTTAAGTAAAAACTATGATGGAAAGACAGAGATGATCCTTTCGGGTCATTCTGCCAACAACCAATTTCTCCATTTGCAACAATGTGTTCCACTTTTAGTTATAGGTTATCCATTCAATTACAGAGATTTCCTATTTTTTGACAAAAATGTCTGCTGCAGAATTATTGTATGAGGGAATGGGTCCCAAAATGGTATATGTAAGTCCATTTCGACTTTTCATCCCATTCATTTTGTCCAAGGAATGTCAGTACACTTTCATAACCATTCCCTCTCAATTAAGAATATCTGGGCTCTTTCACTGCCAAATTTTACAAATTTGAATCTTCCATGTTGAAAAGTGGATCGCTCCATTTTCCGTCTTAATATAGGAAATTTGGTAAAATTTAATGTCTAAGTGGCAAACAATGCAGATCATCATGAATCTGCATTCTTTGCAAAAAGCCTTTAACCCTTTCCCTCATATAGACGCTTTCTGACGCCTCTGCAGCAGACGGCTTTTTGAAAACATAGTGACAAAAGAAGAAATTGCACAAAACGTGCAATTTCTCCTTTTGCCACAATGTTTTCCACTTTTCGTCATAGGTTATCCATTCAATTATGGAGATTTTCTATTTTTTGACAAAGTACGTTCAAAGTCGTCTGCTGCAAAATTGCTGTATGGGGGAAAGGGTTAATTGCCTTTGGCAGCGAAAGGGTTAAATGTTATTGCTGATATAATTGTATAAATGTTTTGAGAAAACGCCTCTAAAAAATATTTGCTTTTTTCTTCAAGCTCTGCTGTTTCCATACAGGCAAACCAAGGAATTGTGGGTAGCTCATCTTGAAAATCTCACTGAAGTCATCCGTAGACAGGTACATCTGATAAAATATGAATACAAAAATATTTATGTCCAACCTTTCCAACATAGAACAAATCTGCAGCAGACGAGTACATCTGATAAAATACAAATACAAAAATATTTATCTAAAACCTTTCCAACATTCAACAAATCTGCACCAGACAAGTTTATAATAGTAAAAATTAAGGAATTGAACAAGATGGCCCTGGATTAATGCTCACCTTATTTAATATAACTTCGTAAATGGTCACCCAAGGAACACTTGTTCAAAGTTATTTCAAAATCAGGCCAACAATTTTGACAAGAATTTTCATATTTCACTATATATATTAATACAAGGAAAACAAGCCCCAACCCCTAGCATCCGTCGGGCTTAGAAATGAAGATTT
This sequence comes from Serripes groenlandicus, assembly GCA_031761405.1. Taxonomy (NCBI): domain Eukaryota; kingdom Metazoa; phylum Mollusca; class Bivalvia; order Cardiida; family Cardiidae; genus Serripes; species Serripes groenlandicus. The sequence goes on from JASEVX010000012.1 coordinate 21,657,117, forward strand.
TTTAAAATTTCACTTAACACATATGAGGAAAACAAGCTCTGCCCCCTGGTGGCCATGTTTTGCAACAGATCAAAATAATTTGAACAATCCTAAAAGAGGGTCACCCAAGGAACATCTGTGCCAAATCATTTTCAAATCGGGCCAGTACTTTTGACAAGAAGATTTTTAAAGTTTTCACCATTTATACATAGAGGGAAAACAAGTACTTTTGGATAAGAAGATTTTCTAAGTTTTCACTATACACATAAAAGCAAAACGAGCTCCGCTTCCTGGTGGCCATGTTTTTCAACTGATCGGAATATTTTGAACAATCTTGGTAGAGGGTCAACCAAAGAACATTTTGCGCCAAAATTTATCAAATCGGGCCTGTTCTTTTTGACAGGAAGATTTTTAAAGTTTTTCCTTTCTGTTGCCATTGTATACCGAGTTCCACATGGAAATCAATTCTTTGAACAACTTTAAAAGGGGATCTCCCAAGGATCATCCCTGTAAAGTTTTATCAAAATTGGCCGAGCGGTTTAGGAGGATGTCGTTTGAAGCAAAGTTGACGGACGACGGACAAAGACCTGTCACAATAACTGACGCTTATCCCTTTCCCTCATACGACAATTCTGCAGCAGACGACTTTGAACATATTTTTAATTAAATGGATAACCTATGACTAAATGTGGAAAACATTGTGGCAAAAGGAGAAATTGCACGTTATGTGCAATTTCTTATTTTGTCACTATGTTTTCAAAATAGCTGTCTGCTGCGTCAGAAAGCATCTATATGAGGGAAAGGGATATAAAGTTGAAAACATTGTGGCAAATGTCGACTGCTATAGAGCTGTCAGAAAAAGCATCATGGAGGAAAAGCCAATACTGCCATTTCAAGGTTTTGGTACGTCCCGACCACGGATCGAAACCCTGATCTCCCGCACCAAAAGGTGGATGCTCTAGCCACTGAGGCCGTTTACAATATTATGCAGGGATCCAGACCAATCTATTGCACTTACCTCTCTCATTTGAGCATCGACTCCATGTGGTAGTTCATCAGTGGGCACCTGCAACTCTTGTAACTTGTATTTAGCAGCATCCGCAAAGCCGTTGGAACCATCGCCAGTTTCCTGTCATAAACAGAAATAACCGAGATTATGCCCAGTGCATACTTCCATGTTCTTAAACCCTTTGCCACATATGGACGCTTTCTGATGCCTCTGCAACAGATGACTTTTGAAAATATTGTGGCAAAAGATGAAATTGCTAATCATGAGCAATTTCTACTTTTGCAACAATATTTTCAATATTTCTGTCAAGATGTTTTCCAAGGCGTCTGCGTTCCTTTGCTACCATGTATTCAGGGCTTACGTACATTAAACCATTACTTCAATTGGATAGATTATCCAGACTACTTTTGAAAACAGTGTGACAAAAAGAGGAATTGAATTGCTCATAGTTAGCAGTATCTTCTCCTGCTAAAATGCTTTCAACACTATACAATAAACCATTACTTCATTTGGAGAGATTATCAAGGTGTTCAATTTCATCTGGATGTAGATGTGTTGTATGTGGGAAAGAGTTAACCCTTCCCCTCATATAGACGCTTTTTGACGCCTCTGCAGCCGATGGCTTTTTGAAAACAAAGTGACAAAAGAAGAAATTGCTCAAAACAAGCAATTTCTCCTTTTGTCACAATGTTTTCCACTTTTAGTCATAGAAAATCTCTATAATTGAATGGATAACCTATCTTTTGACAAAATATGTTCAAAGTCGTCTGCTGCAGAATTGTTGTATGAGGGAAAGGGTTAAGGAAAGAGGGAATTTTTCTATAACCCTTTCCAACTTGCAGACACATGCAACCGACAACTGATAACATTTGAAATTATTTATTTTCATATAACCTGTACTAAAGACCACCTTGGAGTAGCAATGCCCTGTCTATAGCGACCGTACTTTTAGTTTCCCAAATTCTCATTTCCTGTATAAATGACGCTTCAATTAAAGACCACCTGGGAATAAAAACCAGATTGTTCACCTCCCATGGGTGGTCTTTAAACACAGGTTTGACTGTATATACCTTTATTAACCATTAGCATAGATATGTGAAGGTCATGGACATCCTCCTTCATACCTTACAATAAAATGGTTATTAGTAAACTATTGTTAGTACATGTATATATAAATGATAATATGTTTTAAATTTTCAAATGATGAAATAAAAACACCATTTCTAAGGTTTATTCCCCATGAGAAACAACCAGAAAGAAAAAAATACACACTTATAAATGGGAATTGCTGTTTTATTTTATTGTTGCTTTTATATTTTATTTGTTGATGTTTTATTTTATTGTTGCTTTTATATTTTATTTGTTGATGTTTTCAATATTTCCTTTCTTATGAGTCTTGCCAGTTTATTCAGAAGCTTCAATTCTAGACATTTTTGTTTCTGAAAATGTGCGTTCCTTTTTAAAGTACAATAATGTATTTCACACCACAAAGTCTAACTTACCTCTTTAATCATAACTACTTCGTTATTCTCGGCTGATAACTCCTGACTAAATTGTTCATAACCCTTGCTATTCTAAAAGGAAAAAGGAAAATTTCATGAAAACTCACACATTACCTCATATATCATTCTGTAAAACCTTTAGCTCTTTCCCTCATGTAGACGCCTCTGCAACAGACGCCTTTTGAAAACATTGTAACAAAATGAGAAATTCTCCTTTTGTAATTATGTTTTCAACTCTATTCAAATTAAAAGTAAACTTATATTTATTGACACTTTTCAGACTGTTTATAACATGTTTTTAAAGTCGTCTTCTGTATATAGACGCTTTCTTACGCCACTGCAGCGGATGACTTTTGAAAACATTGTATCAAAAGGAGAAAATGCACATATTGAGCAAATTCTCCTTTTGCAAAAATGTTTTTGAACTTCAATTTATCAGTGTTCTTTCATTTATAGAGCCTTTCCATATTTATGATTTAACCCTTTCTCTCATATAGACACTTTCTGACGCTTCTGCAGCAGACAACTTTTTGAAAACATAGTGACAAAAGAAGAAATTGCTCAAAACTATCAATTTCTCCTTTTGCCACAATGTTTTCCACTTTTAGTCATAGTTTATCCATTCAATTATAGAGATTTTCTATTTTTTGACAAAATATGTTCAAAGTCGACTGCTGCAGAATTGTTGTATGAGGGAAAGGGCTAAAGTTTTCAAAGCTGCAGATTTGTTGTGTGTTGGAAAGGGTTCAACTGACAAGAGTCTGAAGTCATGGAAACTGAAACTAGAAATATCACTGAAGGTGATGAATACCCCCAGCTGGTGCCTGACAATATACATATGTATGAGAAATTCAAGGGGCCATAACTCATTTAAAAATAATTCCAGTGCAACACGCCCACAATATGCACAACTAGGCTTGGTATCAATCATTCTTGTGAAGTTATATTGAATTCTGACCAAGGGTTGCTGAGAAATAGTGTTCACAAGAAATGTCCAGATCAACGGACCGACCAACCAACCGACCGACCAACTGACAAACCGATCGACAAGCGTGACTCCTACATAGCATAGCGTATAATAATATAATAAACATTATAGCAACATTGAGACAGAATAGAGACTGAAGACATTTCTACTATTTCCACAATATTTTCAAACAAGAGGGTCCTGGACCGCACACCTGAGTTATGTAAATGTGATATGTCATGCCAACCACAATAACTCATTTTTCACTCAGGTAAGCTAAAACTAGAGGCCCAAGAGGACCAGTATAGCTCCACTGCCACAGAGCAAAAAACACACACCATATGTTGTCTGTATATGACTTAGAAGGTCACCAAAGAAATGTTTATGTACCAGTTAGTATTGAATTAGAAGATTTTCTTAGTTTTTCCCTATATATCTTTATGTTAAACAGGTGATGCCTAGGGCGGGGCAAATTTTGATCCCAGGGGTATAATTTTAATAATCTTTGTAGAGGACCACTAGACCATTTTACTCACCAAATATCAAAGCTTTAGGCCTATCGGTTTCAGACCAGAAGATTTTCAAATTTGTTCCCTATATATCTCTTTATAAAACAGGAGACCCCTGGATAGGGCAAATTTTGACCGCAGATTTATAAATGAAACAATCATGGTAGAGGACAACTAAGCAATGCTACACATCAAATATCTAAGCTATATGCCTTTCTCCCTACATGTATATACCTCTATGCAAAATAGGTGACACCAGGGCGGGGCTAATTTTGCACCCCAGGGCCATAATTTGAACAATCTTTTTAAATCGGTTTCAGGCAAAATCCTTTTGGCTGCCATGTCAACAAGAGTTCTGCATAGAACCAATTTCTTTGAACAAATTTGATAGAAGATCACCAAAGGATGATCAAGTTTCCTACCAAGTTTATTCAAAATCCATACAGTGGTTAAGGAGGAGATGTTGTTTAGATTAATTGCTGACGACGAAGATGCACAACTGACGACGGACAAAATGGTATCCCAATAGCTCTAGAGATTTACCAAAGGATCATTCCTACCAAGTTTAGTCAAAATACATACAGTGGTTTAGGAGGAAATGTTGTTTAAATAAATTGTTGACATAGAACTACGCACAAATGCTCGACGCTTTAAAAGTCATCTCCTGCAGAGATGTTGTATGTCAGGGCTCCGGAAATTTTGAAATCCCAATCGGTCCGGGTGAAATAAAAAAAAAATTGTCTTCAAAGGTAAAGTTTGCGTTATGTTGTAGCTAGCCACTACTTTTCTCAATTATGCAGCTCATTAAATGATAATGGTTTAACTTTTGGATCATCTAAAATGTCCTGCCAAAGTCGCAAGTGCTCTAGTCGTTTGCTCGATCTATTGAAGAATGAGTGGATCGAATGTAACATGCCTTCAAAGTAGCTCACCTCTTTAATCGACTTAGAAGCATCAAGGCTTGATAGGGCCAGTTTATGGGTTACGCAATGCATAGATAGCATATATTCGTTCTCATTGTTCAGCCTTTGAGCAACTCCGTTTTGCTTTCCAACCATAACAGCAGCACCGTCAGAACTAAACCCATATACCTTTCTAATATCTATGTCGCAGGCTCTGAGATAGCCAACAAGGGAAGAAAATACAACATTGGCATCTGCAGCCGTAAGTTTGATCAAAGTCAAGTAACTTGTTTGCAGCATGCCCTTATCCAAGTAATTAATAAACACTATTAAGTGTTTCTCCATACCAAGATCAGTGCTTTCATCTATCATCAGGCCCAGCGCTGGGCTCTGTCTGAGTTTTTCTATTATACTATCGTCAAGAGACTGGGAAATAAGAGTTATAAACTCCGTACAAGCACTGTCTTCTTGGTACAGATTTTTTGTCAGACACGTGTCGTTACATAAGTGTAGCTCACAGAGCTCTGCGTACATAGATATCGGCATATGGCTTTTAGCGACAGTGTAAGCAGTTCTTATTAGTCGGTATACAGCAGCCTCTATTTTGTCAGATTCCTTATTTATACATTCCGAGACTGAAGGAATCTGCCTCGACTGAATGTCTGAGTCCAGCTTTAAAGAATTCAAATGCCCACTACTGCCCTCGTGTTCACGTAAAGACGAGACACGAAAATGTGTCGAACCAGACTGAGAGAACTTCAATTTGCTTTTGTGTAAAATACAAAGTGAACAGAACATTGTTCGATTTTCTGACTTGAGCCACTTGAACTCCTCTAGCCATGACATTTGGAAGAATTTAGCTACAGAACTCTCATCACTTTTTGTCTTTTTACAAGCTTGTTCGGAGGACGCCCCACAACTGAGCTTTCTTTTTCTCTCTTTAGCATTTTGCTCATGTACCGATTCACTTTTCATGATTGAAAACGCATCCCGTTTTTTACCCATTTGATCAACCGGTTTTCCAGGCCGGATCGTATGAATTGGGTTGCCACCCCAACATACTAACTCAGTCGGTTTGCCAATCCGACTGTTTGAGTCATTATGAACCGGTTCCCCAAACCGGTTCTCTTTGTCAACATGATCCGGGTTGCCAATCCGGTCATTTGACTTTTTGAACATCGCAAGTAAATTGCGTTGAGCCATTTCAATTAAGCATCGAAAGACAAATGAACTTAAAACTTCTGCATTATATATACACGGTAAAACTTTGAGTCATAACACATCGAATTCTAAATATCGACATCAATAACATTTCCAATTATAAGTACCTTTAATGTTCCATAATGGTTTTAAACAGCGTAGACCGTTTGTAACAGTTTGAAAATTACAAACGGTCCGAAACGAAAATAAAAATAATTTATCAATTAGCCGTTCAGACCGGACTTGGACCGATTAAAATAATTATGTTAAACTGATCAACTAGTAATTAGCAAACACTTTTAAAGAAGCCTTTAACACATGCATTATCTGTCAAACCGAAGGGAGTAAATATATAACCGATTGTCACACCTCCTGGACCGATTATCGGCGGCTTATCTTGATTACGTCACGGTAAGTGACTCTCTCGACGGTTATCCTACGCTTTAGAAACAAAGAGCGTGTGTACTTACTAGGATTTTATTGGTTTTTCGTTTACACAGTGACATATATAGCGTAGGTATTAACGAAATTTTATAAATTTTATAAAATCTCGGACCGATTTTTTTACAAGTTTTAAGATTGCAATCGGTCTAGGGATTCGAATTCCGGTCCAGACCGGCACTTTTGTCGGTCTTTCGAACCCCTGTTGTATGTAATAAAGGTTTAACCCTTTCCGTCAAATAGACGCTTTCTGATGCCTCTGCGGGAGACGGCTTTTAGAAAACATGGCGACAAAGAAGAAATTGCTCAAAATCTATTGTACCTTCATTTAAAGAGAGTTTCTGAATTTTTTTGGGGTATGTTTTAAAAATCGTCTGCTGCAGATTTGTTTTATGTGGAAAAGGTTTAACCCTTTCCCTCATACGACAATTCTGCAGCAGACGAATTTAAACATATTTTGTCAAAAAGTAGAAAATCTCTATAATTGAATGGATAACCTATGACTAAAAGTGCGAAACATTGTGGCAAAAGGAGAAATTGCTCGTTTTGAGCAATTTCTTCTTTTGTCACTATGTTTTCAAAAATTCGTCTGCTGCAGAGGCGTCAGAAAACGTCTATATGAGGGAAAGGGTTAATTAATTAAAGATCAATGATTTGTAACAAAATCTTACCTTAAAAAAATCTCTATTCCAAATCCCAAAAAATCCTGTAAAGGTTGGGGGCTCATATCCCTGCTTGATCCTATATATGGGTGTGTCTGGGTCTCGTTCCCTCGGGTCAGACTTGAGGTATTCCTGGAATAAGTAAGAGAAAATTAGAATCCATTATGTACTATGACGTAACGTCAAAAGGTCAGCAGAGGCCCAGATGCCCGGCTGTAGCAGAAAAACAGAAAATACAACAAAAATACACGGAAAATACAGGGAAACCATGGAAAAACCATGGAAAAAACCATGGAATTTAATGTTAAGATGCGGAAATGCTGGAAATGGTCCGAATACTCCGGGGTCCACCACAGAACCGTTCCGGGGTGGGTGTCCATGGAATTTCCAGGTTTTCCACTTAAATGTCCTGGAATTTCCATGGAAAGTGTCAGATTATCCAAAAGTATCCCTGGAAAGTTGTTCGAATACTCCGGGTTTTTTTCGGGGATTTTTGTTAGAGTCCCCGGAAAAGCTACAGCCGGGTAAGGAGGGGTAAACAGCTGTTTTCCCCACAATATCTCTCTTATTATCCAAACAAATTCTATGTTGTGAGTACTCAAAAGAATTGTTTCAGCGAGACTTTTCTTTTGAGTACCCACAAGATAGAGTTAAAGTGTCAAAATTGGATTTAAGAACACGCAAAACGCCCCTTATCTAGAGCTCCGGGTCAGGCAACCTCGAAAATCGTCACACATGCTTGAATCTTTATTTTTTTTTACATATTTTCCTTATTTCTCTATCAAATAACACACCAATCTGATTTTTAATATATAACGGGGAATTTCAATTCATAGATCTGAGATCGTATTTTAAGCATCATCATGCATCACAAACCAACAATCAATCATTAACCCTTTCCCTCATATAGACGCTTTCTGACGCCTCTGCAGCAGACGCCTTTTTGAAAACATAGTAACAAAAGAAGAAATTGCTCAAAACAAGCAATTTCTCCTTTTGACACAATGTTTTCCACTTTTAGTCATAGGTTATTCATTCAATTATAGAGATTTTCTATTTTTTGACAAAATATGTTCAAAGTCGTCTGCTGCAGAATTGTTGTAAAAATTGTTGGGAAAGGGTTAAAAACTACTTGCTTCTCATGCGTCACATGGTTTTTGATTTTGATGCAGAAACCCCGTTTGGCAATTGCACAGAAGAAAGTGATTTTATTTTTTATTGGCTAAAATATAGACGCTTTCTAACACCTCTGCAGCAGACGACTTTTGAAAACATTGTGGCCAAAGGTGAATTTGCTCATGATAAGCAACTTCTCATACGGCCACAATGTTTTCAACTTTGTTAAACAATTAAGATATCTTTTATGGAGATTAATCAGGTTTTTGTCACTATATTTTCGAAGTCGTCTGCTGCAAATTTGATGTATGTGGGAAAGGGTTAAATAGGTTATATAGTATCAAGTGTTTACTGGGTGAATTAAGTGTTCTACAAGGAGAGTCGGCGCTTGGCCCTTTACTGCGCATTACAATATACAAGTGAAACAACTCCCGTTTTATTAAAGTAAAATTTCAAGGGATAGTTAACATAAATAGTTGATCTATGGTTGAAGGACAGTTTCATGTACTGTTACCTTTATCAAGGCACTCAAACACATAGGAATTTATCATTCATTCAGCGGAGTAAAGTGATATTGACTTTCTTCTATGCAATGCCTTACGTGGGATGTAAACTCACAAACATTATTGTGTAAATTGTCCAGATTTACTGATTTTAGTCAATTGCTGTTGATACTTTCGCTCATTTTGTATATCCTGATTAGAAGATTTTTATGCTTTAAACCTCAAACAAATTCAACGTTTATTTTTATTAATTAAAAACAATTTCTTTTTCATTTTGTATGCAGTAAGTGTGTAAACGAAACAAAATTAACAGAATATTGACCCTTATCATTTTTCGTAACCCTTCACACACACTCTTTATCCATGTTTTCTTTGTACTTTCAACATCTTTGAAGTTTACAATCATTGGCGTTTTCATGTGAACGCGACTTTCAGTACTCCTGAGTTCTTTGACCTATATGTGGGATAGAGTTAATCATCCACTTTCAAAGCACCTGAGGTAGAAATCGGTGAAACCTGGATTTTTTGCATGAAGCTAAATTGAATAATGTTGGGTTAACCAGGATGAGAGTTAAAACTTACCATAGCAATTCTTTCTGCCTCATTCTTCTCCTCTGGACGGGCGTTTTCGCCGATCCACACAAACAACGTGTCGCTCGCATCCAGCAACATACAGTCGTCAGTCATGCAGTCTTCCTGCATAAACTCGGGGATATTTTCACATGTGAACCGACCGGAAGCGTTACTGATCTGGAAAAGTCGCGGAGGGTTCTCCATCGTGTCCTCCTGCAGGCGTTTGCTACTCTGGTACTCCCCTTCTCCTCCAATGGTATCCCAAAAGCCCTTCTTTTCCTGGCCTTCCAGCACAATCGTTGGTTCATGGCTAGATTTTTTAGAATAAATAAATATAGTTGGTTCCCTGTTTAGATCACTACAGTTATTATAGTTGGGTTTTAACCCTTTTTTAGAATAAATAAATATAGTTGGTTCCCTGTTTAGATCACTACAGTTATTATAGTTGGGTTTTAACCCTTTTCCACATATAGACGCTTTCTGACGCCTCTGTGGCAGATGACTTTTGAAAACATGTTTGCAAAAGGAGAAATTGCTCAAAACAAGCAATTTCTCCATTTGCCAAAATGTTTTCAACTTTTTTCAGTTATTGTACCTTCATTTATAGAGATTTTCAGGGTATTTGTGAACATGCTTTCAGTCATCAGCGGCAAGATTGCTGTATGTGGGAAAGTGTTAAATTCATTGAGCAGGTTCCCTTATCAAGGTTTCAATAACTACTGTAGTTCAATCCGTCAGATTTTAAAAATTAATTCTATATGGTTGGTTACCTGTTAGATTTGTAAGCTAACCATTCCCGGATACTTTTTTTTTTAAAAAATCTCCTTTGGCCACAATGCTTTCAATAGTCCTCTGCTGCAGATTCATCAGAAAAGTTTGTATATGGGTGAGAAAGGGTTAACACTCCTTATATAGAAAGAACCACAGGCTGTTCTGTGAATATTAGGAAGTAAACCCTTATATAACTATTTACCCTTTCCCTTATATAGACGCTTTCCAACACCTCTGCAGCCGACGGCTTTTTGAAAACATAGTGACAAAAGAAAAAATTGCTTAAAACAAGCAATTTCTCCTTTTGCCATAATGTTTTCCACTTTTAATCATAGGTTATCCATTCAAATATAGAGATTTTCCATTTGTTGACAAAATATGTTGAAAGTCGTCTGCTTCAAAATTGTCGTTTAAGGGAAAGGGTTAATAACCTCTTTTTGTGATTACAATTATGTCGAACTATTTTTAGAATATGACATTATGCGCTTAATGGTATCATTTTTTCACAATATAAACTCAAGACTCCTGTGATAGAACACTGATCTTACTTTGATTTGCCGGCAACGATCCTTGCCGCTTCTCGTTCATCGCCGGTACTCCCCTTCCCAAACCAGATGAAGACGCCGCCTTTTGAATAGATGACAAACACGTCATTTGAATTAAGAGATGCTGCCTCCATGGGTACCTGTACAGCCTTGGTATTATATACAGATGTTCCTCTAACATGTAACATGTAGGAGACCCCAGGCCCTTCACTCGGCCCTCCTGACCATCCAGCATGACCACCCTGCAATTAAAGAGTTTGTTTGTATGGTGTTTTATGCCATATTAAAAAAAATACCTTTATATCACAGCAAATCCAGGTTAAGTTGCCAGTACAACTTGTCCTTTTATCCTGAAGCATCGAGTCAGTTAGAATACAAACCCCACAATTTTGAGCGCTAAGAAGGAATAGCCATTATTACCATTTTTACAGTAATTGCACATCTTTGCACAAATGTCAGAATCAGTCCAGTATTATCGAGTATTACAAGAACTAGAAACTATCATGTCAACATTATCGAGTTATACAAGAACTGGAAACTATCATGTCAATATTATTGAGTATTACAAGAACTGGAAACTATCATGTCAACATTATCGAGTAATACAAGAACCGGAAACTGTCATGTCAGTATTATCGTGTAATACAAGAACCATCAACTATCATGTCAATATTATCAAGTAATACCAGAACTGGAAACTGTCATGTCAATATTATCGAGTTACACAAGAACCGGAAACTGTCATGTCAACAAGATGGCCATGATGGCCATGGATCGCTCACCTGATTTTTTTTTTTTTTCACTTTAGCCATATAAGCCCCGCCCCCTGGTCGCCATAGTTTCCGACCAATCAACTTGGCTTGAAGGAATCTGATAGAGGGTCATCCAAGGAACATTTCTACAAAATTATTTGAAAATCTGCCATCCAGGTTGGGAGAAGAAGAATTTTGAAGTTTTTTTCATTTCGTTGCCATGGAAACCAGAATTCTGCATGGATCTCAAAAGTTTGAAGGAAATCTGGTGAGGTCATTGAGAGGATGCTTTCTGTGAAGTTTCATCCAATTGACCCATGTCAACATTATTGAGTAATACAAGAACTGGAAACTATCATGTCAATATTATCGAGTTATACAAGAACCGTAAACTGTCATGTCAATATTATCAAGTAATACAAGAACTGGAAACTATCATGTCAACATTATCGAGTAATAAAAGAACCGGAAACTGTCATGTCAGAATTATCGAGTAATACAAGAACTGGAAACTATCATGTAAATATTATAGAGTATTACAAGAACTGGAAACAATCATGTTAATATTATCAAACTAGAACTATCACTAAAGGTGATTAATACCCCCGCCCCAACCCCTATTATATCTCACAGTATTATCTTTGACTCAGACAATTTGAATATCAGTATCAACAAGCAAATTCATGAAATTTATATCCCCCGCTTGCAGGAAATATTGTAGGAATAAAATCCGCCGAAAGTAACGATCGAACTTGGCCAAGCTGTTAAGGCATTTAACCTTGTTACCAAGTTTGAAAAAAAAAGGTTCACATCTGTGGCAGTTATTGCACGGAAACAGCAAGAAACGACATATTTTGTTAAATAAGGGGCCATAACTCCACCAAATAAAGTCTGCCGAAAGTGACGATCGAAGTTGGCCTAGCCCTTAAGGCATTTAACCTTGTTACCAAGTTTGAAAAAAAAAGGTTCACATCTGTGGCAGTTATTGCACGGAAACAGCAAGAAACGACATATTTTGTTAAATAAGGGGCCATAACTCCACCAAATAAAGTCTGCCGAAAGTGACGATCGAAGTTGGCCTAGCCCTTAAGGCATTTAACCTTGTTACCAAGTTTGAAAAAAAAAGGTTCACATTTGTGGCAGTTATTGCACGGAAACAGCAAGAAACGACATTTTTTGTTAAATAAGGGGCCATAACTCCACCGAATAAAGTCCGCCGAAAGTGATATTCGAACTTGGCCTAGCCCTTAAGGCATTTAACGTTGTTACCAAGTTTGAAAAAAAAAGGTTCACATTTGTGGCAGTTATTGCACGGAAACAGCAAGAAACGACATTTTTTGTTAAATAAGGGGCCATAACTCCACCGAATAAAGTCCGCCGAAAGTGATATTCAAACTTGGCCTAGCCCTTAAGGCATTTAACGTTGTTACCAAGTTTGAAAAAAAAAGGTTCACATTTGTGGCAGTTATTGCACGGAAACAGCAAGAAACGACATTTTTTGTTAAATAAGGGGCCATAACTCCACCAAATAAAGTCCGCCGTAAGTGATATTCGAACTTGGCCTAGCCCTTAAGGCATTTAACGTTGTTACCAAGTTTGAAAAAAAAAGGTTCACATTTGTGGCAGTTATTGCACGGAAACGGCAAGAAACAACATATTTTGTTAAATAAGGGGCCATAACTCCACCAAATAAAGTCCGCCGAAAGTGATATTCGAACTTGGCCTAGCCCTTAAGGCATTTAACGTTGTTACCAAGTTTGAAAAAAAAAGGTTCACATTTGTGGCAGTTATTGCACGGAAACGGCAAGAAACAACATATTTTGTTAAATAAGGGGCCATAACTCCACCAAATAAAGTCCGCCGAAAGTGATATTCGAACTTGGCCTAGCCGTTAAGGCATTTAACCTTGTTACCAAGTTTGAAAAGAAACGGTTCACATTTGCGGCAGTTATTGCACGGAAACGAAGTGTGACGGACGGACAGACGGACAGACGGACAGACAGACGGACGGACGGACAAACCGAAATTAATAACCCCCCTTTTTTTCTTCGAAAAAGCGGGGGATAAAAAGAAATACTAAGATGATATCAAACACAAAACGGCTCCTTTTATCTGGACCGACCACCCGACTGCCCGACAGGCTGGTGCCACACGAAACGGCTCCATTTTGCCATGTTTCAAGTAAATCCAGTTGAAATTGAAGGAGTATGTCGCACCAGATTAGATTTTAAGAAAAAAAATCCTATTTCAAGGTCAGACGTGAAGGTCACAGGGATATGAAATTTGCGTCTTGCACATCTACTACTCCTGATTAACACTTATGCCAAGTATGAAGTAAATCAGGTTGAAACTGAAGGAGGAGTACAACAGATTAGATTTTAACCAAAAAAAAATCCTATTTCAAGGTCAGAGGTCAAGGGACATGAAATTTGCGTCTTGCACATCTACTAATCCTGATTAACATTTATGCCAAGTATCAAGTAAATCAGGTTGAAACTGAAGGAGGAGTACAACAGATTAGATTTTAACACAAACAATTCCTATTTCAAGGTCAGAGGTCAAGGTCACAGGGACATGACATTTGCGTGTTGCACATCTACTACTCCTGATTAACATTTATGCCAAGTATGAAGTAAATCAGGTTGAAACTGAAGGAGGAGTACAACAGATTAGATTTTAACAAAAAAATAATCCTATTTCAAGGTCAGAGGTGAAGGTCACAGGGACATAAAATTTGCGTCTTGCAAATCTACTACTCCTGATTAACATGTATGCCAAGTATGAAGTAAATCAGGTTGAAACTGAAGGAGGAGTACAACAGATTAGATTTTAACAAAAAAAAAAATCCTATTTCAAGGTCAGAGGTCAACGTCACAGGGACATGAAATTTGCGTGTTGCACATCTACTACTCCTGATTAACATTTATGCCAAGTATGAAGTAAATCAGGTTGAAACTGAAGGAGGAGTACAACAGATTATATTTTAACAAAAAAAAAATTATATTTCAAGGTCAGAGGTCAAGGTGAAGGTCACAGGGACATGAAATTTGCGTCTTGCACATCTACTACTCCTGATTAACATTTATGCCAAGTATGAATGCCAAGTATGAAGTAAATCAGGTTGATACTGAAGGAGGGGTACAAGAGATTAGATTTTAACAAAAAAAATCCTATTTCAAGGTCAGAGGTGAAGGTCACAGGGACATGAAATGTGTGTCTTGCACATCTACTACTCCTGATTAACATTTATGCCAAGTATGAAATAAATCAGGTTGAAACTGAAGGAGGAGTACAACAGATTAGATTTTAACAAAAAAAAATCCTATTTCAAGGTCAGAGGTCAAGGTGAAGGTCACAGGGACATGAAATTTGCGTCTTGCACATCTACTACTCCTGATTAACATTTAAGCCAAGTATCAAGTAAATCAGGTAGAAACTGAAGGAGGAGTACAACGGAACAGATTTTGCGGACAGACATACCGACAGACCAACCGACAGGCTGATTCCAGTTTATTGCATACTTTCATATTGTCCCATTCACTTTGCATTGAAGAAAGTGGTCATGATTTTTCGATCATGACCGCTGTCAAGGAGTGATCATGACCGTTGATAAGGACGTGCGAAAATTCTGCATAATTAACATGCTAGGGACTACTTTTGTTATGTAAACAAACATAGCTGAACTAAATATCATTGTTAAACCTCACAGGACTTTGTAATGTTAAAATCTCATATATGGATCATTGACAATTACTTACTGTCTCATGCTAAGAGTACGTTTTTGACATGAAAACAGTCTAAAACGCGAGTCTAAAATGTTGGTTATGCACGTGCATGACGTCATTTAAAAAAAATACGTCACCGTTATAATTCAAACGGCATTTGCACAAAAATTACTACTTATGTAAACAAACAGTTTGTTTCTAATTCGGAAGCAGATTTATCAATTATAGATAATAAAAAAAACCTCCACAACGTAAAGCAAATAGTTTACAATATGAAAGTATGCAATAAAAAGGTTATTGACCCTGTACTGTGAAATCATCGTTGGAACTCGTTCTTTGACGAATGTAGCCTCGCAAGCTCGGCAGCGTCAACCAAAGAACTCGGTCCAACGATGATTTCAAAGTACAGGGTCAATAACCTATAATACCCCCTTCAAACTACGTTTGCGGGGGTATAATAATACAAAAACTGGAAACTATCATGTCAATATTACCAAGTAATACAAGAACTGGAAACTATCATGTCAACATTATCAAGTAATACAACAAGAGGCCGAAGAGGGCCAGTATCGCTCCACGGCCATAGGCAAAAATAAAATCTCCAAAAAGCCCTGCCCCCTGGTGGCTATTTTTTTTACCAACCACCATGGCTTAAAGGAATCTTGTAGAGTGTCACCCAAGGAATGTTTCTGGAAAATTATTTGAAAATCGGCCTGACACTTTCGGGAGAGGATATTTTAAGTTTTCACTATAGCCATATAAGGCAAAATAGCCCCACCCCCTGGCAGCCATATTTTTCAACCAATCAACATGGCTTGAAGGAATCTGATAGAGGGGTAAGCCTACGAACATTTCTACAAAATTATTTGAATATCAGCCAAACACTTTCCAAAGAGAAGATTTTTTAAGTTTTCACTATGGTCATATAAGGCAAAATAGCCCCGCCCTCTGGCGGCCATGTTTTTCGACCAATCAACATGGCTTGAAGGAATCTGATAGAGGGTCACCCAATGAACATTTCTACAAAATTATTTGAAAATCGGCTGAACACTTTCGGAGAAGAAGATTTTTTAAGTTCTCACTATAGCTATATAAGGCAAAATAGCCCCGCCCCCTGGCGGACATGTTTTTCAACCAATCAACATTTCTTGAAGGAATCTAATAAAGGGTCACCCAAGGAACATTTCTACAAAATTATTTGAAAATCGGCCCGACACTTTTGGAGGAGAAGATTTTTTAAGTTTTCTCTTTAGCCATATAGGCAAAATAGCCCCGCCCTGTGACGGCCATGTTTTTTTACGAATCAACATAGCTATATAAGGCAAAATAGCCCCGCCCCCTGGCGGACATGTTTTTTCGCCCAATCAACATTTCTTGAAGGAATCTAATAAAGGGTCACCCAAGGAACATTTCTAACAAATTATTTGAAAATCGGCCTTTCGGAGAAGAAGATTTTTTAAGTTTTCACTATTTTTTTCTTTTGGTTGCCATGGAAACCAGAATTATGGATGGATAAAAAAAAATTGAAGGAATTTAAGAGAGGACATTGAGAGGATGCTTCCTATGAAGTTTCAACCAAATTGGCCAAGTGGTTAGGGAGAAGAAGTGGTTTAAAGGAAAAAGTTAACGCACGCACAGACGCATGCACGACGGACAATTCGCCATGACATAAGCTCGACTGGCTTTCAGCCAGTGGAGCTAAAAACTGGAAACTATCATGTCAATATTATCAAGTAATACAAGAACTGGAAACTATCATGTCAATATTATCAAGTAATACAAGAACCAAGAACCGGAAACTATCATGTCAATATTATCAAGTAATACAAGAACTGGAAACTATAATGTCAATATTATTGAGTAATACAAGAACCGGAAACTATCATGTCAATATTATCAAGTAATACAAGAACTGGAAACTATCATGTCAACATTATCAAGTATTACGTGAACTGGAAAGTATCATGTCAATACTATTTATTAATACAAACAAGAGCACCGCGTACGGCACAGACACTCGAATGATAGGGAGAAAACAGAAAGAAAAAAAAATGAGCTAAACAAAAAACCTTAACCGGACGACCACGACACCGCCACCGACGACGCCAGGGTCATGACAATAGCTCTAGTTTTTTTCAAAAGTCAAGCTAAAAATGGAAATTATCATGTTAATATTATCAAGTAATACAAGAACCGGAAATTACCATGTCAATATTATCGAGGAATACAAGAACCGGAAACTGTCATGTCAATATTATCGAGGAATACAAGAACCGGAAACTGTCATGTCAATATTATCGAGGAATACAAGAACTGAAAACCAGCAGCATACTTACTGAGAAAATGGTCATCTTTCCATCGAACATGGACATGAAGTGTGCAGGCTCCTTTCCCTGGACAACTCTCACCTGTAAATAACAACAAAGTATTTGATTGAAAACACCCCTTTCCCTACATACCAATTAACTCTATCGCACATACAACAATTCTGAAGCAGACGACTTTTGAAGTATCTAGGAAAACTCACAGTAAGCCTCTATAAATGAAGGTTTAACAAGCAAATTCATGAAATTTATATCCCCCGCTTGCAGGAAATATTGTAGGAAAATGTTGAGGTTAGGCTTAAACATGTCAGTAGACATTTTATTGAACATTACAGGGTAAATTAAACGAACTTGGCCTAGGTTGTTACCAAGTTTGAATAAGACATGGAAATTCCATGAAACCAGGTTTTCTATAATGGAAGGTGTTTGATTAAGAATTAACAGATCTGTCAAATCTTTCTGTTAATAGTTAATTAAAGCTAGTAATTCAAGTACCGGTAACAGGGAATATTTATATTGATGAATAATCATAATTACTTTGTCAATTAAATATATCACAATTTTATCTAACAAATATCAGTTCAATACAGTCAATCGTGTGTTGATGGCCTCATTTATTAAGAACATATAATAGATAACAGATATTAAGCAACCTTTTGTTGTAAGCAGCCACATTTTAGGATCCCTAATGCCGGGTTGATAATCAGTGATCTGCGTTAACCCTTTACTTGATAGTAACGCGTTTATGCCTTTGCAAACAGACTAGATCCAGGGCCCGAGGTTATGAAACTTACTCAATTTGAGCATGTAATAGAAATATTGTTGTTGAAGTTAGATGCTTGAGTTACAAGTTTATGAAATATGCTCATTGCAAAATAGGGTGAAATTACAAACCAACGATGAGAATAAATTCCATGTTTGGAGTTTGTCGCCATGGTTACGAAGCATTGTCACTGCGACCTTGAACTTGAAGCTACAGACGAAAGTTTTGCATGTGACACATCATATTGATATAGTTCATATTTGTGCCAAGTTATTTGAAAATATCTCTATGCATGACACAGTTATGGTCCGGACAAGAAGATTTTTTCAAGGGTTTTAAGTTTTTTAACGACACAGACGCCAAGGCTATCACAATATCCCAACTTTTTTTCCTAGCTTTTTCACACTTACACCACAACGTTTCCTGGCTTTCTCGCACCAATATTCCACACAACAGGGATTCCATGCAACTGGCTGCTTTTCTACAGATATAACTATAAAGATGTTGATTGTTTGTTTTATCGGGTTTTACGCCGTTTTCAACATTAATTCAGTTATATCACGGTGACATTTCACTTATTCATGATCCCTGGGTAAACAAACCAGTACAAGGCTAGGAAATGTGCCGTGCCCAAAGGCACTCCACCATGACTGCCACGCCACGACTTGAGATAAAACCTGGAATGCTCTGTTCCAAATCCCTAATGCTAACCACTCGGATTCCGCAATATAAATATGTTGAAAACAGCGTTATATTCTACTCAAGACTGATTTATAACATACACACCTGTACAGCGGCCCCTCCCAGCTTGTCATCCATTTCAACAGCTTTCAAGGCAGACGTTCCTTTCTCATCAGCCGAGGAATCTGAACCCTAAAAAAGCATTCAAACTGTTTTAACACTTTCCCTCATACGACAACTCTGCAGCAGACGACATTGAATATATTTTATCAACAAATAGGTTATCCATTGATGACTTACGAAAACAGATTTGATCCAGGTCCGGCCCCAAAAAAATATTGGACATGATCTGACATCCAAACTGATTGACACTTAAGATTCTATTCAGTAAATGTCAGTACAAGAGCACCGCGTACGGCACAGACGCTCGACTGATAGGGAGAAAACAGAAAAAAAAAAAGAAGCTGAGCTGAACAAAAAACTTAACCAGACGAACACGCACGCCGCCACTGCCGACGCCAGGGTCATGACAATAGCTCTCGTTTTTTTCAAAAGTTGAGCTAAAAATCAGTAATATAACGGCATTTCCTGCATTAAGTTACCAGTACTACTGGTTTATTTATCGTGACACACGCCAGTCAGTTGTAATGTTAACCCTGCAACCCTGAGCACTAAGTAGTGCAGCCATTAATACCATTTTTAAAAACTTCGGTATGATCCGGCCAAGGATCTAACCCACACCTGAGGCGAAAGGTTTCCAAGGCAAACATACAATTCAATCAAAGCTCTACATACGCCATCGACTTGTAATGTGCAGTAACCCCTATATGGACTTTAACCCTTTCCCTCATAAAACAAATCTACAGCAGACGACTTTAAAAACATCCTTGCAAAATTTTGAAAAATCTCAATATATGAGTCTTATTATTGAATAGAGTTGAAAACATTGTAGAAAATGAAGTACTCATTTTGAACAATTTTTACTTTTGCCACAATGTTTTCAATAGTTCTGTGCTGCAGAGGGGTCAGAATGTGTCTACAAGGGGGAAAGGGTTAAAACAAAACCTATCCTTTTTCCACTAGTAGGCAATGTGACACATCTGAAGCATATTTTGAAAATATTGTGACAAAATGAGAAACTAATCATAAGCAATTTCTCCTTTTGCCACATTGTCCTCAACTTTTCAATAATTATATTGTCCATCATAGGGTATTCTATATTTCTATATTTACCCAGATCTTTTCAAAGTTGCCTGCTGCATATTTGTTGTATGTGGGAAAGTGTAATCCAAATGAATCCATGTGTAAAACAAAGAAGGGGACCATGATGGATCTATAATCACTCCTTCCCTAATTTAACCCTTTCCCTCATAAAGATGCTTTCTGAAGCCTCTGCAGCAGACGGCTTTTTGAAAACTGTGACAAAAGAAGAAATTGCTCAAAACAAGCAGTTTCTGCTTTTGCCTCAATGTTTTCCACTTTTAGTCATAGGTTATCCATTCAATTATAAAGATTTTCTATTTTTTGACAAAATATATTCAAAGCTGTCTGCTGCAGAATTGTCGTAAGAGGGAAAGGGTTAATAAAACTTCAATAGTTTTCACCCTATATATTTATAAGCAAAAATAACCCTGCCCCTTGGTGGTCATGTTTATAAACTGATCAGAATAATTGGAACAATCTTGGTAGAAAGTCAGGGCACCCAAGAAACCTTTGTACCAAATTATTTTCAAATTGGGCCTATGCTTCTGATCAAGAAGATTTTTAGAGTTTTTACTGTACATACATATTAGGAAAATAAGCCCTGCACCCTGGCGGCCATGTTTTTAAATGGATTGTAACAATTTGAACATTATTTGTGACAAATTAATTTTAAATCAAACCGGCACTTTTGTACAAGAAGATATCTTTTAAGTTTTCACTATGTAAACATATAAGGGAAACTAGCCCGCCATGGGAAGCCATGTTTTTCATCAGATCTCAAGAATTTCAACAATCTTGGTTATTTGTTTAATACAGTTGAAAACAGTGTGGCAAAAGGAGAAATTGCTCATTATGAACAATTTCTTCTTTTGCCACAATATTTTCAGAAGGGGTTCTGCTGCAGAGGCGTCATAAAAACGTCTGTATGTGGGAAAGGGTTACTGGGTGTACAAGGAAGCTATACTAACCTGCCAGAAATAAATGATGTAGTTTTCTTTTCCATTGACTTCATATGTGTACAGTATGACATAGCAGTCGCCTCCAAAAAACTGTCCAATGTTTTTTCCAGCTATGTCAACCAATTCAAAGTCCATCACTCTCCAAATCTGTAAGAAAAGTCAATACCAAATAATGTTAGACTAAAATTTCTTCTCTCCGACTAAATTATATGAACCCTTTCCCCACATACAGATGCTGTCTGATGCCTCTGCAGCAGATATTTTGTGAAAATATTGTTGCAAAAGGAGAAATTGCTCAAGATGAGCAATTTCTCCTTTTACCACAATGTTTGCAACTGTTTTTAATAATTTTATTTAAAAACATGCAAATATTTTTCCCGTTTATGCCAATATGTTATCAAAACTCGTCTGCTGCAGATTTGTTGTATGTGGGAAAGGGTTTTAAACTGGCTAATTGCCTGTCTCTGAGAACTTGAGAAGCACATGAAATGATGAATGAAACACAACAAAAGGCTAAAAAAAGTGTTGTCTGCTGCAGAGGTACCAAAACGTTTTATGCATCAGGTCAAGCTTAAGACTTGACCCTTTCCCACATACTACAAATGTGAAGCAGACGACTTTAAAAACATTTTGCCCAAAATGTAGAAATTCTCCCTAAAAGAGAAATTAATTATTGTTTTGAGTTGAAAACTTTGTGGCAAAGGGAGAAAATGCTCGTTTAGAGCAATATCTACTTTTATCACAAGGTTTAAAAAAGTCCTTTACTGTAGAGGCGTCAGAGAGCGTCTATATGTGGGAAAGGGTTAAGAGTAAACCTTTTCCCATATAAAACAAATCAGTAGCACTTGACTTTGAAAAATGTGAAAAATCTCTTTTAATGACAGTTTAATTATTAAATAGAGTTGAAAACATTGTGGCAAATGGTGGGTTTGCTCATCATGAGCAATTTCCCCTTTGCAACAATGTTTTCAAAAGTCGTCTTCAAAAAGCCGTCTGCTGCAGAGGCGACAGAATGCGTCTATATGAGGGAAAGGGTTATTATATCTATTGATGAGCATCCTGGGGGGCGGGGGGAAGAGATTGTAAGACCAACCTGGGTCTTTCCACTACCATCGTCAACCATCTGTGATTGAGCAGCGAGAGCTGTGTTGGAATGTAACGCGGCAGCATCAAACTTTGTTTGTACAGTCTTGGCTGAAATACAACAGCGTGATTATTGATTGATTGATTGATGATTGCTTGGTGTTCTAACGCCGCTTTCAACAACAGTTCAGTTATATCATCATGGCGTTTCCTGGGTAAGTTACCAGAACTACTGGTCCATTTTTCCGACACCAGCTTAGTCGTTCGTAATGTTAACCCCGCAACCCTGAGTGCCAAGGAATGCAGCCATTACTACCATTTTTAAAGTATTTGGTATGACACGGGTTGTTGATCGAACCTGCGCCCTCCTGCAGCCGAGGCGCACGCTCTACCACTAGACCACCGAGGGGGTACATTGTAATTATGTCACATCATGTTTTCGTCTTGATGGCATTTCTATAGCACTTTAACCCTTCTCCATTTACAACAAAACAGCAGCAGACAGCCTTGCAAATTTATAGGCAAAAATAAAGATAAATTCTCTAAATGAAAGTATAATCATTTAATAGAATTGAAAACATTGTGGCAAAAGAAGAATTGCTCATTCTGAGCTATTTCTGCATTGGCCAATGTTTTTAAAAGTTGTTTACTTCAGTATAGTGTCAGCATATGGAAATGGGTTAACCCTTTCCCTCATATAGACGCTTTCTGACGCCTCTGCAGCAGACAGCTTTTTGAAAACATAATGACAAAAGAAGAAATTGCACAGAACTTGCAATTTCTCCTTTTGCCACAATGTTTTCCACTTTTTGTCATAGGTTATCCATTCAATTATTGAGATTTTCTATGTTTTAATGAAATACGTTCAAAGTCGTCTGCTGCAGAAATGTCGTATGAGGGAAAGGGTTAACCCTTTTCCATATGCTGACACTACTGTGGTTCAATGAAATGTCCATCCATTATAATGGCTCTTAACCCTTTCCCTCATACGACAATTCTGCAGCAGACGACTTTGAACGTATTTCGTCAAAACATAGAAAATCTCAATAATTGAATGGATAACCTATGACAAAAAGTGGAAAACATTGTGGCAAAAGGAGAAATTGCACGTTTTGTGCAATTTCTTCTTTTGTCACTATGTTTTCAAAAAGCTGTCTGCTGCAGAGGCGTCAGAAAACGTCTATATGAGGGAAAGGGTTAAGCAGGCATTCCAAATTAGCCCAATTTTTACATTTGACCTTGAAGTTTAAACTTGGCTTATTAGCTATGGAACTGGGGCCTTGCAAATGTGTTCCATTAAATTCATTCATTAGAAGAGTGCCAATTTAGCCACTCTTGACCTTTAGCCAAAACGGTATGAGCTTGAACTCTTGACAAATTTCATTTACTTGTGACAAGAAATTCCAGAGATAGAAACTGAATGACAGCAAAATAGAGCAGTGCAATCCTATGTCTCTATCCAAATTATATTGTGTATGGTAAAGAAAAACTTGGTTTTGACCTCACATGACCTAGTTTCGAACAAGGCTAAAATTTGATCGAGATGTATGTAATAGCTAATGTGCTCAGGTGAGCTCAAAAATGAATAAATCCATTTATAAATAATCAATCACCTATTTTGTTATTGTTGTACACTTTGCCCGTAGCCTGGGGTTTTGGCCATCTTTTGAAAAGACAGATAAAATCTGGAGGTTCACCACCTTCAACAACTCGAGTGACATTCACGCTGTTAGAAAGACCCTTCTTCTTGATAAAACCCTGAAAAAAGATCATAAAACAGGGCTGCTTATTTGACACTTTTAACCCTTTCCCTCATACAACAATTCTGCAGAAGACGACTTTGAACATATTTTGTCAAAAAATGGAAAATCTCTATAATTGAATAGATAACCTATGACTAAAAGTGGAAAACATTGTGGCAAGAGGAGAAATGGCTTGTTTTGAGCAATTTCTTCTTTTGTCACAATGGTTTCAAAAAGCTGTCTGCTGCAGAGGCGTAAGAAAGCGTTTATATGAGGAAAAGAGTTAATTAGGCATAAGTTTACTATTGATTTAATTGTTTTAACACTACAGAAGCAATTTCTCCCTTTTCCACAATGTTCTTGTATCAAAATAATACTTCCAATTTTCCAGATATCTAATATTATTTTCAAAGCAGACAACTCTTACAATTTCAAATCAAGTAAACAGTTAATGAATTAAGTCTTTCACACATCCAACAAATCTGCAACAGACATTTTTGAAAATATCTTGGCAACATTTATCTAATAACATTTATTTATATTTATTTAATTAAGTAAAACTATTGATTCAAGATTAAACAATGTGGCAAAAGGAAAAATTGCTCATAACAAGCAATTTATCCTTTTGACACAATGCGTTCAAATGTCGTCTGCTGCATTTGTGTCAAAATGTGTCTGTAAATGGGAAAGGGTTGAATAATCATACCAAAGCATTTCTCATCGCCTCGCTCTTCTCTTTCTTGGACGACTGCTTCCCGGTCCAAACCCAGATTGCACTGTTACCATTCTGTATGATGTAGGAGTCCTGAAATTTTCGAAAATAAATATAATGTAACCAGAGGTCCAGATAAGGAGGGGTATTCAGCTCTTTTTCCCACGATTTCTTTCTTATCATTAAAGCAAACCCTATGTTGTGGATTCTCAAAAGAATCGTCTCACTGAGACGATTCTTTTGAGTACCTACAACCTAGGGTTTAAATGTCAAATAAAGAGTTTAGATCATGACAAATGCCGGTTATCTCGAGCTCTTTTTTACCTATTGTTTTTCTAGACTAATAGCGTTCTTTAGTTTTCTAAGTCGATGTAACAGTATTATGAACATAAATCATGGTATGTTATTATTCGAATTCGTTCCTTTCCTACATAGTAATGTGTTTTCTGTACTGGTATAATTACCCCAAAACAACGTCGATACCGAAACAGGAACGGTTATAATTTGGTACTGAGCAACAAAATAACAAATCAATTACTTCTCCAGTTCTCTCCTTATTACAAACGACTATCCCACGGAGGGTTTATTCTACTCGTCTCCGTATCAGCTACGTCAGAGTTCTAGATAAGGCATGTTCTAAAATCCTTATTTGACCCTCTAACCCTATGGTGTGGGTACTCAAAATAATCGCAGTCACAATGACCAGAGGTCCAGATAAGGTGGGGTATTCAGCTCTTTTTCCCATAATTTCTCTCTTATCATTAAAGCAAACCCTATGTTGTGGGTACTCCAAAGAATCATCTCACCGAGACGATTCTTTTGAGTGCCCACAACATAGTGTAAAAGGGTCAAATAAGGATTTTAGAACATGAAAAGCGCCCCTTATCTAGAGGTTGGAATGTAACACAAACTCATCCACTTTCAGATTCTAGAGTCACAAGGAAGGCATCATCAAATTTCTTTTATTAACCCCCCTTTCCCACAATCAACACTTCTGCAGCAGCCGACTTTGAATAAATCTGAGCTTAAATACAGAAAACCTCTTTAAATTGAAGTTAGATTATAGAATAGAGTTGAAAACGTTGTGGCAAAAGGAGAAATTGCTTTTGATGAGCAATTCCTCCTCTTTCCACAATGTTTTCAAGAGTCGTCTGCTGCAGACGGGTTAAAATGCATCTACAAATGGTTAAGAGTTAACCCTTTCCCTCATATAGACGCTTTTTGACGCCTTTGCAGCAAACAGCTTTTTGAAAACATAGTGACAAAAGAAGAAATTGCTCAAAACGAGCAATTTCTCCTTTTGCCACAATGTTTTCCACTTTTAGTCATAGGTTATCCATTCAATCTATATAGAGATTTTCTATTTTTTGACAAAATATGTTCAGTCGTCTGCTGCAGAAATGTCGTATGACGGAAAGGGTTAAGTCTTCATCCTCACTCGCAAACGCATTTTGACACATCAGAAGCAGACAGCTTTTCGAAAACATAGTGATAAAAGAAGAAATTGCTCAAAACAAGCAATTTCTCCTTTTGCCACAATGTTTTCCACTTTTAGTCATAGGTTATCCATTCAATTATACAGATTTTCTATTTTTTGACAAAATAAGTTTAAAGTCGTCTGCTGCAGAATTGTCGTATGAGGGAAAAGGTTAAATGTTCAAGTTAGATGAAAAATAAAAGTCTTTTCTTCCTCGGTTCACATAAAGGGTCAAGTTTTCCTTACCCCGGATTCCATGTCACACTTTTCCAGGGGTCCTGATTTAACTTCCGCCACTTTTAATGTCCCTTCTTCTTCGGTACAGCGGTACAACTTTAGTCCGCCCCCTAGTGTCTTCTCAGCAGCTTCGTCATTGCCGCCCTCCTCTTTACTCTTAACTGACTTCTCGTTCAGGGGCAAGAATTTATTCCATAACTGAATTGGTCAAAATAGATTTGCAGATTACAAAACTTAAAACTCTAAATTTATGCTAGTTTAAATCTTTATCTGATACTTAGTTTGAAAGTTGTGACTCAAACAATCAAGAAGACAGCCACATTGAATTCCAGCTTTCCTATAATAAGAACTAGTTCCCCAGATGTTTTTTAAAGCAGAATTATTGATTAATTTATTTAATAATTGCAGTTTAAAGATAATCGCTATACAGTTTCATCATTTTTTGAAAACATACAGAATTTTACGAAAATTGGTGTGTTGATAGTATATTACCTAATCTACAGAAATATGAAATAACAAGATGTGTTTGTGAAACACCGATGCCCCCGAATGGCAACATCTAGGTCAAAGGTCAAGGTCGCAAGGTCAAAAAATTTGGTACTGACAGAAAGATCATGTCACAAGGAATACACATGTGAAATATGGTAGCCGTACCTGTTATGGTTCAAAAGTAGTGGTCAAGGTTAAAGTTTTTTTCGGACAGACAAAGAGACACAGGCCAAAAACTAGATGCCCACCGAATCGGTGATTCCGGGGGCATAAAAATATGGGGTAACCAGGCTTGGAAAGGTTTCCCAGCCCTTTCTTCTGTATACCTCATACTTTGGCAAATGGTATTATTATTAATTTTTTAATTTTTCAAATATCATTTTCAGTTTTACATCATTTGTTAAGCAACACTTTACTCTTTATATGACTAAAAGAATTAAAGGTAAATTTGTAGCCATCACAAAAAAAATAACACCATTAAAAATAATTAAATAAAATTCAATGCATCAAAAATCACTAAATTTTCAAAGTTGTTATTTTCCTTGATCCAACATTCAGATTTTTTTTAAAATTTGCATAAATATAGTTTAAGCATTACTTTATCATAATTGAACTTTAAAATCATAGGTAACCAGACTTCCTTTCAAATAAAATCAAATCTTGCATGATCAATCATACAAAGCGCGTTGTGTTTAAAATATCACCGTTTGTCCGAAGACCATAACACTTTTAAACCGGTGTTTACGTAATATAAATGTAATATATACATTTAGCTTGAGAATTGAAATTGTCGCGATCGTCTTTAATGCCATTTGCAACTTTATTTCAAATACATCCCAGTTTCCAATTCACCTAATGTGTGTTTCCCGATATTCTCTCACCTGCACTCCATTAAATATTCCTCAAAGACAAACAGGCTGCCTTCCCACAAATACTATCTAACCCCGGGTTGGAAGACATATGACGCTTGTCGCAATGACTTTTGTCAATCATCAGAAAGAATGAACAGCCAATCCAAGGCTCAAACTCATGGCTCCTGAAATGAGGGCAGGCTGTCATACAGACTGATCTATCGCAGTTTGCCAAAAAAAGCAAAAGAGGAAAATTAAGAAAACTGTCTATGATGGAATGGATGAGATTGTATTTAAACTTACAGTTTGCTCATTTTCTGTCATATTTTCCTCATCACCGTCATTCACTTCTGTTATATTGACTTTAGTCCTATCATCGCGGTAACTCCTTGCTTGTTCAAATGCCTGTAGAAAACAAATCCATCCTTGTTATTGATTGAATTTCAACACAGGAAAAATATTAACTAATAAAGGAATTATAAATCATCAGTCGTTTTTATGTGAAATCATAAAACAAACAATATGGTCTTTGTTCACAGGTGGTCTTTAAAGGAATACGCTTGGCTGATGACAACTCGCCTTGAATTGAAAAATATCGACTTAAAGAACATTTATTCACTATGCATTTCATTAACATACAACTAATAATCAAGAAATTACTATTTAAAGTCGACTATTTGTGCTGATCGGTGCCGCAGCATGAGCGCAGCCATTGTTTACATATCGCAATGTCTCGAGACTTTCTGAAAAGAATCGCGACGTCATTTGTAACTATTTCCCAAACAAAACATAAAAGTAGAGTTAGCTGATGATCGAAAGTAAAAATTAAACTGCGGTACTATAAAGGGAATACAAAATCGACTTTTTCGTAAGAATGTTTACAAACCTAAACTTCAATTATTCAAGATTGAATTTAAAGCATTACATCATATTGTTAATAGATCTATATAAAGTTTGATAGTAAATAGTATCCAACCATGGTAGGTGGATAGAAAACACGAACTTGACTCATGTAATATATATCAGTCAATTAAATATATGTGTGTTAACATTTATTTATCCAAGTAATGTCATTTGTTTATATATTTGACAGTTGTTTGTTATGATTTCACAGCTCTTTAGACATAATGAACCGTCGTCTATTGTACAACAATCAAAGATCATAGAAACAATCAAATTTCTGGTAGTGGTTGTAAGCTACTGTACTAGGATATGTCGGCGAGTTTTTTGAGCAGACATAATTGAAACCCTTCCCTACATACACAAACTCTGCAGCAGACGGTAAAGAGATTTTCCATATTTTTGTCAAGACGTTTTCAAAGTCATCTGCTGCAGATTTGGCGTATGTGGAAAAGGGAGAATTGAAATGGTTAATTTTGACCAAATTTCCAAAAGGATTTTTGTTGTAAAACTTTTATATTATATATTGGAGAACAATTCTCAAACCTGCTTAAATATCCCTTTTAATTCCAAATGATATCGTCCAATTTCTAAAATTGTAACTTGTTTTTACTTGAATGTATTTTACCACAATTCATTACCTCCAAATTCAAGACACGGGAAAGTTTATGAAGAATGAGTACAGCATAGCTTTGGAGGTTTTACACAAATGAGCCTAGTCACACACAAATCGCAATTCGGAGGTGATATTGTGAATTGCAAATAAGATCAAATTGCATATTTGTATGGTCGATTTTTCGTCAGGATGCTCAAAAGCAAAAACAATTTTAGGCCATGCCTATAAAGGCTTTCTTACACCGGCACTCCACACAACACTACAATCTCTATGACAGCAAATACATGTATAAGTAAAGTTGTAAACGTTGTGACAAAAGGCGTAATTCGCAGATTAATCGAAAATCACAAACGTTGTACCGTTCTTTATTGAAAACCAATTAAAGGTCATAAAACCCAATCATATTTCCGGTAGGGATCAGACGCTACTTATGATCTACCAACAAGCACCGCCGAGGCTTCGATACACTGATCAGAAGCAGCAGCCGCCTAGTGGTAATAAAGAGCAAGTCAACAAATTAGGGGTAATAAAATAATTAATTGACCATCATGCAAGGCGTAAAATGTTACAGCAGTCAAAAGACGTCAGTTGGTTTGAGAACATTCGATTTAGCTTTTAATGATGGCTAATTTTGTTTTATCAGACATTTTCGAGTCTGATGACAAGTCTCGTTTCTCTGGCTTTTCCGTCTGATATTCCGTCCGACAGTGGTTTCTCCTCTGGCGATTACTCTTCGTCTAAGTCGGATGATAATCAGACTGGTCATGTCGGAGGTTGGACTGATCGTTTCTAATCACTAATAGTAAGTTAATAATGGATTTGACTAGTTTAATAGATCCGCGAGAGTAAAATTTAACGGGTAGATTGTGGTGTACGATGTCTACTTATTCCAAATTTCAGATTGTGAATTTTTTAATAAACAAGAGCTGTCGGAGGACAGCGCGCTCGACTACATGCAGCTTATTCACATAAAGCACTATTTCATTATATTGCACTTAAGTACTATTAAATCATATTATATACTCTATATGTAAAACCAACTGAATAGATATACATACATTTAAATATAATTTAAAAATAAAAACATTTAAGTCAATCAAGGGCCATTACTCCATATTTAGGATACAATGGAGTTATCTAACCTAATTGTACGATGGTCCTTAACAAATATGTGAAGTATGAAGCGATTTGAATGATGTAACTTTAATGTTGAGCTAAACACAAATGTTAAAACTGACCGAGTCCAAAATTAGCAAAACCTTAAAAAAAGGTTTTCCTAATGTTTGACACCATGCAAAACACGTTTGATATGTTGAAGAATTATATTTGATAAATAAATGATCACAATTAGAAAGAAATGTAACCAAAAATTAAGAATTTATCTAAAGTTTTTTACCCCCTAAAAGTCACACTCAGCATCTTCAACATACAATGTGAAGAAAGGTATTACATGTAATTATATTCCAAATATGGAAGCCCTAACACAAGTACTTACTTAGAAAAATTAGAAAATTAAATGAAAAAGCCAACTTGCTCTAAAACTTTAACCACCCAAAAGCATGTGTTTTACCGCAAACAGAAGGTCACACTCAGCATCTTCAGCATATAATATGAAGAAAAGTATTAAATGTAATTATTTTCCAAATATGAAAGCCCTAGCACAAGTACTTATTCAGAAAAAGTTAAAAAAATAAAATAAAATCCTACTTTCCCTAAAACTTTAACCACCGAAAATCATGTCTTTTACCCCAAAAAGAAGGTCACACTCAGCATCTTCAGCATTCAATGTGAAGAAAGGTATAAGATGTAACTATATTCTAAATATTAAAGCCCTAGCACAAATTCTTATAGAGAAAAATTAAAAAATTAAATGAAAATGCCAACTTGCCCTAAAACTTTAACCACCCAAAATCATGTCTTTTACCCCAAAAAGAAGGTAAAACTCAGAATCTTCAGCATACATTATAAAGAAAGGTGTTAGATGTAATTATATTCCAAATATGAAAGCCCTAGCACAAGTACTTATTGAGAAAAAAAAAATAAAAAAAATAAAATCCAACTTGCCCTAAAACTTTAACCCCCGAAAATCATGTTTTTTTTCCCAAAAGGAAGGTCACACTCAGCATCTTTAGCATTCAATGTGAAGAAAGGTATAAGATGTAACTATATTTCAAATATGAAAGCCCTAGCACAAATACTTATGAATGAAAATTCCAACTTGCTCTAAAACTTTAACCGGACGCCGACGCCGACGCCGGGGCGAGTAGTAAAGCTCTCATATTCTTCGAATAGTCGAGCTAAAAAATAAAATAAAATCCTACTTGCCCCAAAACTTTAACCACCGAAAATCATGTTTTTTACCCCAAAAAGAAGGTCACACTCAGCATCTTCAGCATTCAATGTGAAGAAAGGTATAAGATGTAACTATATTCTAAATATTAAAGCCCTAGCACAAATTCTTATAGAGAAAAATTAAAAAATTAAATGAAAATGCCAACTTGCCCTAAAACTTTAACCACCCAAAATCATGTCTTTTACCCCAAAAAGAAGGTAAAACTCAGAATCTTCAGCATACAATATAAAGAAAGGTATTAGATGTAATTATATTCCAAATATGAAAGCCCTAGCACAAGTACTTATTGAGAAAAAAAAAAAAAAAAAAATAAAATCCAACTTGCCCTAAAACTTTAACCCCCGAAAATCATGTTATTTTTCCCAAAAGGAAGGTCACACTCAGCATCTTTAGCATTCAATGTGAAGAAAGGTATAAGATGTAACTATATTCCAAATATGAAAGCCCTAGCACAAATACTTATGAATGAAAATCCCAACTTGCCCTAAAACTTTAACCGGACGCCGACGGAGACGCCGACGCTGGGGCGAGTAGTAAAGCTCTCATATTCTTCGAATAGTCGAGCTAAAAAGACGACGACCATAGGCAATCGATAAGAACGTGAAAACACAAACTTTAAAAGCATATATCTTGGTAGTTACAGAATGTAAAAAAAAGTTAATTACATCAAAATGATACATTACTGTAGGGCTATTTAGTGATATAGTTTAAACTGAGCAAAGTGTATTTCTTTAATTACAGGGTAATTAATGCAGAAAATGAGTATTAGGAAACTAAAAGTATAGTTGCTTTAAAAAGGGAATTTCTATGAGCCATAATATGGTGTCCATAATCGTCATTTTCTTCAGATAAAATTGAATAAAAACAATTTAAATCAAGAAATAAAAAGCAAACAATCATTGCGAAACATTCTGGGCAATCACTGATTAACTAAATCAATGTTGAGGACATAACAATGTTTTTAAAGTCTCACAACAACAGTTCCCGACCTGCAATGTTGACACACTCTGTCGTAAAATGGTTCAAACTGTCAAAAATCGGTTGTTTCAAACAGTTTCTGACAAAATTTTAAACTATTTAACACATAATTTTTGAAATACAAGTAATTAAATAACAAATCTGTGATCTTACACAAAATCCCAAATACAATATCATGGCTCATATACAAAGGTGGTCTTTAGCACAAGTTTGACTGTATATATACTCAGGTCTCCGATTGATTGGGGTTTAACGCCGTTTTTAACAATTTCTCAGTTATATCACGACGGCCAGTTCACCTGCTCATGCATTTCCTGGTTTTCTCACACCAGTACTCCACACAACAATCTTCCCAAGCAACTGGCTGCTTTTCCACATAGACTTAGCCTATTGCTGGAAGATGAATGACGCATGTCGCATTGACTTTTGTCAATCGTAGGAGAGAAAGTTGTCCGAGCCGGGATTCGAACTCACAACCCCTGGATTGACAGCCCACATTGCTACCGACTGAGCTATCTCAGGTCTCTGAAGTTCATGAGCATAAACATTCAAAGAAGTACGATGCCAATGTCCAACTGAATTTTTAAACATCAGAATGTTTTCGGACATTATAAGTTATTGGGTTTGTTACTGACCCACTACGGAAATATAGCGAGTCTGTAGGATTAATAGGGGGCAAGGCGATAGCCGAGTCCCCCTATTCATCCAACAGACCCCCTATATTTCCGTAGTGGGTCAGTAACAAACCCAACAAGAGGCCCATGAGGGCCTATGCTCTACTGGTATGGTTCTTTGGTCATTTCCAATCCAGAGCATGTATGTATGGTGAAGATTGGATAGTAAATGGGGGCTCTTTTGTGTTCACAAG
The DNA here is from genome assembly GCA_031761405.1 of Serripes groenlandicus. Lineage (NCBI taxonomy): Eukaryota > Metazoa > Mollusca > Bivalvia > Cardiida > Cardiidae > Serripes > Serripes groenlandicus. The sequence goes on from JASEVX010000012.1 coordinate 21,690,509, forward strand.
CTGTATTATAGCAATTTTTACAAATTCATGGGCCATAATCCAGTCTTGCATGGGCGGATCTAGTTGGTTTTCAAAAGGAACCAAGCTCTCATCAATATTTAACTACTATCTAAGTTTGGTGAAGATCAGATAGTAAATGGAGCCTCTATTGTGTTCACATGCTCAATTATAGCAATTTGGACAATTTCAAGGGCCATAATCCAGTCTTGCATAAGCGGATCTGACTGGTTTACGAAAGGAACCGAGCTCTCATGGATATCTTACTACTGTATAAGTTTGGTTGAGATACAATCAAAAGTGAAGACTGTATCGTGTTAACAAGCTCTTTTATAGCAATTTTGACCATTTCAAGGGCCATAATCCAGTCATCCATGGGCGGATCTGGCTGGTTTTCGAAAGGAACCGAGCTCTCATGGATATCTAACTACTGTATAAGTTTGGTTGAGATACAATCAAACGTGAAGACTGTATCGTGTTAACAAGCTCTTTTATAGCAATTTTGACCATTTCAAGGGCCATAATCCAGTCTTGCATGGGCTGATCTGGCTGGTTTTCGAAAGGAACCGAGCTCTCATAGATATCTAACTACTGTATAAGTTTGGTTAAGATACAATCAAAAGTGAAGACTGTATCGTGTTAACAAGCTCTTTTATAGCAATTTTGACCATTTCAAGGGCCATAATCCAGTCATGCATGGGCGGATCTGGCTGGTTTTCAAAAGGAACCGAGCTCTCATGAATATCTAACTACTGTATAAGTTTGGTTGAGATACAATCAAAAGTGAAGACTGTATCGTGTTAACAAGCTCTTTTATAGCAATTTTGACCATTTCAAGGGCCATAATCCAGTCATGCATGGGCGGATCTGGCTGGTTTTCGAAAGGAACCGAGCTCTCATGGATATCTAACTACTGTATAAGTTTGGTTGAGATACAATCAAAAGTGAAGACTGTATCGTGTTAACAAGAAATTGTTTACGGACGCACGGACGCACGGACGCACGGACGCACGCACGCACGGACGACGGACAAATCGCCACGACATAAGCCCTTCTGGCCTTTGGCCAGTAGAGCTAATAATGTATATATTTCGTAGACCACACTTTAAACTGAACTATACTGTAACTTGTTGATATGTGTTGGTAGCATAATATGATGTTATGAGTAAAAGATCTATCAATATTGATTAAAGAATTGGAATAGATATATTATTTAAAAAATACACCAGTTCAACATGATCACATTAATTTCAATTCATTTTATTTATTTCTGGGTAACTGGTAACATTTGAGTGCCACTTTACGAAAACCAACCTTTGAACTGACTTTTTTACTTTACTCACCCCCTATAAAAATATAGGGGGTCTGCATGTGACACGCTTTAACAAATGAAATTGCTAGAATTTTGTGGGAGGCGAAATAAACTTCAGTTGATATCTTGTACCAAGTTACCCGAGATATGGGTGACAATCATGACATTTGAACTATGGGATACCGGTAATAACAAAGTTAGAATGCTCAACGATAGATTTTACCTTGAATTTCTCTGTCCGACTGCTGTCTTTACCTAACCACACGAAGATCACGTTTCCGAGATCCAACAAAAACACATCCCCACTGTTAATTGATGACCATGCAATATCAACCTGAAAACACAAAGACAAAATATTTTTGAAAATGAATGCACTAGAATATAAGGGGTCTTGTTGGGGTTTTTTGGATTTTTTTTTTAATAATATATATATTTTTTAAGTCAGAAGTTAACCTTTATACTGATTACCGGTAAAGCTTTCCCACATACACCAAATCTGCAGCAGATGACTTTGAAAATGTTGAAAATCTCTATAAGGGAATTATAGTTATTATGAGCAATTTTTCCATTTGTCAAAATGTTTGCAAAAGTCGTCCGATGCAGAAGCAGAAGTATCAGAAAGTGTCTGTATGTTGGAAAGTGTTTAATTTCCAACTTGCAGATGCATCCTAGCGCATCTGCCACAGACTACTCTTTAAACTTTAGGCATTGTGACAATTTTTCCTTTTGTCACAATTGTTTAAAAGGTCATCTGCTGAAAATGCATCAAAACATATGTGTAAATGGAAAAGGGTTAACCCTTTCCCTCATATAGACGCTTGCTGACGCCTCTGCAGCAGACGGCTTTTTGAAAACACACTTTTTGTCATAGGTTATCCATTCAATTATAGAGATTTTCTGTGTTTTGACAAAATACGTTCAAAGTCGTCTGCTGCAGAATTGTCGTATGAGGGAAAGGGTTAAGCAGGGTCTCAGTTTCACACTGTCATTGGTTTCCTAGAAATACTTGTATTCATGATTTATGCAACTCTCATTCAAATCACCCAACCAGGTTCCCATTCCAGTTTAACCCTTTCCCTCATATAGACACTTTCTGACACCTCTGCAGCAGACGGCTTTTTGAAAACATAGTGACAAAAGAAGGAATTGCTCAAAACGATGAATTTCTCCTTTTGCCGAAATGTTTTCCATTTTTAGTCATAAATATGTTCGAAGTCAGCAGCTGCAGAATTGTCGTATGAGGGAAAGGGTTAACCATTTACCACATACAAAAAGTCTGAGCAGACGACTTTGAAAATCATTCAGGCAAAAAGTATGGCAGATATCTATAACTGAAAGCCATGAGTATTTTCTGCTTTTGCCATAATGTTTTCAAAAATTTGTCTGCAGCCGATGCTTCAAAATGCATCTGCAACTTGGAAAGGGTTCAAGATGAACAATATTTCGAGGATGTTGGCAAGAATTTTTTAAATATTGTGAAGGATAACATATAAGACAAGGTTGATTAATTTGACTTCTTTATGTGCAGTCAAAGGTCCCGATTCAGCATTCATAACCCTTTCCCACATACAATAAATCTGCAGCCGACGACTTTATAAACCTACATACAATAACATGAAAAATCTCCATAAATGAGAATTTAACTAGAACTATCACTGAAGATGATAAATACCCCCTTAACAGCACCTTGACCTACACCATAACTTAATAAGTAAAAGGCCCATAACACTGTAAAATAACATGCAATTGTAACCCCTTTAGGATATGCACATCTCCTCTTGGTATAGAAGCTTCATGTAAAATTTTATTGGATTCCACCCAGTGGTTTGTAAGAAATAGGCCGGACAAAATATGGCTTCCGACCGACAGACAGCCCAACACAGTGACGCCTATATACCCCCCTCTTCTTCGAAGGGGGTATAGTTATTAAACAAGACCTCGAGCTGAGGGTGTCTCGCCCTTCTAGGAAATTTGACTTAGTGACCTAGTATTTGACCTACCCCATTTCCCAGTTTTAAACTTGACCAAACAATACATCTGACATAGTTTCAGAAAAAAGTCCAGCAGGGATTGCTGAGATATAACCAAGGTTAAGTTTTGAGGTTAAGTTACCTAACCAAGTTCAAGGTCTACCAAAATATGACCTTGAACATTTTGACGTTGCATGATGTCCAATGACCATACAATACGTCTGACATAGTTTCAGAAAAATTCCATCAGGGTTGCCGAGATATAACCAAGGTTAAGTTACCTAACCAAGTTCAAGTTCTGCCAAAATATGACATTGACCTTGAAAATCTTGATGTTGAATGATGTCCCATGGCAATACTATACATCTGACTAAGTTTCAGAAAAATTCCAGCAGGGGTTCCTGAGATATAGTGATTTGTAAAAGTGGCCGCCGTCGCCGGAAAAGTGACTGCTATGTCTCACTCCACTATCCTGGGCAAGACAAAAAGAGCTGAAAACATTGTGGCAAAAGGAAATTTCTTCTTTTGTCACAATGTTTTCAAAAACGCCGTCTGCTGCATATAGGTCAAAATGCCTCTACAGGTGGGAAAGGGTTAACGAGACCTCTACCTACATACCTCCATCACTCTAGGATGCTGTTTGCCCTTAATTTGAAGTAGTCGTGGTTCGTGTGTTTGGTCTTTGGCAATTTTAACCCTTTCCCTCATACGACAATTCTGCAGCAGACGACTTTGAACTTATTTTGTCAAAACATAGAAAATCTCCATAGTTGAATGGATAACCTATGACAAAAAGTGGAAAACATGGTGGCAAAAGGAGAAATTGCACGTTTTGTGCAATTTCTTCTTTTGTCACTATGTTTTCAAAAACGCCGTCTGCTGCATATGCGTCAAAATGCCTCTACAGGTGGGAAAGGGTTAATGCGACCTCTACCTACATACCTCCATCACTCTAGGATGCTGTTTGCCCTTAATTTGAAGTAGTCGTGGTTCGTGTGTCTGGTCTACATGGGTGAAGCCCGATTTGACACCACCCTTCTGGTACCTTGAAAAATAAAGAATTTAGGTCATGCCATTTGATTTGTTTTATTGGGGTTTTACGCCGTTTTCAACATTATTTCAGTTATACAACGGCGACAGTTCACTTATTCATGATCCCTGGGTCAACAAACCAGTACAAGGCTAGAAAATGTGCCTTGCCCAAGGGCACTCCACCATGACCGTAGTGCCGTGACTGGGCACGCCATTTGAGAATGGCTCTTTAAACCCTTTTCCCACATACAGACACTTTCTGACACCTCTGCAGCAGACAAATTTCTCAAAACAGCATGACAAAAGGAGATATAGATCATAATAACTAACATTTCATTTGAAGAGATTCACCATAGTTTTGCCGATATAATTTTCAAAGTCATCAGCTGCAGATTTGATGTATGTGGGACAGAGTTAAAACAGTTTAAAAAAAACTAGAACTATCACTGAATGTGATTAATACCCCCGAACGCCACCCTGATAGGAAAGGTTGTGAACTATTTAGAAACCCCACCTTAAAAGGACAATGTTATGGATCGGGTTATTCTTGTTTTGTTCATTTTTGGATAACAAAGGGCAATAACTCTGTAATTATGTAAATTAGAGTTATGGTTCTTGTACACTGCACTTCCTCTGATTATGCTCTACCGTTGTATGTAGTTTTATTAGATTCCATCTGTTAGTTATTAAATAATTCTCCGGGCAAGAAAAAGTAACAAAGGGCAATAACTATGTAATTATGTAAATAAGAGTTATGGTTCTTGTACACTGCACTTCCTCTCATTATGCTACCATTGTATGCAGTTTTATTAGATTCCACCGGTTAGTTATTAAGTAATTCTCCGGACAAGAAAAAGTAACAAAGGTCAATAACTCTGTATATAGGTAAAATAGAGTTATGGTTCCTGTACACCGCACTTTCTCTTAATGTGTTGTATCATCCTATGAAGTTTTAATAAATTTCAAGAATTAGTTTTAAAGTTATGCTCCGGACAAGACTCTACAAACAAGAAAAAGTAACAAAGGGCAATAACTCTGTAATTATGTAAAGTAGAGTTATGGTTTTTGTACACTGCACTTCCTCTGATTATGCTCTAACATTGTATGTAGTTTTATTAGATTCCATCTGTTAGTTATTAAGTAATTCTCCGGACAAGAAAAAGTAACAAAGGGCAATAACTCTGTATTTAGGTAAAATAGAGTTATGGTTCCTGTACACCGCACTTTCTCTCAATGTGTTGTATCATCCTAAGATGTTTTATTAAATTCCAACAATTAGTTTTAAAGTTATGCTCCGGACAAGACTCTACGAACAAGAAAAAGTAACAAAGGGCAATAACTCTGTAATTATGTAAATTATAGTTATGGTTCTTGTACACTGCACTTCCTCTGATTATGCTCTACCATTGTATGTAGTTTTATTAGATTCCATCTGTTAGTTATTAAGTAATTCTCCGGACAAGAAAAAGTAACAAAGGGCAATAACTCTGTATTTAGATAAAATAGAGTTATGGTTCCTGTACACCGCAATTCCTCTCAATGTGTTGTATCATCCTATGAAGTTTTATTAAATTCCAACAATTAGTTTTAAAGTTATGCTCCGGACAAGACTCTACGAACAAGAAAAAGTAACAAAGGGCAATAACTCTGTAATTATGTAAATTAGAGTTATGGTTCTTGTATACTGCACTTCCTCTGATTATGCTTTACCATTGTATGTAGTTTTATTAGATTTCATCTGTTAGTTATTAAGTAATTCTCCGGACAAGAAAAAGTAACAAAGGGCAATAACTCTGTATTTAGATAAAATAGAGTTATGGTTCCTGTACACCGCACTTCCTCTCAATGTGTTGTATCATCCTATGAAGTTTTATTAAATTCCAACAATTTGTTTTAAAGTTATGCTCCGGACAAGACTCTACAAGTAAGAAAAAGTAACAAAGGGCAATAACTCTGTAATTATGTAAATTAGAGTTATGGTTCTTGTATACTGCACTTCCTCTGATTATGCTCTACCATTGTATGTAGTTTTATTAGATTCCATCTGTTAGTTATTAAGTAATTCTCCGGACAAGAAAAAGTAACAAAGGGCAATAACTCTGTATTTAGGTAAAATAGAGTTATGGTTCCTGTACACCGCACTTCCTCTCAATGTGTTTTATCATCCTATGAAGTTTTATTAAATTCCAACAATTAGTTTTAAAGTTATGCTCCGGACAAGGAAAATCGCAACGGACCGACCGACCGACCGACCAACCGACCGACCAACCGACCGACCGACCGACCGACCGACCAACCACAGGGTGACTCCAATATACCCCCTCTAAACTTCGTTTATCGGGGGTATAAATAGTATCTGCTTTTATTATTTAATTGGGCATTTATACTATTTTCAACAGTATTTCATTTATAAACACTTGTCAACCCTTTCCCACATACATCAAATCTGCAGCAGACGACTTTGAAAACATCCATGCAAAAACACGGAAAAGCTTTATAAATGTTGGTTTAATTACTGAAAAGAGTTGAAAACATTGTGACAAAAGAAGAAATTGCTCATATTGAGCAATTTCTCCTTTTGTCACATTGTTTTCAAAAGTTGTCTGCTGCAGAGGCATCAGAATGCATCTGTATGTGGGAAAGGATTAATGATCCCTTGGTGACACACCAGTACTAGGCTAGGAAATGTGCCTTCCCCATGGTGACCAACCATGTTTTCTAACTTCAAGTGAAAATTTGTGCCAAATTAATTACAGATCTGAATTAATATTTTGGTGGCCATGTTTTTCACTAAATCAGAATAATTTTAACATTGGTAGCAGGCCAACCAATAAACATCCATGCCAAATTAATTTAAATGGGGCCAGTACTTTTGGACAAGAAAATGTTAACTATATACATATATAAGAAAAATGAGCCCGCCCCCTGGCAGCCATGGTCATGTTTAATCTAGGAATAGCATTGAAAACCTTGTGGCAAAAGGAGAAAGTACCTTTATTTTTCATTTTTTCATTTTCAAAAGACGTCTGCTGCAGATGTGTCAAAATACATCTGCAGGTGGGAAAGATTAAAATTAAACAAATGAATTCACCCATTTTCTAATAATTTTTTCTGAAAATCACAAAGGCAGATATACAGCAATGATTGATTAATTTTTGTTTAGTGTTTTATGCCAATTTAAACATATTTTCAGTAATATCACTGCGTTTCCTGGGTAAGATACTGATACTATGGGTCCATTTATCCTGTTACCAATCAGTCAGTCTTTATGCTTACCCTGCAATCCTGAGCGCCAAGGAGAGCAGTCGTGACTACCATTTTTAAAGTCTTTGGTATGACCCAGCTGGGGATCGAACCCACGACCTTCCACAACCTAGGCGGATGCTCTACCACTACACCACCAAGGCGGTATATATAAAGCAATGAAAGGCTTACTTGATTCCCTTTTTAAAATAACTCATGAACATCTTTGATTCACTCTCCTGTACTTCACGATGTTGGACTGGGAAACCACTGAGACAATCGTCCAGTTCCACCGACTTATACGCAGCAACGCCCGCTTCATCTTGGGTGGTCTCCTTACCAAGCCAGAAATGAATGTTTGCTTCCAGTTGCCCTTTTTTATCGACAATCTGAAATAACAATTAGGATCATAGGATAGAGCTCTCAAACAGAAACAAATCTGAACCCAATTCTTATTCTTTTATGCCATTTCAGACTTTGGCAATTTTAACCCTTTCCCTCATACGACAATTCTGCAGCAGACGACTTTTAACGTATTTTGTCAAAACATAGAAAATCTCCATAATTGAATGGATAACCTATGACAAAAAGTGGAAAACATTGTGGCAAAAGGAGAAATTGCTTGTTCTGTGCAATTTCTTCTTTTGTCACTATGTTTTCAAAAAGCTGTCTGCTGCAGAGGCGTCAGAAAGCGTCTATATGACGGAAAGAGTTAAGAAATAGTTAATTAAGTTGATTTAACCCTTTCCCACATACAACAAATCTGCAGCAGATGACTTTCAAAACAATCGTGCAAGAACATGTAAAATCTCTATAACTGAAAGTATTTATAATCACTGAGAAAAGCTGAAAACATTGCTGCAAATGGTGAAATTCCTCGTTTTTGAGCAATTTCTCCTTTTGTCACAATGTTTTTAAAAGACGTCTCCTCCAGAGGCATCAAAAAGCAACTGTATGTGGGAAAGGGTTAAACAAGCTGGTAATATAATATTCATCTCATAAAATGGAGCTTTCCATAAAATTTCATGAAGTCCAAATCAGGAATTGCTAAAAAAACAGCCAAAACAAGAACGTAGGAGCTTCCTATTAAGCTTCATGAAATCCCAGCAAGAACTTGCTTAGAAATAGCTAAGACAAGAATACAGGAGCTTTCCATAGAGTTTCATGAAATCCCAAACAGGAGCTAACAAGAGGACCATGATGGTCCTAATACGCTCACCTGATTTAATAGAAAGTTTTCTAATGATATGCATACAAGGAAAACAAGCAATCAGGGCCTGCTCTGGATTGAATTTTTCTTTCGCCACCACTTTCGCAACATTGAAATAAAGTTCGCCACTTTTAAATTTCAGGAGCCACTTTTTATTTTTAGGAGCCATTCATTTTCGCCACTTTTGACAAATATTTTAGCCATTTGTTCGCCAATTTTCTTTAATTTCAGGGATAAACGGAGAGGAGAAAAAATATTTATATGCAATCTCATCAATGGGTCCATTAATTGTTTGTACTCGCCCATAATTAAATAGATTTTTCTCAATCAAAAATGACAAACTTACATTGTCATTAAATCATGAAAGGCCTACGTCGATCGTCTAAA
>JASEVX010000012.1:21699859-21839859 GCA_031761405.1 Serripes groenlandicus
CCCTCATATTTTCTGATGCCTCTGCAACAGACAGCTTTCAAAACCTGGCGACAAAAAAAGAAATTGCTCAAAACAAGCAATTTCTTCTTTTGTCACCATGTTTTCAACCCTATTTAATTAATATTATTTCATTTAATATTATTTCATTTAACGGGATTTTCTGTGCTTTTGCCTAGACGTTTTCAAAGTTGTCTGTTGCTGATTTTTTTTATATGTGGGAAAGGGTTAAAAGGACTGTCAATTTTCAAACAATGAAAAGTAATTTGATTATACCTTCAGTTCATGTCGAAAATTTGGTAAAAACAATGAAAATTTTAAATGTACTTTACAGGAATTAAAATAATTTATACGACTAGTTCATTTTGCACAGCTGAAAATGTGCGAGTAACTGATTATTTTAACCCGTTCCCAGTTGCAGAGGCATTTTGATGTACCTTAGCAGACGACTTTTGAAAAAATTGTGGCAAATTCTAAGTGAAAATTGCTCATAATGAGCGATTTCTCCTTCTACCAACTCTTTTCAAATAGCATATGCTCATTAATAGAGGTTTAACATGGGTTTGCCTGGCTCTTTTTCCAAGTCGTCTGCTGCAGATTTGTTTGATGTGGGAAAGGGTTAAAGAGACAGATATCCATATATATATATATATATATATATGCAAGAAAGATCAGATACACATGTACTCAAAAGCTATAACCATGATATATATCATATTTAATTTCACTGAATAATCAAATATACATAAACCCCATCATAATCCTTTTATCAAAACCCTTTTTATTCATAAAGGTGATATTTAATGCTTCTGCTGCAGACGATTTTAGAAAACATTGTTGGAAATGGAGAAATTGCTCAAAACAAGCAGATGGCAATAAAAATATTATATCCAAAAATAGTTAATTTACAACCATTTAACGCTCTCCTATATTTTGATTGATCTGCAGCAAACGACTTTTAATGAAAATGTTCTCCCTTTGCCACAATGTTTTCAACTGTCCTTCCATAAATTTATAGAGATTTCTGCAAAGATGTTTCAAAGGCTTCCGTTGTAAATTTGTTGTATGCAGGAAATATTTAGTTTCAAGCATCAACAAGCTGTTTCAAACCTCTCCAAGATGTTGGATATGTGGCAACTTTCTATGTTTCTATTGAAACAAAATCTGCAGAATCATTGACAATTTTCAAATGACAAAACTTGTTTTAACCATGTTTTTCCTTTTTGAATATGTCTGAAGAAAAACTTATGATGTCTGGACAATTGGATATAAACTATTGAAATAGACTTTGTTTATATTTTTTTTTTTTTTGGTATTTTATACCAGTTTCAACAATTTTTCAGTTACATGTCATCACTGCATTTCCTGGGTAAGTTACCAGTACTACTGGTCCATTCAGCCTGACATCAGCAAGTCAGTCATAATGCTAATCCAACAATTGCATTTTCAGATTTGCCTGCTTTGAAATCATTTTTGGAAAAAAAGTAATATCTGGATTTCTACCAGTATTTCATTTAACTCTTTCCCAAATACAGGAAATCTGCAGCATACGACTTTGAAAAGACCTCATCAAAAATATTGACAGCTCTTCAAATGAAAGTAATTTTTTTTAATAGAGTTGAAAACATTGTGGCAAATGGAGAAATTGCTTTAAAATGATGAGTAATTTCTCCATTTGCCACAACATTTTCAAAAGTCGTCTGCAGCGGAGGCGTCAGAAAGTGTCTGTATGAAAGGGTTAACCCTTTCCCTCATACGACAATTCTGCAGCAGACGACTTAAAACATATTTTGTTAAAAAATAGAAAATCTCTATAATTGAATGGATAACCTATGACTTAAAGTGGAAAACATTGTGGCAAAAGGAGAAATTGCACGTTTTGTGCAATTTCTTCTTTTGTCACTATGTTTTCAAAAAGCTGTCTGCTGCAGAGGCGTCAGAAAGCGTCTATATGAGGGAAAGAGTTAAACAGTTGAAAACATTTACAGAAAAGGAGAAATAATCCATTGTGAGCAATTTCTCGAAAGTGTGTCAAATGTCATCTACATAAGAGAAAAGGTAAACCCCTTTCCACATGCAACAAATCTGCAGCTGATGACTTGGAAAACATTGAGGCAAAATAATTGAAAATGAAGTAATTTTTGTAAAGAGTTAAAAACAATTTGGCAAAAGGAAAAATTGCTCATTATGAGCAATATATCTCCTTTTGCCACAACGTTCTCACAAGTCATCTGCTGTAGAGGGTCCTAGATGTGAGAAAGGGTAAAGAATGTATTTAAAGTCAGCCCTGCATATCAATGAGATACTAAGAAAACTTTAAAATTAAAAAAAAATAAACTGGTAACCCTTTCCCACATAAAGACGCTTTCTGAAGTCTCACCCCTGTGAAATGAATAGTTACAGTTCATTCATTATTCAATTAAATACTCATGAACAGTTCATGTTCAGATTTCATGAACAAATTCATTAAAGTCCTTTAAGTTAAAATGGGACTTTTCTTTAAAATGTTCATGATGTCGCAGTTCATGAACTGTGCATGGTTCATGAACTGTCCATGCAATACATTGAAGGAGGCTATTTCAACGACTTTTCGCTGCCAAACTTTCTTAAATAGTTCATGAATTATCTATGAATCATTCAAGGGCAAGATATTTCATGCACAATTCATGAATACTTGATTAATGAACTGTTCATGAAATTTCTTCTATATAACTTAGTCCCATTTTAACTTCATGTCTAAACATTCATGAACTATTCATATCCATTTTTCCAATATATTTCAATGTCCCATTTGTACTTCAAGGACTGGAAACAGGTCATGAACAAAAGTTCTTAAAATGTTCATGAACATGATGAGGCCAGGCCATAAAGGGTTCATGAAGTGGCCGGCACAATTCAATTGGATGGTCACTAGTGTCGGAAATAGTCTGGGTGGACCTAAAAACCAGATTCTGTACAGAAGAAAATACAGAAAACCTGTACAGAAGAAAATACAGAAAGCCTGTACATATTCTATACAGAAAATATTCTGGTTCATTAAAACATAGTGAACCAGAATTCTGTAAAAATATTTTGTATCCTCGAGCATCCGTAATTCGTGAGTGTAAGGCTTCAAAGACAAAATATTTGAAAGATTTATTTATTTCCTCCAAGTTTCGAGCAAAAAATCTTGAATACACAATGTGTTCAACAAGTCAGAAGCCGAAATTGTTATCCTATTTTCGTGACGTCATTATTTTGGCACTTTGCAGTTTCCATAAAGACAACACACACAAAAAAGATTTTTTTTTTAAAAGGGGCAATAGGTCGTAACATATTGAAAACTAAAAAAATGAAGTAATTAAACATTTTATATAGTTTAAATCAATTAATTTGAAATTATCCTTGATATAAATATGAACCTTTTTTTTTTTTAATTACTCAACTTTGAATCTTCGTTAAACTTATTTTCCTTTCTCATTTATTATTCCACTGTGTCAACCTAAAGGGTTTGCATGGATGTTTGGACCCTGTAAGCATCCTATATTTATATCATCACAAAGATCAATACAGATTTCAAAATTGCCATATTTCTAATGGGATATTATTTAAAATATTTTAGTTATTTTACATCTCTATGAGTAAGCACCTTTAGGAATGTGAAATCCAATGAAAATTTGCATTGACCTAACTAGGTCAAACAAATCACATGACCATAGCCGCTATTTTGTAAACAACAAAATTACCCTTTCTACGGTAAATTTTCATGTCCGATTTTTCTACTTTTTGGGGTTTAAACTGTTCTTTAAATTTGGTATATAAAAAAAAAGGGTATTTTGGCTATTCCTCCTATGACAACAAGTTACAAAACTGTTGAAGATGCATTCTATTGTTGAAATATGTCAGCAAATACATTGGCCATTGGGAAATAATTTTACAGTTCCAAATCGGCTGCAAGGACAAAGTCAAGTGATATAAGCCCGAAAATAGTGACGTCACGAAAAAGGGATGCTAACGAAAATGGAATGTCCAACGATATATGAAGACATGGCTTCTTTCACATGTGGCAATGTGATACTTCAATAAATCACCAATATAAAAATGTTGTTTATGACATAGCACAATACAATTTGATAATTTAATAAACAATGTAACATTTAAGACATTTACCAAATGTGCCCATCAAGTTGTTAATAAGAATTTGCAAAAATCTTCTCTGTGCCTTTGAACCACAACATATTTCTCCCACCAAAAAACATAAAGGAAGTAGTAAACATTACTTACTTCTTTTTGAAGAGTTCCAGTGTTTTATGCAAGAGTTAACTCCCTTGGAATATTTCAAATTCAAGTAGTACCATTGGTTATTCCACTAGTATTCCAGTAACATAGCAGATACAAATGAAATTCCACTGGAATTGCATTGATTTTTTTCACTAGGGCCTTTACTTTTGACAAGAAGATTTTAAAAGTTTTCATTATAATACATTTATAAGAACTTTTTTAGTTCTAGATGTGTTCTATAAGTGTTCTTATTTCTCTATTCAGAATGGAATTAGTTTAAGTGATTCACACTGAGTTAAAAAGTCATTGTAATTTAATTAAATTGACAGAGTAAAAATATTATTTTAAAATCTGTGACAAACTGTTTAATATAATTAACTAGTCACAGTTGTATATTGAAACTAATAAGCAGGCTTGCAGTTATTATACTGCCAGAAAGTTACTGTAAGTTATGTGATTAATGGTTAATTATATATATACATGGCTTCAAGAAATGATAAAGAGTGGTTCATGAACAATCCTTAAAAGGTATGAAAAATTCATGAATTTATGAATTTCATTTCGACACAGACATCTGTAGAAATCATTGTGGCAAAAGGAAGAATTGCTAAAAATGAACAATTTCTCAATTTACCAGAATGTTTTCATAAATAAATTCAATAATCATACTATCACTCATTGAGATTTTGATCGTTCACTTACAGAGGTTTCCTTCTTTTTGCATGTGGGATAGGATTAAATCTTTCCCACTTACAACAAATCTGCAGCAGATGACTTTGAAAACAAGCAAAAAGATGAACAAAATCTATTTTTTGTCAGCACTTCCAGTACATTGGTTTTCTTTTGTCCATTGCAGAGATTTACCTTTTCCCAAAAATTCCAACAAATCTGTACACAGCAGAATTAAGACAAATTTTGAAAAGATCTAGACAAAAGTCTGAATAAATGAAAGGATAAAAAATTAATAACATCTTAAGTTGAAAATAGATTGTAGCAAAGAGAGAAACTGTGCTCATTATGAGCAAGTCTTGTTTAGCCACAATGCTTTCAAAAGTTGTTGGCTTAGCTACAGTCTGCTTTAGAATTAGTATGTTTGAGAAAGGATAAAATTACTGTTTGCAATCCTACTATTTTGCCATATGACTGTGTGTCTTGTTTATACAATTTTACTTTTAAATAGAAATTCTGTGCGACCTAATGCTTTGAAAGTAAATATTTAACCTGTTCTGTTTGATTTAGCTCAAATACATTAAGCCATAAAACATTTTTATAAAACATACCAGTACCCGAAATACTTTTAGTTTTAAAGATTAAAATATTTGATAATCCTTACCGAGTTAAAAATGTTAAATGTATTAAATGTAGAAAAAGTAGAAGTTGCTTATTAGGAAAATGTGCACCTTTTCCAACAATATTGAAAAGTGAAGAAGTATTGCAGAGGACTCCAGGTGTCTACTAAAACAGAAGGGTTAACCCTTTCACACTTTCTAATATACAAACACATTTCAAACCACTTTAAGCAGACGCCATTTGAAACAAGAGGGCCAAGATGGCCCTAAATCGATCACCTAATTGATAGTAAATTAGTAGCAAATATTTAACTGCAAATATCTGGGAAAATGTTATCAGGGAGTGTAAATGAAACTGCAAAGGAGTGGACACTTCTCAAGAAACAGCTTATCAGTAAAGGCCATTTATATCTTGAAATCTAACAAGAACTTTAATAAGAATGGAATTATAAAGTTTTTGTCATTTTGCACCTTTTCTGATGCCGCCTTGCTGCCCTGTTTTTCAACGAAATCAATATGGCTTCAACAGTTTATTTAGAGGGTCACTTAAGGAACATTTCTACCAAATTATCTTGCAATCGCACAAGTAGATTATGGAGGAAAAGGATTTTAAAATTTGGGTATTTTTCTCACTTTCTGATGCCGCAGCAACCAAAGTTATCAATGGAATTTAAATCTTTGAACAATTTTGAAAGAGGACCACCAAAGGAACATTCTTGATTCGTATTATATTTTCTTAAAATCAGACAAACACTTTCATAAAAATGGAATTTTCAAATTTTGTCATTTTGCCCCTTTTCTGATGCCGCCTGACTGCCATGTTTTTCGACCAAACAGTATGGCTTGAACAATTTTTATAGAGGGTCACCCAAGGAACATTTCTACCAAATTATATTTGAATCTGACAGGCAGATTCGGAGGAGAAGATTTTTAAAGTTTGGACATTTTGTCCCCTTTCTGATGCCGCAGCAACCAAAGTTCTCATTGGAATTTTAATCTTTGAACAATTTTGAAAGAGGACTACCAAAGGAACATTCCTGTGATGTTTTGTGGAAATTGGTCTATTGGAATGGTAGGAGTTGGTTGTCATTTGTAGCTAAAAGTTCAATTTACCCCTTTTGAGATGACGCCTGGTTGCTATGATTGTGTAACCAATCAAAACGCCTTAATCAAATTAAATAGAGGATCATTACAGTAAGATTCATATTATATTTTCTTAAAATCAGACAAGCACTTTCATAACAAGAGCTGTCGGAGGACAGCGCGCTCGACTATTCCAACGCTTATTTAAGTTACTGAGATAATGGACTCTAATGTAGTTGCATGCAAAACATTAACCACAATTTCTTAGTGGGTGATAATTTGCATTATATGCAGGATAGTGTTATTTAACATGATTATTTTCATAGGTGTGATGGTTAGATAGGGTTGTATAACCTTTCAATGGAATGCATCAAGTAGTTACTAAGATATGGACTCTTAATGTAGTTGCACGCAAACCTTTAACCATAATTTCTAAGTAAAAAAAGGGCAACAATTTGCACCATATACAGGATAGAGTTATCTTAATTGGTTGTGTTTATAGTTGTGCACTTGGGAAAGGTTGTATGAAGTTTCAATACAATTTTTTCAAGTTGTTACTGAGATTACACTCTAAATGTAGTTGCAACACTTTAACCAGAATTTCTAAGTCCAAAAAGGCCATAACTTGCATAAAATGCAGGATAGAGTTATCATACTTGATAATCTACACAGGTGTGATAGTTGGGTAGGGTTGTATAAAGTTTCAATGCAAAGCATCAAGTAAATACTGAGATATGGACTCTTAATTTAGTTGCACGCAAAACTTCAACCAGAATTTCTAAGTAAAAAAAATGCCATAACTTGCATAAAATGCAGGATAGAGTTATCTAACTTGATAATCTACATAGGTGTGATAGTTGGGTAGGGTTATATAAAGGTTCAATGCAATGCATCGAGTATATACTGAGACATGGACTCTTAATTTAGTTGCACGCAAAACTTTAACCAGTATTTCTAAGTAAACGAAGGGCCATAACTTACATAAAATGCAGAATAGAGTTATCATACTTGATAATCTACACAGGTGTAATAGTTGGGTATGGTTGTAGAAAGTTTCAATGCAATGCATCAAGTATATACTGAGATATGGACTCTTAATTTAGTTGCACGCAAAACTTTAACCATAATTTCTTAGTAAACAAAAGTGCCATAACTTGCCTAAAATGCAGGATAGAGTTATCTAACTTGTTAATCTACATAGGTGTAATAGTTGGGTAGGGTTGTAAAAAGGTTCAATGCAATGCATCAAGTATATACTGAGATATGGACTCTTAATTTAGTTGCATGCAAAACTTTAACCAGAATTTCTAAGTAAAAAAATGGCCATAACTTATATAAAATGCAGAATAGAGTTATCATACTTGATAATCTACACTGGTGTAATAGTTGGGTAGGGTTGTAGAAAGTTTCAATGCAATGCATCAAGTAAATACTGAGATATGGACTCTTAATTTAGTTGCACGCAAAACTTTAACCATAATTTTTTAGTAAACAAAAGTGCCATAACTTGCCTAAAATGCAGGATAGAGTTATCTAACTTGTTAATCTACATAGGTGTAATAGTTGGGTAGGGTTGTATAAAGGTTCAATGCAATGCATCAAGTATATACTGAGATATGGACTCTTAATTTAGTTGCATGCAAAACTTTAACCAGAATTTCTAAGTAAAAAAAGGGCCATAACTTGCATAAAATGCAGGATAGAGTTATCGTAGATGATAATCTACACAGGTGTGATAGTTGGGTAGGGTTGTAGAAAGTTTCAATGCAATGCATCAAGTAAATACTGAGATATGGACTCTTAATTTAGTTGCACGCAAAACTTTAACCAGAATTTCTAAGTAAAAAAAGGGCCATAACTTGCATAAAATGCAGGATAGAGTTATCTAACTTGATAATCTACATAGGTGTGATAGTTGGGTAGTGCTGTATAAAGTTTCAATGCAATACATCAATTAAATACTGAGATATGGACTCTTACTTTAGTTGCACGCAAAACTTTAACCAGAATTTTTAAGTAAAAAAGGGCCATAACTTGCATAATATGCAGGATAGAGTTATCTAACTTGATAATCTACATTGGTGTGATAGTTTGGTAGGGTTGTAGAAAGTTTCAATGCAATACATGTAGTATTTAAGAACTTGCATGCAAAACCTTAACCAAAGTGTGACGTGGACGCCGACGCCGACGCCGACGCCAGGGTGAGTAGTATAGCTCTCATATTCTTCGAATAGTCGAGCTAAAAATGGAATTTTCAAATTCTGTCATTTTGCCCCTTTTTTGATGCCGCCTGACTGCCATGTTTTTCGCCCAATCAGTATGGCTTGAACAATTTTTATAGAGGGTCACCCAAGGAACATTTCTACCAAATTATATTTGAATCTGACAAGCAGATTCGGAGGAGAAGATTTTTAAAGTTTGGACATTTTGTCCCCTTTTCTGATACCGCAGCAACCAAAGTTCTCATTGGAATTTTAATCTTTGAACAATTTTGAAAGAGGACCACCAAAGGAACATTCCTGTGATGTTTTGTGGAAATTGTTCTATTGGAATGGTAGGAGTTGGTTGTCATTTGTAGCTAAAAGTTCAATTTACCCCTTTTGTGATGACGCCTGGTTGCTATGATTGTGTAACCAATCAAAACGGCTTAAACAAATTAAATAGAGGATCATTACAGTATGATTCGTATTATATTTTCTTAAAATCAGACAAGCACTTTCATAACAAGAGCTGTCGGAGGACAGCGCGCTCGACTATTCCACCGCTTATTTAAGTTACTGAGATAATGGACTCTAATGTAGTTGCATGCAAAACATTAACCACAATTTCTTAGCGGGTGATAATTTGCATTATATGCAGGATAGTGTTATTTAACATGATTATTTTCATAGGTGTGATGGTTAGATAGGGTTGTATAACCTTTCAATGGAATGCATCAAGTAGTTACTAAGATATGGACTCTTAATGTAGTTGCACGCAAACCTTTAACCATAATTTCTAAGTAAAAAAAGGGCAACAATTTGCACCATATACAGGATAGAGTTATCTTAATTGGTTGTGTTTATAGTTGTGCACTTGGGAAAGGTTGTATGAAGTTTCAATACAATTATTCAAGTTGTTACTGAGATTACACTCTAAATGTAGTTGCAAAACTTTAACCAGAATTTTTAAGTCCAAAAAGGTCCATAACTTGCATAAAATGCTGGATAGAGTAATCATACTTGCTTGTCTACATAGATGTGATGGTTGGTAAGGGCTGTATTAAGTTTCAATGCAATGCATCAAGTAGTTACTAAGAGATGGTCTCTTTATGTAGTTGCATGCAAAACTTTAACCAGAATTTATAAGTCCAAAAAGGCCATAACTTGCATAAAATGCAGGATAGAGTTATCATACTTGATAATCTACACAGGTGTGATAGTTGGGTAGGGTTGTAGAAAGTTTCAATGCAAAGCATCAAGTAAATACTGAGATATGGACTCTTAATTTAGTTGCATGCAAAACTTTAACCAGAATTTCTAAGTAAGAAAAATGCCATAACTTGCATAAAATGCAGGATAGAGTTATCTAGGTGTGATAGTTGGGTAGGGTTGTATAAAGGTTCAATGCAATGCATCGAGTATATACTGAGACATGGACTCTTAATTTAGTTGCACGCAAAACTTTAACCAGTATTTCTAAGTAAAAAAAGGGCCATAACTTGCATAAAATGCAGAATAGAGTTATCATACTTGATAATCTACACAAGTGTAATAGTTGGGTATGGTTGTAGATTCAATGCAATGCATCAAGTAAATACTGAGATATGGACTCTTAATTTAGTTGCACGCAAAACTTTAACCATAATTTTTTAGTAAAAAAAAGTGCCATAACTTGCCTAAAATGCAGGATAGAGTTATCTAACTTGTTAATCTACATAGGTGTAATAGTTGGGTAGGGTTGTAAAAAGGTTCAATGCAATGCATCAAGTATATACTGAGATATGGACTCTTAATTTAGTTGCATGCAAAACTTTATTCAGAATTTCTAAGTAAAAAAAGAGCCATAACTTGCATAAAATGCAGAATAGAGTTATCATACTTGATAATCTACACAGGTGTAATAGTTGGGTAGGGTTGTAGAAAGTTTCAATGCAATGCATCAAGTAAATACTGAGATATGGACTCTTAATTTAGTTGCACGCAAAACTTCAACCAGAATTTCTAAGTAAAAAAAGGGCCATAACTTGCATAAAATGCAGGATAGAGTTATCTAACTTGATAATCTACATAGGTGTAATAGTTGGGTAGGGTTGTATAAAGGTTTAATGCAATGCATCAAGTATATACTGAGATATGGACTCTTAATTTAGTTGCATGCAAAACTTTAACCAGAATTTCTAAGTAAAAAAAGGGCCATAACTTGCATAAAATGCAGGATAGAGTTATCTTAAATGATAATCTACACAGGTGTGATAGTTGGGTAGGGTTGTAGAAAGTTTCAATGCAATGCATCAAGTAAATACTGAGATATGGACTCTTAATTTAGTTGCACGCAAAACTTTAACCAGAATTTCTAAGTAAAAAAAGGGCCATAACTTGCATAAAATGCAGGATAGAGTTATCTAACTTGATAATCTACATAGGTGTGATAGTTGGGTAGTGCTGTATAAAGTTTCAATGCAATGCATCAATTAAATACTGAGATATGGACTCTTACTTTAGTTGCACGCAAAACTTTAACCAGAATTTCTAAGTAAAAAAGGGCCATAACTTGCATAATATGCAGGATAGAGTTATCTAACTTGATAATCTACATTGGTGTGATAGTTTGGTAGGGTTGTAGAAAGTTTCAATGCAATACATGTAGTATTTAAGAACTTGCATGCAAAACCTTAACCAAAGTGTGACGTGGACGCCGACGCCGACGGCGACGCCGACGCCGACGCCGACGCCAGGGTGAGTAGTATAGCTCTCATATTCTTCGAATAGTCGAGCTAAAAATGGAATTTTCAAATTTTGTCATTTTGCCCCTTTTTTGATGCCGCCTGACTGCCATGTTTTTCGCCCAATCAGTATGGCTTGAACAATTTTTATAGAGGGTCACCCAAGGAACATTTCTACCAAATTATATTTGAATCTGACATGCAGATTCGGAGGAGAAGATTTTTAAAGTTTGGACATTTTGTCCCCTTTCTGATGCCGCAGCAACCAAAGTTCTCAATGGAATTTAAATCTTTGAACAACTTTGAAAGAGGCCAACCAGAGGAACAGTCCTGTGATGTTTCACGGAAATTGTCCTTGGAGTTTGGGAGGAGATGATGTTTAAAGCTAAAAGTTAACGCCGGACGGACGGACGACGGACAAAAAGTGATCAGAATAGCTCACCTTGAGCCTTTGGCTCTAGGTGATCTAAAAATAGAATCAAAAGGAGAAATTGCTGCTAATGAACACATTTTCTTTTTGCCACAATATTTTCAATGCCATCTAAAATAAACATTTAATAATGGGAATTTTCAATATTTATGCCTCGACGTTTTAAGTCATCTCCTGCAGATTCATTGTATGTGGGAAATGGTTAAAATGTTTGTGGTATTTCCACTGTACCTTTATAGCTTATTATGAGCACTAAATTTGTTATACCCATCTTTGGAATAATTGATGAGCCAGGTAAAACCTGAACCTTGGCATGTTTTATGACCAAATGAAAGATCTGCTGTGCATATACTTTATACAGGGCATTTATCCCTATTCCCTCATGTAGACGCTTTCTGACGCCTCTAAAGCAGGCGACTTTTGAAATCACAGTGACAAATGGATAAATCGCTCATAATGAGCAATTTTTCCATTTGTCACAATGATTTCAACTCTATTCAATAATCATACTATCATTTATAGAGATTTTCTATCTTTTGGACTTGATCATATCAGTTGTATGGGAAGTGTTATTCGTCTTCCACCAATGGGCTAACAGTCTATGTGGAAAAGCAGCCAGTTGCTTCAAAAGTCTGTTGTGTGGAATACTGGTGTGAGAAAGCCAGAAATTTTACATGAGTAGGTGAACTGACTGCCGTGATATGACTGAACAGTTGTTGAAAACGGCGTTAAACCCAAATCAATCAATCAATCAATGAACTAATTTCACTATAAAAATAGAAAGACAAGGTAGCAGCGCTTCTTAATATTTGTATTACCTAGTCTCGAACAGTGGCATGAACATTCACAAATTGCATCCTGCTTTCCTATGTATATTACTAGTCTAGGTCATCATTATATATCTGTCAATCATTTAATAAATTTAATACAAACAAGTGACGCACTCCTGCTGCAGATTATAAAACAATTTGTTAACCCTTTCCCACATATAGAAGCATTTTGATGTCTCTGAAACAGACCACTTTTAAAAAAAACATTGTTGCAAAAGGACATAAAATTGCTAAAAATGAGCAATTTCTCCATTTGCCATAATGTTTAAACTCAGTTCTAAAACTAATTTGTCAACTGTAGTTGTTTTCTGTATTGTTCCTTAGTTATTATCAAAGTTGTTTGCAGTAGATTTGTTGTATGTGGGAAAGGGTTAAAACATTTTAGGTTGATATGCAATAAATAAAACTCTATCAGAGCCTCTGTGCTGTCTGATCCAAATGAACACTGTTTGTCAGAAGTTTCTCTAAACCTTCACAGAGGTCCAGATTAGGAGGCGTATACAGCTCCTTTCCCCCGCAATATATCTCTTTTAATCACACCAAACCCTATGATGTGGATACTCAAAAGAATCATCTCAATGAGACGATTCTTTTAAGTACCCACAACATAGGGTTATAAGGTCGAATTAGGATTTTAGAACATGCAAAACGCCCCTTATTTAGAGCTCTACCTTCAGTAACTAAATGGCAACAGGCCGAAAACTGAGCAATCAAACTTTGTGGGGTGATCTGATCTACTCTTGTCACAAATAGTATGTTTCACTTAAAAGATTCAACATTGAAAGAGCTAAGAATCTTCTGCTTTATCTATAACAACATAATATCTGGACAACAAGAAGCAAACTTTTGGTACAAAATAGAAAACATTGTGGGAGGAAAAGGGCAACTGCTTGCGTCTCCTTTTCCCATTATGTTTTCTCAAGTTTTCTGCAGTATATATAGGCTCAATTCTTTTCTGTATTGTGTAAAGGGTTAACTAAGCATAAATAGAATGAAAAATAACCTGAATAAGAATATTATAAGTTAACAATACACATCCTTTTTCATAGTTTCATTCAGAAATCTGTTCTATTATTTAGGCCATGTCACACAATAAGTGGCTGTCGGCACTGTGCAACCAGCAAAGAATCTTTCCTCACAGGTTGCAATCCAGTGTTCAAACATCCTGCAAGAATTTAACCGATCACTTCACACAGACGACATTTGACACCTGCCATTTAAGATGACTTTTGAAAACATTGCAATTAAAGTATGACTTTTGAAAACATTGCAATTAAAGGTGAAATTGCTCAAAACAAGCAATTTTCATCTTTTCTTGAAATATTTTCAATTCTTTATCAATAAAAATCTTTCACTTTTCTAGATTATTAAAATAGTTTGTCAGATAATTGTAAAGCAGACGACCTTTGAAAAGTCATGTGAAGTAATGGATTAAGGACTGTTTGGTGTTTTATGCCCCTTTCAACAATTTTTCAGTTATATCACGGTGTACCTGAGTAAGTTGCCAGTACTACTGGTCCATTTATCCTGACACCAGTCAGACAGTTGTAATGCTAACCCCTCAACCCTTAGCACCATGGAGGGCAGCCATTACTACCATTTTTAAAGTCCTTGGTATGACCTGGCCAGGGATCAAACCTGTGACCTCTCACAACTGAGGAAAGACTTTACAGAACAGCGGTTACAATGACCAAAAAAGAAATGACGGAACACCAGGTATGCAATTTGATTGTAATTGCCATAAATTGCAAAACCTCTCAAGGTTGTTGTCCATTGATATAATTTATCCAAAAACAAATTGCTACAATTATACTAATTTACAGCTTAGCACCTTCTAACATACACATGCCTTTACAATGGACAACATTTGCCACAACTCTATCCTGTTCTTACCTTAATAAAGATTTTCCGTTTATTTACTTTAATGTTTTCAAAGTTGTCTGCTGCAGATTTGTTGTATGTAGGAAAGAATTTAAACAGATTATGCCTATAAATATACTTATTTTAAAACATTACCAGTACATGATAAATGCAAAGCTAGCAAAATGGTTCATATTACATTTAATAGTCATCTTTATGAAAGACCATGTCATAAATGCAAAAATAGTGAAAATTAGTCATATATCCCTTAACCCTTTACCACATACAGACACTTTCTGATGCCTCTGCAGCAGACTAATTTAGAAAACATTGAGGCAAAAGAAAAAATTGCTCACAAACGTTTTCAACTCGATTCAATAATAACATTCTTTTATGGAGATATTTCACATTTTTGCCAATATGTTTTTAAAGTCATCTGCTGCAAAAAAAAAAGTGTACTCGGGAAAGGGTTTTATATGGGAAGAGCTACTGTATTCAGTTTTGAAGTTGACTGAAGCATTACATTACAAATATGCTTATAGTTGAATTGTAATGAAGATTCAGGTTTCACATGAATAACTTAATTTCAACTTTACTATTTTTTTACAACAACGTCTGCTATCGTTGGTTTTTCAAATGCCCAAATTACAAATGATATAATCCTTGTAGATAAGGGACGCAATTCTTTATCTCACTAAGACTACATTTTTGAGTACCAACAACATAGGGTTTTAAAGAAGTAATAAGACACATTTTAGGATAAAGTCCCATTTATTCCTTATTATCCCTCAAACAAAAAATCTGCAGCAGACCACTTTAACCCTTTCCCTCATACAACAATTCTGCAGCAGACGACTTTGAACATATTTTGTCAAAAAATGGAAAATCTCTATAATTGAAAGGATAACCTACGACAAAAAGAGGAAGACATTGGGGCAAAAGGAGAAATTGCACGTTTTGTGCAATTTCTTCTTTTGTCACTATGTTTTCAAAAAGCCGTCTGCTGCAGAGGCGTCAGAAAGCGTCTATATGAGGGAAAGGATTAAAATGTCTAGACCAAAATATCGAAAATCTGTATAAATGAAAGAACTTATGATTAATGAAGTGTTGAGCAATTTCTGCATTAGCAAAAATATTTTCAAAAGTCGTCTGAAGCAGACGTGTCAAAAAGTTTCTGCATGTGGGAAAGGGTAATACGTGTACTACTTTGAAAACCATCAAGATAGCCCCTGCACATTTAGCAGAGCTGAACACCCATCTTTGTCTAGCTGAAATACCAAGCTTACTAAGTATTAGGCCCATTATGAGTGCATTGTTTACTATTGTTTAGGCGTCCATTGTCGGGTAGTTAACATGACCAAGATAAAACTGAGGAGGCACACATTGAATATTCCCCCAGGCCAAGTCACACACAAAGGGACCAAGATAACAAGAGAAAATTAAATCTCTAAATATCCCTGCCCCCTGGTGGCCATGTTTTTTACCAACCACCATGGCTAAAGGAATCTTGTAGAGTGACAGCCAAGGAATGTTTCTTCAAAATTATTTGAAAATCGGCCTGACACTTTCGGAGGAGAGGATTTTTTAAGTTTTCACTATAGCCATATAAGGCAAAATAGCCCCACCCCCTGGCGGCCAAGTTTTCTCTTTAGCCATATAAGGCAAAATAGCCCCGCCCTCTGGCGGCCATGTTTTTTTACCAATCAACATGGCTTGAAGGAATCTGATAGAGGGTCACCCAAGGAACATTTCTACAAAATTATTTGAAAATCGGCCTGACACTTTCGGAGAAGAAGATTTTTTAAGTTTTCACTATTTTTTTCTTTTGGTTGCCATGGAAACCAGAATTATGAATGGATGAAAAAAAATTGAAGGAATTTAAGAGAGGACATTGAGAGGATGCTTCCTATGAAGTTTCAACCCAATTGGCCAAGTGGTTAGGGAGAAGAAGTCGTTTAAAGGAAAAAGTTAACGCACGCACACATGCATGCACACACGCACGACGGACAATTTGCCATGACATAAGCTCGACTGGCTTTCAGCCAGTGGAGCTAAAAACTGAGTCAACACAAAATGAATGTTCCATCAGCCATAGCAGAGGCAAACCTTCGGAGATTTTGAAATAATGTTATAAATTACTTTTAAGTTACATTCTAATGCAAAGTCCTTTCCAACCCTTTATCAAATACAACAAAAATATGCAGCAGACGAATTTCAAAAGTCATCTGCTGCAAATGCTTCAAAATGTTGTGAATGGGTTTAATGCCATCACTCTCCTCAAGAATCTCGCAAAATGCTGGCATAACTAGATGGAAAAATAAATCTTTAAGTTAAACCTTATTTGACAAACAAGTTGCTTCGAATAATAATATATTAATCATGATCGATGTCTGCTCGATGTCTGCTTCCTAAGTCTGAACCATTACTTGTGCCAATTGTGCGGGAAAAATAGATGTTGTAGGACATATTAACCCTTTCCCTCATACAGACGTTTTCTGATGCCTCGCTCTGCAACAGAAGACCTTTGAAAACATTAAATCTCCAAACAGCCCCTCCCCCTGATGGCCTTGTTTTTTGACCAATCAACATGGCTTGAAAGAATCTAATAGTGGGTCACTTAAGGAACAAATCTATAAAATTATTTGAAAATCGGCCTGACACTTTCGGAGGAGAAGATCTTTTAAGTTTTCACTATAGCCATATAAAGCAAAAATAGCCCCACCCCCTGGCATGTTTTTCGTCCAATCAACTTGGCTTTTTCTACAAAACTATTTGTAAATCGGCCTGAAACTTTCGGAGGAGAAGATTTTTTAAGTTTACACTATTTCTTTCTTTCGGTTGAAAATAGAAAACAGTGATACCATGGAGCAATTTCTCCCTTTCTCACATTCTTTATACAATATTTTTAAAGGATTTGCATCATAAAGAGCCTGTTCTATGAATGAGAGGATTAATGATGAGTGAAAGGACTTTGATTTGACAATGGCCTGAAACGTGTAGGTGTTCAAACTTACACACCCACTTTTCTATATACAATTTTCATAGTTTTATGACCCATTCACTGGCATTCCTAAAGAAAGGTTAGAAACAAGGACACTTGGCATGAATGGTAGTACAGAACACTATTTGATCCTTTAATCCTTTTGCACATATAGACGCTTTCTGACGCCTCTGCAGCAGACGGCTTTTTGAAAACATAGTGACAAAAGAAGAAATAGCTCAGAACGAGCAATACTCCTTTGGCCACAATGTTTTCCACTTTTAGTCATAGGTTATCCATTCAAAATATGTTCGCACATACAGACGCTTTCTGATGCCTTTACAGCAGACGATTTCTAAAATCATTGTGATCAATTTCTCCTTTTGTCAAAATGTTTTCATACTTATTCAGTAAATTTTCTTTCATTTCCATATTTTGTCTACATGTTTTGAAAGTCTGCTGTAGAGTTGTTGTATGTGGGAAAGGGGGGTTAAACCTTTTCAACACATTTACAGCAGCAAACTTCACAAAATATCTCAGCAAAACTTTAAATGAAATGATAATTATATTTGAGTTAAAAACATTGTTGCTAAAGGAGAAATTGCTTGTGATGATAAAAATTTCTTCTTTTGATACACTGTGTTCAAATGTGGTCTGCTGCAGATGCATCAAAATGTTGGAAAGGGTTTTAAGAAAGGTATTTATTTAACATATCTTTCAACAAGTTTGTTGTTCCCTTATTCCCAGGACTTTTTCAACTGTGTAACAATTTAAAAACAGACCACTTATTTAAAAAAAAAATTATAATATAATTATGACTTATTAAATCTTTTTGTATACATGTATATATTTCAATGAAATACTGGGATTTATCAGTGTAATATTTGTACAATCTGTCACAGTGAATATCATTTGTTTAATGCCGGAACTACTTTTGACAGTGTCTTCTCACTAACAGCCTTTCTCTTCCTATTTTTAGGGAAACAATGTTGTTTCCATCTCAAGGTAAATATCAAAACAGTTACATATAAAACACTTTATTTTATGATGATTAAAAATTAATTAATTAATTAATTGTTTGATGTTTTAGGCTGCTTTCAACAATTATTCAGTTATACCATGGCCTTTTTTTTTATAAAGTTAACAGTACTTCTTATCCTGGCCCCAGCCAAACCCCTCAAACCTGAGAGTCCAGGAATGCAGCCATTTTCTCAAAAGTCGCTTGCTAAAGACTGCCATATGAGTCTCCATGTGAGAAAGGGCTCGAGTTTCGTAACCTCTGGTCTGTTCTCAGGTGCTATAGCTCACTTTGCATCTAATCTAAATCTCTCCCATATAAATTAACCCTTTCCCACATACATCAATTCTGCAGCAGACTACTTTGAAAACATCTTGACAAAAATGTTAAAACTCTCTATTATAACTGAAAGAATGATAATTGCATTGAGTTGAAAATATTGTGGCAAGAGGAGAAATGGCATGGTTTTAGCAATTTCTCCTTTTGTCACAATATTTTCAAAAGTCATCTGCTGCAGAGACTGGTCAGAAAGCGTCTGTATCTTGGAAAGGGTTACCTATGGCCTAGGTCAAATGCCTTGATTATCCAATTTAACTTAATTAACCCTTTCCCTCATACAACAATTTTGCAGCAGACGACTTTGAACATATTTTGTAAAAAAAAAAGAAAAACTCTATAATTGAATGGATAACCTAAAAGTGGAAAACAATGTGGTAAAAGAAGAAAATGCTTGTTTTGAGCAATTTCTTCTTTTGTCACTATGTTTTCAAAAAGCTGTCTGCTGCAGAGGCATCAGAAAGCATCTATATGAAGAAAAGGGTTAATTAATAAACTATTAAATCTAATTGTGTATGCAACACAACACCTTACATAAACAAACTAGAACATTTTTGTTTCACTTTTCTTGGTTGGTGTCTGTGTGCACTGTTCGATTTTAATTAGGTCATTCATGCTTTTAATTTGTGTTCTACTAAAAGAAGACATAAATACTGTCACAGTGCAAATTAATCGATATCTTTGACCTATAAATCAATGTCTACAGTCATTTTTATCACAATTTTGTAGTTATGAAAGACATCCTTACAATTCTAAATGAAATAGTTCAACAGCTGTCCCCAATACAGATCATCATGCTCATAATGTACAATTTCTATGTTTCTCACAATGTTTACTGTTACATCTCAAAATCATGCTTATTTCTTTGTACAAGTTTTCCATACTCAAATGTGTTCGAAGCAGATGAGTATATTATATATCAAGTAAAATTTTGGCCAAAATAGTTACCTAACAAGACAACAATCTGAACTCCACATGTAGAAACGGGAGTTAATTACATATTTTCAGCACATTCTAAACTATTTTAACTATTTATTTCAATTACTTGAATATTTTTTTGTATTTATGTGACTACCTTACACATTTGACAATTTTCCAGATTTTTGCTTCATTGCAATGCATTGTAATTCAGCAATCTGCTGCAGAGTTAGCTACATATTTGCAGCAAAGGTATATTCATCTCTTTTTCCCACAATTTCTTTTGAGAACCAACAACATAGGGTTAGAAGGTCAAATAAGGATTATAGAACAAGCAAAGTGCTCCTTATCTAGAGCTCTGGGTAGGTTAAACTACAGATTTGATGTATGGGGGAAAAAAGTTAACAATATATTTTCTCAGCACAACCACACAACTATTTATGTCAATTACTCATAAAATAGATCTGTTAAGGTGTACTCTTTTGACAACTTGCTTGATTGATTAACCTGTTTCCACATATAAATCGGACCATTCATTGACACTTAATAGCCTTTTTAATGGAATACCCAAAGCATAAACTAAACCTTTTTAGCCTAAAACCAAAAAGTGTAGTAGCAGCAAGTCAATGTTAGCGCTTTCCCACATACAGCTAATATGCAGCAGATGACTTTGAAAACATTAAAGCTTTCCCACCTGCAGACGCATTTTTGACGCAATAGCAGCAGACGACTTTTGAAAACATTGTGACCAAAGGTGAAATTGCTCATGATGAGCAATTTCTCCTTTGGCCAGAATGTTTTCAACTTTATTTAACAATTAAGCTCTCTTTTATGGACATTTTTCAGGTTTTTGTCAAAATGTTTTTAAAGTCGTCTGCAGCAGATTTGTTGTATGTTGGAAAGGGTTAAGGTGTACTCTTTTGACAACTTATTTGAATGATTACCTGTTTACAGGGTTAATCAGACTGACACTTAATAGCCTGTTTAATAGAATACTCAAAGCATAAACTAAACCTTTTAAGCCTAAAACCAAAAAGTCACTGTTAGCGCTTTCCCACATACAGCAAATATGCAGCAGATAACTTTAATAACATTAACGTTTTCCCACCTGTATTTGGGAAAGGGTTAAATAAACTCATATCCTTTTATGAAAGGTATATGTATGACATATGATTGTGATTAAAGATTTATAGATTGTGACTTTGCGACTTGAAGACACATTTTGATGCATCCGAGACGAACTACATTTGAAAAACATTGTGGCAAAAGGAGAAATTGCTCATAATGAGCAATTATCTCCTCATATTTTAATCTCCATTGACGGCAATCAATTCTTAGATTTATAGAAACTTTCAATATTTTTGCCAAGATGCATGACGTGGTCTGCTGCAGATTTGTTCTATGTGGGAAAAGGTTAAAAGGAAATACTTTCTTTTTCACATTATTTCCATTGTATATAGGTCGTCAGTTTGTAATCTGAACAGCTCAGTCGGGCTGTCGATCAAGGGATTGCGAGTTTGAATCCCAGCTTGGCAAACATTCTTTCCGACGTTTGACAAAAGTCGTTGTGACGTGCGTCATTCGTCTTTCACCATGTTTAACAATCTATGTGGAAAAGCAGCCAGTTGCTTGGAAGGTATGTAATGTGGTGTACTGGTGTGGGAAAACCAGGAAACGCATGAGTAGGTGAACTGGTCACCGTGATATGACTGAAACATTGTTGAAAACGGCATTAAACCCCAATCAATCAATCAATCTAATCTAAACAGGAAAAAAAGGGTTAACACCACCTGAAGTAGATTGCTGGTAGGTCAAAGGCAACAAAATGTCTACTGATTCAATTTGTGACAGGTAATTACATTCCTCAATTGGCAATGTCTTTACACTAAATGGCCTGGGTGATTTTGCATATCACTACATATAAATCAGAGCTCTAGATAAGGGGCGTTTTCCATTATCTAAGATCCGTATTTGACACTCAAACCCTATGTACTATGTAAGTACTAGGACAAGTGAGATTATTCTTTTGATTACCCACAACATAGGAAAAGAGAGATGATTCTTTTTAGTACCCACAATATAGGAAAAGAGAGATGATTCCTTTGAGTACCCACAACATAGGAAAAGAGAGATGATTCCTTTGAGTATCCACAATTTAGGAAAAGAGAGATGATTCATTTGAATACCCACAATATAGGAAAAGAGAGATTATTCATTTGAGTACCCACAATATAGGAAAAGAGAGATGATTCATTTGAGTACCCACCACATAGGAAAAAGATGATTCCTTTGAGTACCCACCACATAGGAAAAAGATGATTCCTTTGAGTACCCACCACATAGGAAAAAGATGATTCCTTTGAGTACCCTCAACATAGGAAAAGTGAGATGATTCCTTTGTCAGTACCCACAACGTAGGAAAAGAGAGATGATTACTTTAAGTACTCACAACATAGGATTGGATAAGTAATAAGAGTGGTATTGTTAGGGAAAAGACCAGTTTACTCCCCGCCTGTATCTAAAACTTTGATCGTTTTGAGCATTTCTTCTTTTGTCACTATGTTTTCAAAAAGCCATCTGCTGCAAAGGCGTCAGAAAGTGTCTATATGAGGGAAAGGGTTAACTATGATATGCATTGTCCAGGGCGTATTCTTAAATCAGAACAATGTCAACACCTACACCTATTGAAAACCCCTCAGAGAAATGACTGTTTATCTAACCCTTTCCCACCTACAGACTCAATTTTGAAAGCATTATATAATTATATTATCATTTTAAATATAGATTTCGCATACTTTTCTCCAGATGTTTTTAAAAGTCGTCTGCTGCAGATTTGTTGTATGCAGGAAAGGAGTTTTACCTGATATAATATCAACCTTTTTCTACATAGAGATGCATTTTGATGCCCCTGTAGCAGACGACTTTTGAAAACATTGTGACAAAAGAAGTAACAAGCTGGTAGGCGATGTGGGATTCGCCTTGGGTGTGGGTCCTTAGCAACTAAACTCAAACGCGCGCACCCTGAGCCCGTATGGCACCTGTTCACCAAGTTTCAACGGAATCGGCCAGTCGGTTTGGGCTGTGGAGCGTCGCTTTACAAACAAACAGACAGACAGCCGGAAAAGCCTGACAATAAGGGATATCTAACGAAGCGAATCCCAATTACTCAGGTTGAGCAATGTCTCCTTTTGCCACAATGTTTTCAACTTTGTTCAATAATCATAACCATTTTATTTTCTCCGGATGGTTATGTAATTTCTCCTTTACCTCAATTTTTTCAAAATGTGGCAAAATGTGTCTGCAAGTTGGAAAGGGTCAACATTTTGACTAGAGTAATTTATCTCATTCCCATGTAATAGTTTATGCTTTATAGATGATATTGTGTTCCGATCAAGGAAATGGTTATAGGCTTATCTAAAATTATATTCAATATGAAAATCAAACCTCCTTAACCCTTTCTGACTTGCAGAAGACGATACTTAACCCTTTCCCGCAGACGTTTTTGAAAACATGGTGAAATAAACCTGAAAAATGCCATAAAAGATAGCTTAATTGTTAAACAAAGTTGCAAACATTGTGGCCAAAAGAGAAATTGCTCATGATGCAATTTCACATTTGGCCACAATGTTGTCTAAAGTCGTCTTCTGCTATTGCATCAAAATGTGTCTGCAGTTGGGAAAGGGTTAAAAGCATTGTGACAAAAGGAGAAATTGCTCATCATTAGCAATTTTTTCCTTTTGCCACAATGTCTTTAACTCTATACAATAATTAAATTTTCATTTAAAGAAATAGTCTGCTGCAGATTTGTTGTATACATGTAGGAAAGGTTTAAGCGTGATACTAAAGCCATCTTAAATTCTATAGCTTGAATACCTTTTTCTCAATATCATAATTATGTATTTGTAGTAATAGTGAATGCTAGCCTAGATTTGGCGTTTCCCATTACATTAATTTATCTTTTCACAGATGAGCGACTATAATCACTTTCAAGTTTTCTTTATAATATAATATGTGTGTAAAATTTCAACTCTTCAGAAATCCAATTATACAATTACTTGCAGTGTTGAAGTAGAACAAACCTAGACATTTGTGAAATTCTAACTGCTAACAGTATAGGGTATAGATATAGTGTTTAACAGGTACACTCCCCCATTTATCTGAATTAATTTGATCAATCCAGGGGTTGCAAGTTTGAACCCCAGCTCGGCCAACATGCTTTCGGATGTTTGACAAAAGGCAAGGGGACAAGCCTTATTCATCTTCCAACAATGTACTAACAGTCTATGTAGAAAAGCAGTAAGTTGCTTGGAAAGACTGTTCTGTGGAATACTGGTGTGAGAAAGCCAGGAAATTCATGAGAAGTCGAGCAGGCCGCAGTGGTATAACTGAAGAAAGGTTGAAAACAGCATTTTAAACCCCAATCAATCAATTGATTAATTGGATGTTATACCATTTTCAACAGTATATCAGTTATATCATGCTGACAGAATACTACAGAATTCTATTCAGAGCTCTAGCTAAGGGGGAGTTTTGCTTGTTCTAAGATCCTTATTTTACCCTCTAACCCTATGTTGTGAGTACTCAAAAGAATTGTCTCATTGCGACGATTCTTTTGAGAACCCACATCATAGGGTTTGGCTGGATGATATGAGAGATAGTGTGGGTAAAAGAGCTGTATACTCCTCCTTATCTGGACCTCTGTCTATTCATGATCCCTGGGTGACTAACAAGTACAGACTAGGAAATGTGTTCAGCCCAAGGGCACTCAACAACTCTCTTCAAACATTGAAAATCTATTGAATGAAAAAAATCTCCATAAAAACTGGATTAACCCTTTCCTAAGAACAACAAATATGCACAGATGACTTTAGAAACATCAAAACGAAAATAAAAACTATCTTTATAAATGAAAGTTTGATTATTGAATTCAGTTGACAAAATTTGTGACAAAGGGAGAAATTGTTAGTGTTCTGCTGTAGATATATATATGTCAAAAATCGTTAACCCTTTCCCACATATAGATGCTTTCTGATGCCTATGCGACTTTTAAAAACATTGCAATGAGCAAAAAAAATAGTGTAAACACAAAGTGCTCAACACTATCGATAATTGTACTTTCATTCGAGAGATTTTCCCAATTTTTGTCTATGTGTTTTCAAAGTCGTCTGCTGCAGATTTGTTGTATGCTGGAAAAGGGTAAAAAAGCTAATTAAGTCCTCACATCAGTATTCCTGCGTGCTGCCCTCAAGCCCGAAATTACCCAGTGACTTCTTTGCCAATCTCCTTACTTATCACCCAATTATGATATGTTTTAACCCTTTCCCTCATATAAATGCTTTCTGATGCCTCTGCAGCAGATGGCTTTTTGAAAACATAGTGACAAAAGTAGAAATTGCTCAAAACGAGCAATTTCTCCTTTTGCCACAATGTTTTCCACTTTTAGTCGTAGGTTATCCATTCAATTATAGAGATTTTCTATGTTTAAAATATGTTCAAAGTCGTCTGCTGCAGAATTGTTGTATGTGGGAAGACCAGACCCATGTTGAGGCATTTGCCATAGTTTGGAAAGAGCAGAGCTCTAGATAAGGAGCGTTTTGCATGTTCTAAACTACTTATTTGACCATCTAACCCTATGCTGTGGGTACTCAAAAGATTCATTTAAGTACCCACAACATAGGGGTTGCTTTAATAATAAGAGAGAAATTGTGGGGGGGGAAAATGAATACCCCTCCTTATCTGGACCTCTGCTATATAAAGAGTTAAATGGTATTTCAGACTGCTCAGCTCATTTCCCAATTACTGCAGGGTTTTGAGAAAAACCAGTCCAAACATGACACTATATATTAATTACAAATATAGCAAATAAGGACAATAAGTCCTGTCCCATAACGGAGAGAGGAGGAAACTTAAGACAATAAGTGAAAATTTACTCTGTTATAAAAAATATATCTTTAACCTATCTGCAACTGACAACTTTCTAACCCATTTATACAGACTCCTCTACAGGAGATGACTTTTGCCATAATGTTTATATCTCTATCGAGTTATTATTCTCTCATTTGCAGAGATTCTTTCCGTATTTCTGCTTGGATGTTTTCACAATCACCTGCTGACAGTCAAGTTGTTGTATATATGGGAAAGGATAAATAAAACATTTTGGAAGAAGGGGAAGTTATTTGTCATGAATCTTAGGTTAATTGTTTATCTGTTTAATGCATCACTGTTGTGAAATGATAACACTTTAATTTTTTAGCTGAATATATGAGTCACATCACATGAATATTGATCTGTATTGGTGTTTAACACTGCTTTCAACAAGTTTTCAGTTATATACGACATATTCTAGCGAACCAATACTACTGGTCCATATATCCTAACACCAGCAAGTCAGTCGTAATGCCATACCCAGGATCCTGAGTGCTAATGAGGGAAAGCCATTACTTCCATTTTTAAAGTCTTTGGCAGGCACGTAGCTGACTGTACGCAAAATACGCAGCTGCGTACACATTGTCTCCAGTAATTTTAAAAAGTTTAAATCTGCAATATAAACTTGACATGGGGTAGGCGTAATTATAAAACAACCGATTTGACTTGATAAGATTTGACGAAAAAAATGAAATGCAACACATTTTACTTTCTCAAAATTTACTAGAAAATACGTTTATTTAACCATCAAGATCGGTCATATTTTGCTACTGAAATGCTGCCAGAAGTCACCACAGACGATATAGTGGGGAAAAAGATCCAGCGGGAGCATGCCCCCGGACCCCGCTAGCTACGCCCCTGTAGCTGAGGATCCTGAATCTGAGGCAGATGCTATACCACTTCATCACCCTGGGGGTATCACATTGATCACACAAAAACCGACATATGAAGGTTTTGGCATTCATGATTATATAATTCCCATCAAATTGCATATATTTGTAAAGTTAAGATTTTGTTCATGACCTTTCTGCAGAAGCTTCCAGAATGCTAGATCTAATTATGGCGAACAATTGAGATCAAGCTGCTGACCTGAATCTATTCTCATCGCTTGCAATGTCTCCCAATGTTGGTTTTCATGACGAGAACCACAGATCTATCCGGTACACATTATCCTTAATTAAATCCTACCTCAAACTCCTAAACATATATTGACGGCACTCAAAATATTCTTCTTTTGAGAGAGAGATGATTCTTTTGAATACTTATGACACAGAGGTTAGCCCTTTCCTTCATACGACAATTCTGCAGCAGATGACTTTGAACATATTTTGTCCAAAAAAAATGGGAAATCTCTAACATTGAATGGATAACCTATCACTAGAAGTGGAAAACATTGTGGCAAAAGAAGAAATTGCTCGTTTTGAGCAATTTCTTCTTTTGTCACAATGTTTTCGAAAAGCTGTCTGCTGCAGAGGCGTCAGAAAGCGTCTATATGAGGGAAAGGATTAATTGAGTATAAAGAAATTTTGGGCCGACTCATCTTAATCTAAAGACCTGTGGCCTGTTACGCTTCTGTTCTTTCCATTACACATTTTAAATGCATATGAGACTAAAACTGGCATTGTATGTGCCAATCATGCACTAGCACTGCGGAGGTCCAGATAAGGAGGGGGTGAAATTCTCTTTTCCCCACAATATCTTTATCGTTAATATATTTATCAACCAAAACTGGTGTGTTGTGTCAAGACAATTCTTGTGGATACCCACAACACAAGAATTTAAGAACATTTGAAACGCTTATAAGCTAATTAAGGCACTCAAAATGCAGAAAGAACGTTTAACTAGATCTGACCTCAGTTAAAGATATATTGATATATTACTTACAGTGATACTGTATGTACAATCTGATTTTAAAATAAGTAGATGGAGGATACACTTTGATATAAATATCACACCATCTCATAGTGATAAATCACATGTACGCACGAGATAGGGAGGGGCAAGCTGGGTAGCCTTTTCGGAAATAATCTCCTCGAGATCGGCAAACCCCCCTCAAACGAAAGTGTCCCCAAGTCAACACTAGATGTGTATGAGGCCGGTGAACTTACGTGGTGGGACAACATTTCAAAATTTACACACTTTGCATAAACTGACATCGGTAACAATTCATTTAAACCTACATCAAATAGCTCGTGAGACCGTAATAAAGTTCAGTAAGTTATCTTTCAAAATGCAATAATGCAGAATGCACTTACCTGTTGATTAGCCGAAATTTTTATCAGATCTGTCAATCCAGTTATCGAACCTAACCTATTAGCGTAGGGATACCTTATATCCTTATATCCAAAAATAGAACTCACCACGCCTAACGCTCTGCGCTTCCGACAGGTAAAAAGTAGATTCAAAAATAAAATTGTTTGAAAATTGTCAAATCTGTTTTATATTATAATCTGTTTCACTGTCTGAAATAAAAAATGCGGAGAGAGCGACTTAAGAAATATAATTCTTGATAAGGGTGTATTTCAAAATAATTGTTTACGAACTAAACTCGTATCTGAAAAAATACCTGTTTGGGCAATGGAAAGGGACGTAATCAAGGTATAATGTTTTTGTAATGAGTCATAATCGTCTTAGACCGGTTGATGTAAAGTGATATAGTTGTCACATCGCGATAACTTTCGGTTACAATTATTTTGGTAAAATTAGGCAGCAAATCTCCAAACATGCATTAGTATGAGCATAAATTAAGTAGCTGCAAAACAAGTCGGTGCGCGTTAATGTGGTCTACTAGGTATTTGTAGTAAATTATGGCACAGACAATAATCCGGCTCTATAGCTCAGTGGTAGAGCGCCTGTCTAGTAAACAGGAGGTCGGGGGTTCGATCCCCCCTGGAGCCTTTCTTTTTTTTCTTACCAACAGCAACGATGAAACATTATTGATATTTCGTGTTTTTGCGTTTACTGCTTTTGTTGATTAAATTGTTTAAAAGAACTTAATTAACATTGATTAACAACTTTAATACTTTGAAGTAACCATTGTGTTTGTATCGTTTGTTTTCCTTATAATTTCCCCCATAAAGAGGCACCTGCAGTATACGACTTTTGAAAACATTGTGGTAAATAAGAATTTTCTCCATTCATTATAATATGTTCACCTCTTTCTATAGTTAAATTTTCATTATAAATAGAGATTTTCCATGGTGATGCCTTGATGTTGTCATCTGATGCAAATTCGTTGCGTGTGGGAAAGGGTAAAAACATAAAGGTTTCCGGTAGCTCATTCCCAAATATGAGTTCGATCCCCATCTCGATCATTGATTGATTGGGGTTTAACGCCGTTTTTTAACAATTTCTCAGTCATATCACGGCGGCCAGTTCACCTACTCATGTGTTTCCTGGTTTTCTCACACCAGTACTCCACACAACAATCTTCCCAAGCAACTGGCTGCTTTTCCACATAGACTTATGGTCACATAGCCCATTGGTGGAAGACGAATGACGCATGTCGCAATGACTTTTGTCAAACGTCGGAACGAAAGTTGGCCGAGCCGGGATTCGAACTCACAACCCCTGGATTGACAGTCCACTTCGTTACCGACTGAGCTACCGGGACTCGATCATCTCGATCAACATTCTTGTTTAAAGTTTGACAAAAGTCAATCCGACACGCGTCATTCGACTTCCACCAATGGACTAACATTTTGTTATGAAAAGCAGCCTGTCTGGATAGACTGTACTATGGGGGCTGATGGTGGTGTGGGAAATTTAAAGACAGGAAACACATGGGTAGGTGAACTGGCCGCCGTAGTATGTCTGAAATATTGTTGAAAACGACGTTATAAACTAAATAATCAACTAGAACTGTGAGTGAACTCACAAAAAGGATACCCCCCGTCCCGCGCTTACAAGACATATGGACAGACAGACGGACGAACGGACAGATATATTTCTGACCGGGATAATCTTACTTCATGCACATCCTCAGGTTGTGTACTGCAACTGTTTAAAGTTTCATCAGAATCGGTCCAGCCGTTAATGACGAGTTGCGCTTACAAGACATATGGACGGACAGACGGACAGACAGACGAACGGACGCACAGGGTGATTCCTATATACCTATATAACCCCCCCCCCCCCCCACCACCACCACCGAAACTTGTGTGTGGGGGGGTATAATGAATTCGGTTTATAACTTGACGACAATGATATTTTAATATATCGAGGGCTTGGCGTAAAACGGTTGTAACTAAAAATATATTTTGAAAACCCTGGTTTAGGGGCAGTTTTGACCCCTTTGTAAACAATGCAAATTTAGGTGCCATTGCTCAAAACGAGCAATGGCACCTAAATTTCCATTGTTTACCAAGAAAACAGATTTAACGCTAATAAAGACTGTATGGCCAGGTAATCAACCTTGGTAAAAAGAAGTATCAATTTTAGTTACAACCGTTTCACGCCAATCCCTCGATATGTCTGAAATATTGTTGAAAACTAAATCAATGAAAAAGGGAAGACTTCGGTCTATTACTTGACGACAACGATATTTTAATATATGCTTCCAATGTAAATTAACAAATGATTTGATCCTCGTCTGGCGATTTTTGGTCTTATTGCATTCCCTTAGTGCTGGACATAATCCTTTCCCACGTACAACACAATCTACAGCAGACGATTTTTTTTTAAAAAAACATTTGAAAAACTATAGAATATAATTT
Organism: Serripes groenlandicus; assembly: GCA_031761405.1. NCBI lineage: Eukaryota > Metazoa > Mollusca > Bivalvia > Cardiida > Cardiidae > Serripes > Serripes groenlandicus. The sequence goes on from JASEVX010000012.1 coordinate 21,730,425, forward strand.
AAAACGATGTGGCAAAAGGAGAAATTTGCTAATTGTCAGTAATATCTTCTTAAAATTATGGCATCGGTTTGAAAGGTTCGTCTGCTGCACATGCGTAAAAATGCGTCTGAAGGTGGGCAATGATTTACAGGGTATGTGGACCAGAGGGTGTTCATCCATGGCTCACCAGGAATGTATGCAGCCAGAGACGTAACTGGGTGAACATCGAGCATACACCGGTCGGGGCATATTCCGATGGGGGGGAAATTGTGAGATCCTACATATGATGAACTCATTTTGTCATTTTGATTCATACTGAAAAAAAACATACTAGCTATATCCTCATGCATATTTATTCACATTTTCTGACGAAATCAGTCCTTAGCACTCTCAGCCTTCAGTTTTGAATGCATAAGATTAGCATTTTCTGACGAATGGTACGCATTTGGGTACGTACGTATATATGCGTGGTTACGCGCCTGTCAGCAATTGAAGGCTCTGGTGAAACACAGATTCATCTGAGTCTTCAATGTAAGCATGCGCAACACGACCCCAAATTCGTGACGCGGCTCTTATGTATTAATTAACTATTAACCAGTTATGTATTAATTAACTATTAAGTCAACTACTGGAAGACAAGTGGGAAGGAGATAGTGAACTGCTAAAGTCACATAATACATTGGAGTTTTGTATATATATTTTGTCAAACAAAATACATGTTCTATTTTTTCAAGAATACAGTCAAACCTGTTCTAAAGACCACCTTTGTATAGCAGTTCCCTGTCTTAGCAACCACTCTTTTTACAGTTATTCATGTTCTGCACAAATTACCCTGAAAATAAATTGTGAGATGTTTCTTTTGAGTACCCACAACATAGGATTTGGTCGAGTAATAAGAGAAGTATTGTGAGGAAAAGACCTGTTCAGTCCCTCTTATCTAGTCCTATGCCTACATTGCATATGATGAATTTAAATGGTCTTTTTGGTCTGACATACAGAAAACACAAACTAGCAATATATCCACATGCAGATTTATTTACATTTTCGGACAATATCAACCCTCACCACTCTCAGCCTTAAGTTTCTTATACTTGTTTTTAATCCTTTCTGACGAATTCTCCTCATTGGCGTACGTGCGCATTGTCAGGATATGCGCCTGCAATTACATGGGAAGAAAGTTGTGGTGTGGAGAATTGTTGCCAAAAAGCAAGGAAAGACATGTTAAGTGAACTGGTCGCTCTGATATTACTGAATATCCATCGGTAAGTAGCGGTGCGGTGATTAACTCCAAGCAAGAGAAAAACTAAATCCCCAATCCAGTTTAAGATAACGAGTTGGAAGTATTGTCTCAAGGAATTGTTGCTAAACTTTGCGTGAATGGGAGCAGTCAGTTGCTTGAAACTGCTTTGTAGTAAACGCATTGGTATCTATATGAATTGGCCCCTTTGGTGACAAGTGTTTAAAGAACCCACACGCAACCACAATCCGATATGTATTATTGTTTTAGGTTAAAATTTCAGGATCGGAGATAACTCTTGTTACTACTTACCTAAAAATAATATGGAGTTACCTCTCCTCACATATAAAATGCTTGATTGTGCAATGAAAAAGTCCTTCGAAAATATTGTCAGAAAAAAAAGTTAAATTACTTTTCTTTTAAATAATATTGAGCAATATTTCACGTTTATTGATTCCTTTATAATTTATCTTACAAACGTTACAAATAGTATTATTCGTAGTATTGCTGTTGGTGATGATGATGATGATGATGTTGTTGTTGCTGCTGCTGTTGTTTTCTAAGCATATACCTTCGCCACGGATTTAAGTGCATTAACCATCCCTTTACCTGCATGGCTTGTGAAGCATTTAAAGCAGACGAGTTTAAAACGAGCAAGATTTCCCCCTATTTCCAAAAGCGTTTTCAATTCTGTATTAATTATAATATGAAATTTACCAGATGTACCAAAATTAAATTTAAGCCAAGATAAATGTGTACACATTTCGTTAATTGTTTATAAATACCCTAATGTATAGGTATGAATATAACATTTATAAATGTATAAACAAATGTTTTCATTTCAACATTCCTAACGTTTTCAACTAAGGCTGTTGACTGTGATTTCAACATACCAAACATGTTAAGTAAATTTAAGTATGAACCGTTCTTGTATGTACTAAAACTAGAAACGTCCGTTTGTGTATAAGTATATTTCCAATATTTGCGATTTTATATTGAGACTAGCTAACCCGGCACAACGTGAACATCCTCTACCAAATTGGTTGTATGTGGGAAACGGTTTAGCTGTTGAACATGTATTTAAATGTTGAACTCTGTTAGATATTTGTATTCCTTTTAAATTGTTTATGTAAATCGTCATACATGTGTATTATAAGATAAAGGTGTCAGACCAAATGGAAAAATCTTTGTCTCACTTAGTTAAATTGTGCGTACTTCAAATTACCTCCCTTTAAGTACTACCAGGATTTTTTTCTTGTGATTCGTATGAATAGGTTTGATAAACATTAACATTTCAACTAGACGGCAAAATTTATCTTTAAACAGATATTTCTGTGGTTTATATATGTTCATGTCTGCACTTTGCGATGACAATTGTGAAAACGAAAATCTACAGTGGGAAACGGTTAGCTGTTGAACATGTATTTAAATGTTAAATTCGGTTAAATATTTGTATTCCCTTTAAATTGTTTATTTAAATCGTCATATATGTGTATTATTAGACAAAGGTGTCAGACCAAATGGGAAAAATATTTGCTGCACTAAGTTAAAGTGTGCGTATATACTTCAAATTACCTCCCTTTAAGTACTACCAGGATTTTTTTCTTGTGATTCGTATGAATAAGTTTGATAAACATTAATATTTCAACTTGACGGCAAAATTTAACTTGAAACAGATATTTCTGTGGTTTATATATATATATATGTTCATGTCTTCGCTTCTTTATCACTGCGTACTATATGCCAGCATGTAAGGAACCAGATTACATTTACCGCGCGCCTCTCTTGTTTATGGTTCCCGGTTTAACATACTATCAAACTAATAAAGCGTCTGAGGCGGGTAACCAATTCAGTTTTACTGCTTAGACTAGATACAGTATGAATTTCACTTAAATAAGAATGTACATACATTCAATTAATATACTGGCCTTTGTCTTTTGTTTTTAATTTGTAAGTAAGGTTATCCATTCAATTAATGAGATTTTCTTCTTTTTTGGACAAAATATGTTATCTGGTGCAGAATGTTCGTATGAAGGAACGGTCAAGCCTTCCTTACATGTATGCAGACCCCTTTTTGACAAATCTACAGCAGACACATTTTTGAAACGTGACAAAGTGAGAAATAGTTCGTAATGAGCAGTTTCTCCTTTTGTCACCATGTTTTCAACTACTTGTTCATTAATTTACTATTTTTTCATTTATACAAATTTTGAATTTGTTTGCTAAATCATTCTCAGAGTCGTCTGGCGCAGATTTCGAGGGCTTGGCGTGAAACAGTTGTATCTAAAATTGGTATTTTTTTACCAAGGTTAATCACCTCACCATAAAGTCTTTATAAGCGTTAAATCACTTTTCTTGGTAAACAATGTAAATTTAGGTGCCATTGCTCGTTCTGAGCAATGGCACCTAAATTTGCATTGTTTACAAAAGGGTCAAAATTGCCCCTAAACCAGGGTTTTCAAAATAGGTTTTAAGTTACAACCGTTTCACGCCAAGCCCTCGATTTGTTGTATGTGGGAAGGAGTTGTAAGATTGCAAAAAAGTTTCTGCTTATAAGCGGAAAAACTAATATTATCAAATATTATTATTATAAGTAAATTCCTCTGTAAATAAAACACGCCAATACCTAGCTCCATAAATAAACGAATATATCAAAGGACAGTTGTTTGTATCTTGATAAATTATGCAACTGCAGAATGCAAACTTTTTTAAGCCGATTAGCTTACAAATGTGCACATAGAAATAGATATACATAGACTACATGCATGTATACTTTATTTTACCCTTTAATTGATTTAGAAAGAAACATTATTTATATTAAATATTTATTTATTGTATTTTTACGCACGGTCTGCAGCAGACGACTCTTACTGAAACAGAAGGTGGTGGGGGCTATTTAACACTTCCCCTCATGAAAGCATCTTGGTAAAAATATATAAAAATAATCTCCATAAATGAGAGTTGAACAGCTTGAGGTAAAAGGAGAAATTATTCATTATGAGCAATTTTTCCGTTTTGCCACGATGTTTTCAAAAGTCGTCTGAAACAAATGCGTCACAAGGTGTTCGCAAGTGGGAAAGGTTTAAAACGAAATATTTCTTAAATTGTCACAATATTATTTCATTAGTTCAATAAATCAAATTATTTAAGGTTTTTTATAGCTTTTTGTGTCATAAACTTTCAAAAGCAGACGACTAAAGATTGAAGTACCATAACAGGTAAAAAGATGAAATCGGCTACTGAATCTAGGTGACCCTACTGGTATAACCTGTCAAAGTCCGAGAGACAGCGGTCAAATATTTACATTGTGAATGGGTAGGAGACATCCCTTCACCTCACTACAACTTTCCCGCGTCAACTAGGCTATTTATATTGGGAAATAAGATCTACACTAGACATTAAGAAAGCTCTGGCCTTGCAATGGCTATTCTTTAATAAGGTTTTATGTTATTACATAACACGTTATCGGGAGAATAAATGTAAGGCAATAACATGTTCATACACACATCGGATTTGGCATAGTCTATCAACTGGTGAAGTGTCTCTTACTGCTAGGTAAGGAAGGAATGTGACCTAATTAATATTCATAAGTAAGTGTATAGAAACAGAGTAGTGATACACATGAAATAAAGTTGTGTAGAAAGTCCATATTGGATTATTATTGTGTACTTTTGTTTACTTCATTCGCACAAATGAAACGATCAAAACGTCGGTCCTAAAGTTGCTCGGAATTATAAATGGACGCACCGTCCATTATAACTCAAGTTTCGCGGGATGACGAACAACTCAACACATTTCCGCCATCGGAAAAAGGTAATCTCTTTTACACAGTAGACATCAAAATGGCGTATAAGTTTGTGTAAATAAACCTCCGCTGTACAATGTAGTTCCACATCTGCAATGTTTACATCGGTTTATTTCACATTATATGCTACGGAAATGAACGCATTTGCGTAATATTTCACAATGTTTTTAAAAATATGCTAAAACAGTAATGAAACTTGTTTTGTTTACATGATTATATCGATTTATTTACATGTGGTTACTTAGCGGTCAAGGTCACAGATTTATGTAGTGGACCTATTTTTCAATAAAATAAATCGGTTAAACCTATTGTCCCTAACTACATGCCGACGATTTTCCTCGTTTCCAGTTCATCTAACAATATCTAGACCATTTATCTCTTTAGGAAATGCATTCATAAACACTTCAAATGACATTAACCATAGTTGAGAATAATTTGCCAAGTAAACACAAGTTGCTCTGAAAGAATTTGGCAACATTCCATAAAAAGTTACGTTTAAACGTTGGCTGATTCGCAGTAGTTTACATGTTTGGCGGAATGTTTCTTGAACAATTTAATAATTATTGTTTCATTGGTGGATATTAAACACATAAATTTGACCCTACAGAGAAATCTACATCGCAAATATTTGATCAACACCCAGGGAAACTTGTTTGAATGAACCAATGTCGAGCAGAATGTGTCGCTTATATCATGTTCAAATCATAAACATCCGAAATTGAGCTTGGATTTTGGATTCCTCAATAAATAATGTTTCTTTTGTATGTACGTGGGAAAGGCCCTTAGGGTGCTACGATTGAACATTAACAGAATGTCTTTGCAGCCATTAATGTTTTAGATACAGTACTCACTGTACATACTACATAGCCTTCGTAGATTCATAAATGTTCACTATTATATAAAGTCATGAATCTTAACCCTATCCTACACCTAGTGGGCCACTATTAAATACGTTTTAGTTGTCCAAGCCAACACCCAACAAATCTGCAGCCATTTTGTCAAAGATATAAAAATGATAGTATTATATATTTGATAAGAGTTGAAAATGTGTTGATAATAAAGAAATTGTTCATTATGACCACTTTCTCCTTTTTCAAAAACTTGTCTGCTGCAGATTGAGGCATTTAAAATATGTGTCTGTATCGTAGACTAGGGTACTCACTAAACTTCGATTAAATATTAAGTTCATTATTCTCACACCTTTTCTTGGTGAGAAAGCAGTCACCTGGGCAGTATTGAAATATTTTCTGACATGTATGTCTAAAGATTTATTTAGTCTTTGGCAGCGTGGTGCTTTGTGAATGCTAAGGGCCATAATATGCTCTCAAACTTTGGAGACGTAATAATCAAAGGAAGACTGTTCAACTAGGTGATTTAACCTTAATACATCCCACTTCTGATTTAATACTGCCACTAAACCACCTACAACATAAAGGGATAGGCAAATTATAATGCCTTAAACATTCCACTTCAAACCTGGTTTTTCAATTCAAGCAATAAATTTAATAATTCATGTTGACATCGTGCACCCTCTACAAAAGCTCCTCTATGCCTACCACCATTGACTGGCACCAGCTTAGTTAATTCTTAAATACATGTACATGTAGTTAACTTTTAACTTATTTATTTTACATTGATTGCAAAGTCCATCAATCTTTTTAGTGGATGCATGTTAATTAATATCAAACTTTAAAAAACAAGTAATCTCGGGTCATAACATTTAAGGTAAAATCTTGCTTATTTTAATGTTTATCTTGCTATTGCTACCTGAAAGATGAATTTGCTACCTACTTTAAAGCAGGTAGCAAGTACTTTCAAACCCTGTTAATATGCATCCACTAAAACCGTTAATGGACTTCTTATTGTCTGGTGTAATCATGTACTTTGTAAACCAATCGCCTTGACATTTTGTTTCTTTGATCAAATTAATAAAATATTATACTTACTAATAGTTTATAATTATATTTGATTATGCACAGATAGGAACAGAATCATTGAGCGAAAACAAAACTGGGCCATTTTCTTTTTTCATGTAACAAGTTTTTTTGCTACTGACATTTTTGGCAGGTAGCAAGTTCCCCATTTTATGTAGCAAATTTGCTACTTGCTACTGCTACTTAAAGTACTTTCCAACCCTGGCATTATGCACACTCTTTGTCTTTCCCAGTTACAAATGATCACATTTTGTTACGTATCTTCTATTTTTTTTAGACGGCATCACACTTTTAATCCCCCTTACGGCAGTTATGATCGCGTGCCCTTGGTCAAGGCACATTTCCTAGCCTAGTACTGGTTTGTTTACCCATATATCATGAATAAATGAACTGGTGCCATGATGTTACTGAAAAAAACATTGAATTAATAAATAAACCTTCTAGGGCTTGGACAGGTATCAAGGTAATGACACTAGCAGGAATTGGTCTGATGGATAGGAATGAAATAGGAGGAAATATCAAAACTATTAGAATCAAAATCATTCTTTCAGAAAAAATGAATAAACATTATATGCCACCGTTTCAGTGATTCATCATTGTAACTGAGGTCGACACAGAATCTGGACGGATAGTTGTATATTATTACTTTTTTTTTATTAGGTCGATTTGGTCTGAAATTCACAAAGAATTTATCCATTCAAATATTTTCTAATTAGTAAATAGTTAAATTTCTCTGACCCATAAGAAATTTGTAACATGAGGATCAGTTTCTATATCATGAAGTTTTGTACATGAATAAGTTCCATTCATGAGCTATAGTATATATATATATATCTAAACCAAGAAAGAGGAAACTATCTCTGAAATGTTTTTCTATTGTCCCCTTTATTTTTGCTGTGTAATTTCATGTCACAAAGCTTAGTTGACAACAGATGGATTAATTTTTACTTCAAGCACTTTTCAACATTAACCCTTTCCCAGATACAGACAATTTCTGATGCCTTTGCAGCAGACGTCTTTCGAAAACTGTGGCAAAAGGAGTAATTGTTCATGGTTGACCAAATATTTTCAAAGTCAACTGCTGTAGAGGTGTTTTATACATGTAGGAAAAGGTTGAGGATTGCAACAATAGTATACATACATTTTCATGATGTAACTATGACACCTTTGATTTTGAATCATGAGCTCATCTGAGCATGAAGTGCAGGCAGGATGAGCTATCATCATCAGTCACTGTCGGCTGCATTGTCATCTGGCCTTTCTCGGATTCTCCTTTTTAACCAATGGACCTATTTCAAAATCATTTCACTGCAATGTTCCATAGGTGCACTGTCAGTCTGTGGTCCGCTTCCTAATCTGCAAATTGACTTGGATTTAAAACAAAGTACTGGTCTGATTTGCAGTCATTGAAATAACCCACAAGTCTGATGCCTGGGGCCTGCACTTTTTGTCTCGGACCTTCAACTTGTGTAAGTTGATAAGCCTGCAGGGCCTGTGGATTTTAAATACTTGTCAAAAGTTGAGAAAAGTTGTGAATGTCAACAGTTAGTTACTGTTACTCAAGTGCTCGTTTTGTTTAGTATAAAATTCGAGGGCTTGGTGTGAAACGGTTGTGACTAAAATTGGTATTTGTTTACCAAGGTTAATCACCTCGCCATAAGGTCTTCATAAGTGTTAAACATTTTTCTTGGTAAACAATGGAAATTTAAGTGCCATTGCTCATTTTGAGCAATGGCATTGAGCAATGGCACCTAAATTTGCATTGTTTACAAAGGGGTAAAAATTTCCCCTATTAAAACCATTGTTTTCAAAAAGGTTTTTAGTTCCAACAGTTTAACGCCAAGCCCTCACAATATTGGAGATGCAGATTTGGACTGGATGGTAGTATAGAATAGATTTCATATAAATTCAATGTTCCTGTCATATATATGAGAGAATAAATAAAAGAAAATTTCCCATATTTTTTAATTAATTAAAAAACAAGTTAGTCTGAGTCTGGCCTTTGCATTTTAGTGAGGGTCTGTACTCTTGAAAAGAATTTGTGTAGACTGGATTTTACAATGATTATACACATATGTAATTGTTCCATGGGTCACTCTTCCAAGATTGTTAAAATTATTCTGTTCTGTTGGAAAATATGGATTGGATCAAGCCAGGGGCACAATGTTTCATGGGTCACTCTCCCAAGACAGTTCAAATTGTGATCTGTTGGAAAATATGGATCATGCCAGGGGCTGGGCTTGTTTTTATGTATTATGAATATATAGTAAAATCCTGAAAAATAATCCTGTCCAAAAGAATAGGCCAGATTTGGAAATAATTTGGTACAAAATTTAATGTTCCTTGCCCTAGTTGGGTGACCCTATACAGAGATTGTTAAAATAATTCATATGCATTGAAACCGTGTCTGCCATGACCTGTTTAACTTAAAATACTAAATGTGTAAGCCTTGCCCACATACAGATTATACTTTAATTTACCCTTTTCACAACAATTCTGAGTTGACACATTTGAAAAAAAAATGCACAAATATGGAAAATCTTCTAAATGAAAGTTTAGTTATAAACTAGATAAGAAGAATAGAAAATTGTGATGAGTTCATTTCTAGTCCTCCAAGGATATTTCAAGAAAACTTGTTAGATACAATTTTAGGAAAAGGGTTTACCATGCTAAGGGACAAGAAATGTATTTACAATTTTTAGTCTAGATCCATGTATTATGCCTTAGTATTTGTAAAGGAGAGTGTCTGATTTCAGTGAGCCCTGTACTAAATTGAATAGATTATTTATATACGTGGCATATGGAGATTGTCCCTGATCTGAAATCCGACATCCAAAACCCCCAGTCTCTTTAACCCTTTCCCTCATATAGACGCTTTCTGACGCCTCTGCAGCAGACAGCTTTTTGAAAACATAGTGACAAAAGAAGAAATTGCTCAAAATGAGCAATTTCTCCTTTTGCAGCAATGTTTTCCACTTTTAGACATATGTTATCCATTCAATTGTAGAGATTTTCTATTTGTTGGCAAAATATGTTCAAAGTCGACTGCTGCAGAATTGTCGTATAAGGGACAGGGTTAAGTTTTAAGACTTAAGTACACAGATATGTAATCTGCTTTTAAACACCTTTACAATTTTCACACATACAATAAATCTTGAGCAGACAGGTGAAAATCTGTATTAAGATACAACAAGAAAAAGTTGATGCAAGGCATCAATGTCGCCGGAAAAGACTGCATTGATTTATTTATGTATTCTTGACTTTCCTTAGTCTATTCAAACATTAGGATCGTAGTAATGAAAACATTTGCTTATAAATTTTATATACATACCTATACATTAGGGTATCTCTAAAAAATTAACGAAATGTGTACACATTTATCTGGCTTAAATTTAATTTTGCTGTTGTTACTTATTTAAATAATAGTATTCATTCATATAATTTCAATGTTTGTCAATCTTATTCGAATCACAAGGTAAATATCCTGGTATTGCTTTAAAGGGAGGTAATTTGAAGAAAACAAAAGTCTTCAAAAGGAGAAATATATCAGCATTACCGTCTACAGTTTAAATTGTTCTATTGTTTGTGGATTTAAAAATGTTCTTTTTTTCTTATTTCTACATGTACAACGAAATATTGCGGCTTCTCTTTGACGCTTTGCGTCAAACATTCGTCTTGTACTTGTCTAAAATAAAATAATATCTCTCGCTTTTTCATATCGAAATGCGCATGCGCGAAAATCGATGTTAAAGGTCACGAAACTACACAACAGAATAGGGTCTATATTTAGCTTAGAAACAGTTCCTACTTTAGATATTCATGGATTAACATTATTAAATGAATTCTACACAAATCAAGACATCTCTTTGAACATGAAAAAAAGGAGAATCCGAAATTGACCTCAATGATGACACATAAGAGTCTGCATTAGGGGGTGTTGGTTCAAGTCTTGAAGGGACCACTTTTGTCTTCGTAAATAAGACAAAAAACTTAAATGCGAGTGAAATAAAAAAAACTGCAAACATTAAAAAATCGGAATATTTATTTCATTTTAGATGTGTCATTTATTAGTGTTCGTAAACAACCACAATTGTAATATGTTCAAATCATCTAGATTTGTTTCTTTCTAATAATAAGCCGCCCTCCCATGTGATTTCCGAAAAGCTATTAAAAATAGAAGTCGCGGGCTTCTGCCCGGCGACTAATAAAAAGTATGAATATTGAACAGAGTTTAAAACGAGATGGATTGATTTGGCAAAAGGAGAATCTATTAATATGACAATATTATGAGCAAACTTAATTTTACTCCTTTTGCCAAAGTGTTTTCAAGAATCATCTGTAGCAGATTCATCTGCTTGTAAGGCATTTATTAACCCTTTCCAATGTTCAGACACATTTTGAAACAAATGTCAGCAGATGTAATGAGTAATAAAATAAAAAAATATTACGATTATTCTACTTTTAATACTTGGTAATTAACCTTTTCCCACATACTGCAGCAGACGACTCTGAAAACATATACACACAAAAACAAAAATGTATTTTTTTTCTATAAATGAGTTTATCATTATTAAAGTGAGTAGAAAACATTGTTGCAAAAGGAAAAATTGCTTGTTTTGAGCAATTTGCGCTATTGTCACAATGTTTTCAAAAGACATCTGCTTCAGAGGCGTCAGAAAGCATCTGTATGTGGGAAAGGGTTAAATTAAAAGCTCTGGGTTCAGTATTTTTCCTTAATTTTTTCTCAAATTTGGCAGATCTGCTGTATGTGGTACAGTGTTTAGTGATTGCTGTGTCCAAAGCCAGATTTCAATCAAACTCTTAAAATGTTTGCAAATTTTGTGTAGAACCCTGATTGCTGCAGCATCAGAGAGGCGACGCGTGACACAAAGCATACTGTCTGCGAAATTAGCAGTGGTCCCTGCCAATAACTTTTGCCCAGTGAAAAATTTGCTTTGGCCAGTGTAAATTTACACGTTATTATAACATGACCAAACACTGAAGATTTTCGGACCAGTGAATTTTAAAAGTTAATTTCATTGATTGAGCATAGCCATTACTGAACTCTAAATACTCTCTACTTGAAAGTGTCAAATGCAGAAGTTGGAAAATGCCTAGTTTTTCTTGGGAGATGGTTAACTGCCAAAATAAGTACATGTGCCAAGCCTAATAGATTTTTGCTCAGTGAAGATTTACATTTTTTCTCCAGTTTCCCTTAGATCTTTCTGAACCCTTTCCCACATGCAGACACAATCTTGTGCAAATGCATCATCCATCAGGTCTATGTTTTTCTAAAACATTGTGTAAAGAAGAGAAATTGTAATTTTTTGGCTTTTGCAAGAATTTTTTCCACTGGATACACCAAAGATAATTATTATACATATGCTTTCATTTATGTTGATTTTGTATACATTTGCTTGATTTTTTTTTCGAAGTTGCAGATTTGTTGTTTCTGTGAATGGATAAAGTGAAATAACAGTTGAATAAAGATATTCTGTTAAAAGTAATGAATGCATATACCACCTTTTCACAATCACATTATATTTTAATTCTGTCTTGGAAGAAACAGATTATAAAGTCCCTTTCATCAAATCTTTCTTCAATTAAAAAGTTACTTAATTTATCTGATTGGGAAGAAAGAAAGGGTTGCCTGATGATTGGTTCCACAAAAGAGGTTATCTAAATGTCTCCGTGGTAATTGCAACTTTTCTTGAAAACTATTTTTGAAAGACTAACTCTTCCCTCGTTGAATTTGACAGAGGTGATGCCTTCATTAGCTGCAAGTTATTTTGAAAGCATTGTTGAAAAAGGAGTCATTGCTAAACAAAAAGTCTCCTTTTCCCAAAATGCAGAACTCTAAATAAGGTGCTTATTTCACGTTCTTAAATCCTTAAATAGTAAGAAACATGGAAAAATAGAAATTTTCAATCTGGATAATGATTCTTTCCCTGCAATTTAAAAGTTAGGCAAGGCAAAGGGTTAACTTTCTAAATTCTCATAATTACAGGGCTTGAATGGCCTTCAGTTTCAGCCAATTTATTGTTATTGTTTCTAAAGACAAAAATGCGATGAAGAGGACAGATGAATTAGAATATAATATAATATATGGAATACTGGGGACTAAACTAGTTCTGATATAATGAAGATTGGAAAACCCTCAGCCCATATACATCAAATCAGTGCAGCAGAAGACTTTAAAAACATTCAATATGGTCCTTACCTTCCCTTTCCCACATGTACAACAAATCTGCAGCAGACGACATTGAAAGCATACCCATACAAATTAGGAAACTTCCTTTAAACGAAAGTACAATAGTCGAATCGAGTTGAAAACATGGTGACTAAAGGAGAAATTGCTCGTCTTGCTTTTAAAGGGTTAAAGAAATGAGTTATTATTCACCACATTTTGATGCATATTATGCAGCAGATGCTTTTGAAAGCATATCAAAAGGAGAAATTATTCAGTCATCATTAGCAATTTCCCCTTTTGCATTGATCAATCTATTCAACCTAGTTTTAACCCTTTTCCTTCATATAGATGCTTTCTGATGCCTCTGCAGCAGACAGCTTTTTGAAAACATGGGGACAAAAGAAGAAATTGCTCAAAACAATGTTTTCCAGGACCACTTTTAGTCATAGGTTATCCATTCAATTATAGAGATTTTATATTTTTCGACAAAATTTGTTCAAAGTCGTCTGCTGCAGAATTGTCGTATGTGGGAAAGGGTTAAATGAATTTGATAAACTTGTTCTCATGTAACTTTGAGTCTAATTGAAAATGTTCCCTTCAGTGTCCAGGGCCTTTTTTCCAGAAATTGGGAAGAGGCCTTAGCCTTTCATTTTGGGAAATTTAAGCGCGATTTTTTGCCAAATTGGGAAAAATTAGACATATAACATGTGGCTATATAAAATTAAAATAGTCCTTTTTACAATAACTTAAGACTTTTGCTTTATATAATGCAATTAAACAATCATATTAAACAAGACAAATATTCTGTTAATAGTGTATTCCACTGCACTTCACTTAAAAAAAGATTTTTTTTTTTTTTAGATTTTGGGAAATATTTTTTTCCAATTGGGAAAAAACCAACGTTTTTCCAATTGGGAAGACACCGTTTAACGGCGTCACTCATATAAGGTAAAAAGGCCCTGGTGTCTATTGTCTATTGTAATGCTCGCCAAATAGTTAATTCTGCATGGCGAGGGTAAATAAAACCAAATAGTTAGTTAGTGTCTATTGATTGTAGGGCAGGTCTTTATGCAACAACTTTGAACCATTATACATGACTGTATTATAATAATTTACCCTTTCCCTCATATAGACGCTTTCTGACGCCTTTGCAGCAGCCTTTGTAGCAGACAGCTTTTTGAAAACATGGTGACAAAAGAAGAAATTGCACAAAATGTGCAATTTCTCCTTTTGCCACAATGTTTTCCACTTCTTGTCATAGGTAATATCCATTGAATTATGGATATTTTCCATTTTTTGACAAAATACGTTTAAAAGTCGTCTGCTGCAAAATTGTCGTATGAGGGAAAGGGTTAATAAATATAGTGTCAAATAGTGGTTTAGCCGATATGATATGACTTTAACCTTTTGTCACATACCAGTTTTCTGACACCTCTGCATCAGATAACTTTTGAAAACATTGTGGTAAAAGGAGAAATTGCTAAATTTCTTCCCTTGCAACAATGTTTTCAACACCATTAAAATTAATGCTTTCAAAGTCGTCTGCTGCAGAGTTGGTGTATGTTTAAAAGAGTTTATCTGCTGGGAAACTCAATTTGATACTTATTTAGATATAGTTTGGGGGGGTAATGATAGGAAAAATTGAGATTGAATGGGTTCTAAAGCCGGTTTCAACAATTTTTCAGTCATATCACTGTAGCCAGTTCCCCTAGTCCTTCCCATATGTTTCCTGGCTTTCTCAAACCATTATTTTAAAGCAACTGGCTACTTTTCCACATACATTGAAGACTATTTGTCAAACAAGAATGACATAATCATGTCACATTGACGTTTGTCCAATATCAGAAAGAATGTAGGGCAAGCTTGGGTTTAAACTTGCAAGCGTTAGCCCTAGATAACCGTTCTGCATCCCTATTGACTGAGCTACAGAGGCTCAGCGATATGAGAAGGAGAAATCTAGTGCTCATTTTGAGAGAAAAAAAATACTAGCAGTTATGTGAAATGTTATGTTATCATAAAGTTAAAACTTATTTCAAATGTATAAGTCAATCCTTTACATCATCCGATATACCGGTACTCATATTGGATAGGACGAAGGTAACATTGTAGATTGAAAACATAATTTTGGTTTTGACATCATTTGACTGTAGAAAAGAATGGATAACCAAGAAAAATACTAGTAAATCTCTGACAAAAAAAAGAACGTTGTTTTCAAAAGACACAGAGCAGCTTTTTTTCTAACCCAAATTGTTGCCGAAAATGGGCCCATGATTCACAATCAAAAGACTACTATTTTTTTCCACAAAACCTGCCTTTTATCACATTTTACTTATCACTTACAATTTTCACAATTGAAAGGGCCCTGGCCCTGGTCACACAACAGTGAGAACAAACTATGTAGAGGACTGGTGTCATAAAACTCCTGTTTGGACAGAAGTGTTAGATATTATGAGGTTATGACATGTGTTTTATGATCAATGTCTACTTTCATTTACCCTTTTCCACATGTATACAGATGCTTCCTGGTGCTTCTGCAGCAGCTGTTTTATGGATTAGTGTGCCTCAGAAAGCCTCTGTATGTGGGAAAGCGTTAACTCAAAACCAATAAAATATAAACAATAAACCAAAATCCGCACACACACATGTAACAGATGATGGATTTAGTGTAATATTGCGATGAGAGATAAGTGTTAGATCACATGTCCATAACTTGTGTCGTAAATGTGTGTAATACATACATACAGCATAATGATCCATTGGTCGTGTCATTGGGAAACCAACCTTCAGTAAGATATTTGCTTGTTTTAACCCTTTCCTACAGGTCTGCAGACGCATTTTGGCGTAATAGCAGCAGACGACTTTTGAAAACATTGTGGCAAATAAAAATATTGAAATTCTATTTATGTAAAACTAAATTATTGAGAATAGTGTTACAAATATTGGCAAAAGGACAAATTGCTCATTTATAATAATTATGCAATTTATTCTTTTACCTCAATGATTTCAAAAGATTGCAGCAACGTCAATTGCGACAGTGTCACAAATTGTTTAATGTATAATGTGGGAAAGGGTTTATTTTATGAATATAAATTATGTAATAAAAATGTCTTGATATGTCAGTATGGTGTCCAGCATCTGGTACATCTTAGTGTTAATTATGAATATCTATGGACTAATGGAGTAGAACTATTCTCAATATGTGCTCTGATTTCAAGGTCTGGTCACTAATTGATAAGTAGGTGCTACTTTACTTTGATGTTTAACCCTTGACTAAAAGTGGAAAACATTGTGGCAAAAGGAGAAATTGCACGTTTTGTGCAATTTCTTCTTTTGTCACTATGTTTTCAAAAAGCTGTCTGCTGCAGAGGCGTCAGAAAGCGACTATATGAGGGAAAGGGTTAATGGTTGTATAAGAAAAGGCAGTAAAATGCAGGAACTATAACTGAGCAATGAGATCATTTATTAGTTAATCAATTTTATGTAGTAAAAGATGCAAGAAAGAGAATGATTGGAAAGAAGTTTTTAGGAGGAGTCATGGGACCAAATTGTCACATGTCTCTTTAAAATAAATTAGTAGAAAGATAGTTAGAATTCTGCTCGCCAAATGACTTTATGCCGAAAGGCGAGGAGGGTAAACAACCCCAGATAAGTTGAAGTAGTTGGATTTCAGGAACTTTTGGCTACGGGCATAGATTATGAATGAAATTAAAGAATTAATTTAAGAAATCTAGACAAACCATCGAAACTCAAGACTTCAGAACTTTTGCCTTAAAAGTTATTGTGAAATTAAAATGTTTATATATAAAAGTTATATAGAATAAGAAGATGGACAGAATGATACTTAAATGAAAATAAATACGGTGTTGTGAATTAGCGAAAGGTTGTTCAACTTGTTGTTCATAAATGTTTCCAGCATTTCATAGAACTTTATAAGATGAGTGTTTATTAGTTCCCATCAACTTCCTCCCTTTTCCACTATGATCTTGAAAGTCATCAGCTGTTAACCCTTTCCCTCATACGACAATTCTGCAGCAGACGACTTTGAACTTATTTTGTCAAAACATAGGTTATCCATTCAACTCTCCATAGTTGAATGGATAACCTATGACAAAAAGTGGAAAACATTGTGGCAAAAGGAGAAATTGCACGTTTTGTGCAATTTCTTCTTTTGTCACTATGTTTTCAAAAGGCCGTCTGCTGCAGAGGCGTCAGAAAGCGTCTATATGAGGGAAAGGGTTAAGGCCACAATTGTTGTCTGGATCAGGTTTTTTAGCTCACCTGAGCTTTGCTCAAGGTGAGTTATTGTGATCGCCTTTTGTCCGTCGTGCGTCGTGCGTCAACTTCTTCTCCTCAGTAACCAGTGGGTCAATTTGGATGAAACTTCACAGAAAGCATCCTCTCAATGACCTCACCAGAATTCCTTCAAATTTTTGGGATCCATGCAAAATTCTGGTTTCCATGGCAACGAAACTGAAAAAACTTCAAAATTCTTCTTCTCCCAAACTGGTTGGCAGATTTTCAAATAATTTTGTAGAAATGTTCCTTAGATGACCCTCTATCAGATTCCTTCAAGCCATGTTGATTGGTCGAAAAAAATGGCCGCCAGGGGGGGCGGGGCTATTTTGCCTTATATGGCTATAGTGAACACTTAAAAAATCTTCTCCTCCGAAAGTGTCAGGCCGATTTTCAAATAATTTTGTAGAAATGTTCCTTGGGTGACCCTCTATCAGATTCCTTCAAGCCATGTTGATTGGTTGAAAAACATGGCCGCCAGGGCGGGGCTATTTTGCCTTATATGGCTATAGTGCAAACTTAAAAAATCTTCTCCTCCAAAAGTGTCAGGCCGATTTTCAAATAATTTTTTAGAAATGTTCCTTGGGTGACCCTCTATCAGATTCCTTCAAGCCATGTTGATTGGTCAAAAAACATGGCCGCCAGGGGGCGGGGCTATTTTGCCTTTTATGGCTATAGTGAACACTTAAAAAATCTTCTCCTCCATAAGTGTCGGGCCGATTTTTAAATAATTTTGTAGAAATGTTCCTTGGGTGACCCTCTATCAGATTCCTGCAAGCCATGTTGATTGGTCGAAAAACTTGGCTGCCAGGGGGCGGGGCTATTTTGCCTTATATGGCCAAAGTGAAAACTTAAAACATCTTCTCCTCCGAAAGTGTGTGGCTGATTTTCAAATAATTTTGTAAAAACGTTCCTTGGATGACCCTCTATCAGATTCCTTCAAGCCATGTTGATTGGTCGAAAAACATGGCCGCCAGGGGGGCGGGGCTATTTTGCCTTATATGGCTATAGTGAAAACTTAAAAAATCTTCTTCTCCGAAAGTGTCAGACCGATTTTCAAATAATTTTGTAGAAATGTTCCTTGGATGACCCACTTTCAGATTCCTTCAAGCCATGTTGATTGGTAAAAAAACATGGCCGCCAGTGGGCAGGGCTATTTTGCCTTATATGGCTATAGTGAAAACTTAAAACATCTTCTCCTCCAAAAGTGTCTGGCCGATTTTCAAATAATTTTGTAGAAATGTTCCTAGGGTGACCCTCTATCAGATTCCTTCAATCCAAGTTGATTGGTCGGAAACTATGGCTGCCAGGGGGCGGGGCTTATATAGCTAAAGTGAAAAAAAAATATTAGGTGAGCGATTCCAGGGCCATCATGGCCCTCTTGTTTAGTGTTTTACGCCGCTTTCAAAAGATTTTCAGTTATATCATGGTGCTTTCTGGGTAAATTACCAGTACTACTGGTCCATTACTATTAACCCCACAACCCTGAGCGCCAAAGAGGGCAGCCATTACTTCCATTTTTAAAGTCTTTCATGTTTGGTACATGTTTGACTCGACCAGGGATCAAACCTGTGACCTATGCACCAGAGCCGGACACTTTGTCTGTATCAGGTTAAACTGTTAATGATAAGATGAGTTTTCTCATGGTATGTCCAATACACAGTGGATAGTCATGCTACATTTATATTATCATATTTTCTTAACCTTATAGATATACATTCATAAATGTAACATAGTGGACTCATTTTATGTGCCTATAGAATATTGTATACAGTACACACTCATGTATAATGTATCATTAGATATTCCTGACATAATTATTATAAAGGGACGCTCGTCCCTAGCTTCTCCACTTAGTGCCATGTTGTTTAACCCTTTCCCTCATACAACAAATCTGCAGCAGACGACTTTGAACGTATTTTGTCAAAACATAGAAAATCTCCATAATTGAATGGATAACCTATGACAAAAAGTGGAAAACATTGTGGCAAAAGGAGAAATTGCACGTTTTGTGCAATTTCTTCTTTTGTCACTATGTTTTCAAAACGCCGTCTGCTGCAGAGGCGTCAGAAAGCGTCAATATGAGGGAAAGGGTTAAAGCTGTTATTGCAGTCTAATCAAAGTACTCAAGGTGAGCTATTGTGATCCAGGGCCTGTTCCTCTGTCAAAGCCATATTAATTGCTCAAAAATCATGGCCACTCTGGGCTGCATCAGCTAAGAGGTAAAATGGGGGTATATAAAACACCAAAATTATATAAGGTATATATTGATTGGTTATAAAACATGGCTGCATGCTGCAGAATTTCAGAAGAAACTATTTAAACAAGTTACTGTAGAAGAAGAAATTTGAAAACAAGTTTGGAAAAGGAAAGAATTTCCTAAAAAATACACATTTTCCTAACCTTTCTCCACTTTGCTTTCATTTCTGATTTCTCATAATCTTACCTAAGCAATTTTATAATTTACAAAACAAAAAGCAAAATTCCAAACCTGTAATATTATGTAAAGGGTTAATTACACTTCAATATATATATTTATCTTATAAAATTAAAGAGGTTAATGTAATCAAATTGTCAGTAATACGTCATGTATATAGAGATAATAGGATGTTGTGCTCATTCGTTTTGATGGATCATAATCATATTTTGATTATTTAGTAAACAGAAACAAACTTTCCTAGGTTTCAACTCTTTCCAACTTGCAGACGCAATCTGATTAAAATCATCTCCTATAGATAATGCTACGCATATTTGGTCAGATCGTGTACTTTAGTCAGATTGCATTTTGACACGGTCATAATCTTCAGCAGAAGATTTTTGAAAACATTGTGATGAAAGAAAAAATTGGTCAATATGGATAGTTTCTCCTTTTGCCACAATGTTTCAACATGCATATAATCAATAATTATACTTTCATGTATAAAGTATGTGCATGAATTTGACCAGATATTTAAAGTTGTCAGCTGCTGAATTGCTGTACATTATATGCAGCACAACTGTCGTTGAAATTAACCCTTTTCCACTTAAAGACGCGCTTTCTGATGCCTCTGCAGCAAACGACTTTTGAAAAACTTTATGAGCATTTTCAACTTTTGCCACTATGTTTTCAACTTCATTTATGATTAAAGCATCTTTGATGGAGATTGTTCATGTTTTTACAAATGTGTTTTCAAAGTTATCTGATGCATATTTGCTGTATGTGGGAAAGGGTTAAAATTTGAATTTTAAATGATGTATAATTCAGGGGTGTAGAAATGTATTTAAGTAGCAGGGCATATCCCTAAAGTTGGTGGGGGTCCTCCCCCAATTAGGGTCAAGGCAAAGCCCCCCCCCCCCCCCCCCCCCCTCCCCCGACCTAAAGTATATTATAAATGAGTTAAAATCATTGAATAGAGTTCAAAGGTCTGCTGCTGCATCCAAATGCACCTGCATAAGGGGAAATCATCACAGTGTTAGGAAGTGGCAGGAAGCTAGACAATGAATCTAGTATCCCATCTATATAGTATGAGTACAATAAGCCCATAGACCTTTCCCACATATAGACGCTCTCTGATGCCTCTGCAGCAGGCAATTCTTGAAAACATGGTGACAAAAAGGAGAAATTACTCAAATAGAGCCATTTTTCCTTTTGCCTCAATGTTTTTCAAAATTTTTCAGTAATCATACCTTCATTTATAAATATTCAGTGTTTCTGCTTCTAAAGATGCTTTCAGAGTCATCTTCTGCAGATTTGATGTATGTCGGAAAGGGATAGACTACGGGAGAGCCTGGAAGTGTGTTAGATGCAAGATAAAATTGGGTACATTACATTCTTAGGATGAAGCAACCCTTACCACACTTGGGTAGTTTTAATTAACCCTTTCCCACAATGTTGTCGATTTTTAATGCATAAATTATGCAGACGGTGACTTTTGAAATCATTGTGGCAAGGGAGGAAATTTGTTCATGATGAGCAATTTCTGTGTATGCATGTTTCTATGAGTTTAACTATATAATTATATTCAATGATAATACTTTCATTTAGAGATTTTTTAGCTCACCTATGCACGAAGTGCAAGGTGAGCTATTGTGATGACATTTTGTCCGGCGTCCGTCCGTCGTGCGTCGTCAACATTTCAGCTTGTTAACACTCTACAGGCTACATTTTGCATCCAATCTTCATGAAAGTGTATCAGAACATTCATATCCATCAAATCTTGGACAAGTTCGAAACTGGGCCATATGAGGTCAAAAACGAGGTCACTAGGTCAAATTTAAGCGAAATCTTGTTAACACTCTAGAGGCCGCAATTTTTGAAATTTTGTCAGAATGTTTGTCTTAAAGATATCTAGGTCAAGTTCGAATATGGGTCATATCGGGTCAGAAACTAGGTCACTAGGCCAAATTGAAGGGTAATCTTGTTAACACTGTAGAGGCCACATTTTCAACTTGAGCATGTTGAAATATTGTCAGAATGTTTGTCTTAAAGATATCTAGGTCAAGTTTAAATATGGGTCATATTGGGTCAGAAACTAGGTCACTAGGCCAAATTGAAGGAAAATCTTGTTAACACTCTAGAGGCCGCAATTTTTGCTTCAGCAGTTTGAAATTTTGTCAGAATGTTTGTCTTAAAGATATCTAGGTCAAGTTCGAATATGGGTCATATTGGGTCAGAAACTAGGTCACTAGGCTAAATTGAAGGAACATCTTGTTAACTCTGTCATAAAATGTCAAGCTGCTGTTTTTGCTACAGCAGCTTGACATTTTATGACAATGTTTATCTAAATGATATCTAAGCCAAGTTCGAATATGGATCATGTAGGGTCAAAAACTAGGTCATTAGGCCAAATTGAAGGAAAATCTTGTTAACACTTTGGATGCCACATTTTTTGCTTCAGCAGCTTGAAATTTGGTCAGAATGTTTGTCTGAATTATATCTAGGTCAAGTTCGAATATGGGTCATATTGGGTCAGAAACTAGGTCACTAGGCCAAATTGAAGGAACATCTTGTTAACTCTGTAGAAGACACATTTTTTGCTACAGCAGCTTGACATTTTATGAGAATGTTTATCTAAATGATATCTAAGCCAAGATCGAATATGGATCATGTAGAGTCAGAAACAAGGTCAATAAAGGAAAATATTGTTCAAACTCCGGAGGCCGCATTTTTACTTTGAGCAAGTTGAAAATTTGTCAGAATGTTGTCTTGATAATATCTAGTCCATGTTGGAATATGGGTCATATCAGGTAAAAAAATATAGATCACTAGGCCAAATGAAGGAAAATCTTGTTAACACTGTGGAGGTTGCATTCAGAATAATTGTCCTGATGTATTTTGCATTGTAGTACATTGTATAATTAAGGTGAGCGATCCAGGGCCATCATGGCCCTCTTGTTTTTCTTTTTCGGCCTAGATATTTTCAAAGCTGCCTGCATCAAATTTGTTGTTATAAAAGTATGTGGGAAAGTGTTGAGTCACTTGAAGTCCGGATCTTTCGAAATTACAGTCATTCTGCTTGACTGCTAATAAATATTATGGGAGAAAAGATCGAAAATAAGGACGTCAGGAACTAAGTACAGATCACAAAGTTGGGCGCTATGATATTAACCCGTTCCCTCATACAACAATTCTGCAGCAGGCGACTGAACATATTTTGTTAAAAAAATAGAAAATCTCTACAATTGAATGGATATATAAACCTATATGTTTTCAAAAAGCCGACAGCGTCAGAAAGCATCTATATGAGGGAAAGGGTTAACACTGTCAACAACCTCATTAGCGCATTAAAACCCAAGAAAATGCACTATCATGCATGCCTCTACGGTCACATAAAGATATACATGTATAATTTTAATAATATTAATATTCAAGAATTTGATACATGTTATGGTAGAAAAGCCTAGTTATGACATAATTTTGGAATTTACAAGTACATTGTACTTTCAAAAAAAGAAAATTTAAGAAAGTGTTGCACAATGGCTCTTTACTTTGATTTAACAGACTATCAGCCTTCAACTGGTGATAACAATAGAGATTGGCTTATATGAATAAAGGCAGCGGACAATTTAAAATGAAAACAGGTAGAAAAAAATATATATATGGAAAGTCTATTTAGATAAAAGTATTATTATTGAATATAATTGAAAACGTTGTGGTAAAAGGAAAATATGCTCATTTTGAGCAATATCTTCTTTTGCCACACTATTTTTAAAAGTCTTCTGCTGCATTATATGCGTCTATATGTTGGAAATGGTTTAAGAGTAAACCCATTCTGATACCCAACTTTGAGAACACCTTGACTAAAATGTGAACAATTTCTGGAAGTGAAAGCATTGAATACAGTTGAACATTTTGTGACAAAAGGGAAATTGCTCAATATGAGCATTTTTAGCTCGACTTTTGAAAAAAACGAGAGCTATTGTCAAGACCCTGGCGTAGGCGGCTGCGTGGTCGTCCGGTTAAGGTTTTTTGTTTAGCTCAGCTTTTTTTCTTTCTGTTTTCTATCAGTCGAGCGTCTGTGCCGTACGCGGTGCTCTTGTTTAAATTTTGTCACAATGTTATCAAAACGCTTATATATATGTGTGAAAGGGTTAATGACAACAAATTTCCTTCGAGTTTCCAGATATAACAAAAATTGCACTTTTGTGAATTTTACATTGACCTGAGACCTAACTTTTGTTGCTCAAGCACACATCTTGTTTAACCCTTTCCCTCATACGACAATTTTGCAGCAGACGACTTTGAACGTATTTTGTCAAAACATAGAAAATCTCCATAATTGAATGGATAACCTATGACAAAAAGTGGAAAACATTGTGGCAAAAGGAGAAATTGCACGTTTTGTGCAATTTCTTCTTTTGTCACTATGTTTTCAAAAAGCTGTCTGCTGCAGAGGCGTCAGAAAGTGTCTATATGAGGGAAAGGGTTAAAGATGATTTAAGTAGGATTAAAAAAAGGATATGATTAGTTCATAATTTGATAAACTTAAGTATGTGTATACATGTATGAAAGAGGAAGTGTTGGTTTAGTGGGTATACATGACTGTATTTTTTGTGTTAAAATATAATATGCTATTTTTATATGCTTTTGTCAGATCAGCTGCAGATTACATCCAAAAAAATGCTGATAAATCTGCTTTTGTCACAATGATTCCAATCTTAATTGCATCTGAATGTTTTCATCAAGATTATACTTGTACTCCATATTTTATTATAGATATTGTACTATTTTTCCTCAGTTGTTTTCAAAGCAATAAAATATCAAATCAAGTATAAAGTAAATCAAATACCTGATACAGAATAATAACCCTTTCCCACATGCAACAGCTCTGCAGCAGACTACTTTGAAAACATACCCAAACTGTTTTGGAAACTCCCTTTAAATGAAAGTACAATAATTTAATATAGTTGAAAACATGGTGACAAAAGGAGAAATTGCTCGTATTGAGCAATTGCTTCTTTTGTCGCCGTGTTTTCAAAAAAGCCATCTGCTGCCGAGGCGTCAGAAAGCGTCTATATGAGGGAAAGGGTTAATGAAGACTCTTTTTCCAAATATTAACATCTTTTACCCTTCACCACTTGCAGAATCATTTGCAGCAGACAACTTTCGCAACAATGTCTTCAACTCTATTTAACTATAATTATTACATTGTATACTTTCTTCTGTCAAGATTTCCTATATAATACATGTACATGTATTTTAGTCTAGATATTGTGAAAGTCGTATGCTGCAGATTTGTTGTATGAGGAAAAGGGTTAAAACATCTTAAGATGCAAAATTAGGAATAATTTCTACAATTATTGAAGATACATAAATTATGGAAAGGTTTATGATCCCTTTCTCTTTTTGCCACAATATATTTAAAAGTCGTCTGTTGCAGAGTCTTAAGAAAGTGTCTGTTAGTGAAAAAGGGTTAAAAATGTTAAGACTTAACCCCCCGTTTCCCCCCATACAGATGCTGATGCCTGTTAAGCAGACGTCTTTTGAAAAAATTGTGACGAAAGGTGAAATGGCTCGTGAGTAATTTCACCTTTTGCCACAATATTTTCTACTCCTTTTAATAAATAGTGAAGTCTCATTAATCGAGATTTTTCACATGTTTGCCAATATGCTTTCAAAGTTGTCTGCAGGGGGTTTGTTGTACGTGGGTAAGGGTTAATTAACCCTTTCCCTCATATAGGCGCTTTCTGACGCCTCTGCAGCAGACGGCTTTTTGAAAACATAGTGCCAAAAGAAGAAATTGCTCAAAACGAGCAATTTCTCCTTTAGCCACAATGTTTTCCACTTTTAGTCATGGGTTATCCATTCAATTATAGAGATTTTCTATTTTTTGACAAAATATGTTCAAAGTCGTCTGCTGCAGAATTGGCGTATGAGGGAAAGGGTTAACAAACTTCCTAGTGTAATGTAGGGGAGACACTGTGAGTGACTTCTGCTTTGTTGTGATCTAAAGGTTGCATGTTCAAATCCCTATGAGAGTCATTTTCTGACTCTTTGAGATTCAAGTATCAGACAGTACTACTCGCACTGTTTGCTTGGAAACATCCAATATGCAGAACCTGCTCATCATTGGATTCTAACACGGGACCTTTGGTAGGAGTGGTCAACGCTTTACCATGCACCACTGTCTACCAATGTCTTCCAAAGTTGAGTGCATGCAGAATAATCTTTGTGATAATCTATGGTATGAATGATCTAATGTTATTCTTTTCATCTATTTGCAGGGTCATCGACGTTGAACATCAAAAAGCGAAAAGGTGGTTTCTTCAGCTCTCTCTTGTGCTGCTTTGGTAACAAGAACAATAACTCTTCCAGTGCATATCAAGCACCGAATGTAGAAGAAAACGGCAACCCTCGGGGAAATGTAATATATGTAACTATTTTATATAAATAATCAGAAATAACTGACTATACAGGTTTTCCGCATGGAAATGATACAAGTTTCCCACTCGTCCTTGGAAATTGAACAAGTTCATGAATTTTAGATATCAATTTAAGGCTTTCAGGAGGTACTTAATATTTGAATTGAACATGTAGATTACTTTTTAGGATTAGGATACTATTTTGGTTGATTCGTGTTAACCCTTTCCCTCATACAGACGCTTTTTGACGCCTCTGCAGCAGACAGCTTTTTGAAAACATAGTGACAAAAGAAGAAATTGCACAAAACGTGCAATTTCTCCTTTTGCCACAATGTTTTCCACTTTAAATCATGGGTTATCAATTGAAGTATAGAGATTTTCTATTTTTTGACAAAATATGTTTAAAGTCGTCTGCTGCAGAATTGTCGTATAAGGGAAAGGGTTAAAAAGCAGTGCCGAGCCCCGGTAGGTCAGTATGTAGCGACGCGGGCTGTCAATCCATTGGTTGTGAGTTTGAACCCCAGCTCGGCAAACATTTTTTCCATCGTTTGACAAAAGTCATTGTGACAAGTGTCATTCGTCTTCCACCATTGGGCAAACAGTCCATGTTGAAAAGCAGCCAGTTGCTTGGAAAGATTGTTGTGTGGATAACTGGTGTAAGAAAGCCAGGAAACACATGAGTAAGTGAACTGGTCGCCGTGATATGACTGAAAAATTGTTGAAAACGCCGTTAAAAGAATATAAAAAAGAAAATTAGTGAACACAATGCACACCAAGATAAGATTGCATGTGAGTGCAAGATGATCTTATTCTACATTGTTTGCAAATATTGTAATAAGTTGCATAAATATAATAGGATAGATATTCAGTATCGTTGAAAATTTCAAAAATAGCCTTAGAATACTCTGAAAGACAAAGAACTTTAATTTCAAATTATTTACTAGAAAGAAGCGGGTAGTTTGATACTAGCAAATTTGAAATGTTTTGCATAATATTATGTTTTTGCTAGTGTTATTGTCAATGCAGAAGTCATGGATATGTATGATAACAGAAAATTATACAACTTTGAAATTCACAATGTAATAATATATCTTTGTGCTAAAAATGTTATGATTTCAAAAATAGCTAACTCTTTTCACACGACATTGAAAGGTTCACTTGTACAGTTCTCCTGTTACTGCCTTTTCAAAGGTTTGCTTAAGTGAACAGTGTAGACCCAGATCATCCTGTCCATCTGATCAAGATCTACACTATTCAGAAAGTTACTGTTACTTACACAAGCATGTTAGTAGCTTCTGTCATTATTCATATGAGCCTTGTCATGGAAAAAGGTACAGGTTGAATTTTGTGAACAATGTAGATTCAGATCATCCTGTGTACTCTGTGCACAGTCTGAACAAGATCTACACTGTTCACATATTACTTGTACATGTAAACACAAGCTTGTTAGAAGATTCTTTTCAATTTGGTACATTGCGGACAGAAGTAGCAGACGAAAAAAAACAACTAGTACCTTTCCCTAGAATTTAGAAAGGGCGAATGAATGATCAAAGGGGGAGGGGGGATAATATATAATTTTCCTGTTAATCCATTGTCTGTTAAATATATGCTCGTTTCTTTATAACTGCTTTTGCCAAAAAATTGCTTTGAAATAAACATTTTGTGGTGCCTGTTTGTCATTTGTTAAATTTGTTGGAAAAGTCTTGTAAAATCTTGTATGAAGTTTCATTGAAGCCAACTCAGAATGTTAATTAATCTGTGTTCTTTATTTCAGACTTCAAATGAGAAATATTTACTGCCTGCTATCCGACCTCATGACGCGAATAAAAAGTGTGTTGTGATCGACCTGGATGAAACGCTTGTACATAGTTCATTTAAGGTAAGACTGGATTGTATATATAGTTCTATATTCCTATCAATGAAACACTTGTACATAGTTCATTTATGGAACGACTGGATTGTATATATAGTTCTATGTTCCTATCAATGAAACACTTGTACATAGTTCATTTATGGTACGACTGGATTGTATATAATTCTTATATTTTTATCAATGAAATACTGGGATGTATCAGTGAATTATTATCTTTTAAGTCTTTTCCACGTACAACAAATCTGTATTAGACGACTTTGAATGGCAAAAATATGGAAACTCTCTATGAGTATGAATGAATCTGTAATTATTGAAAACTGTTGAGAAAAGGAGAACTCATTATGAGCAATAGTTTCTCCTTTTGCCACAATATTTTCAAAAGTTGTCTGCTGCAGAGACATCTACGGCAGCTCTAAAGGGACACACACATTTTTAGCTCTACTGGCCAAAGGCCAGAAGGGCTTATGTCGTGGCGATTTGTCCTTTCGAAAACCAGCCAGATCCGCCCATGCATGACTGGATTATGGCCCTTGAAATGGTCAAAATTGCTATAAAAGAGCTTGTAACACGACACAGTCTTCACTTTTGATTGTATCTCAACCAAACTTATACAGTAGTTAGATATCTATGAGAGCTCGGTTCCTTTCGAAAACCAGCCACAGATCCGCCCATGCATGACTGGATTATGGCCCTTGAAATGGTCAAAATTGCTATAAAAGAGCTTGTTAACACGATACAGTCTTTTTTTTTTATTGTATCTCAACCAAACTTATACAGTAGTTAGATATCTATGAGAGCTTGATTCCTTTCGAAAACAAGCCAGATCCGCCCCATGCATGACTGAATTATGGCCCTTGAAATTGCTATAATAGGGCTTGTTAACATGATACAGTCCTTATTTTTGATTGTATCTCAATCAAACTTATACAGTAGTTAGATATCCATGAGAGTTTGGTTCATTTCTTAAAAAACGGCCAGATCTACCCATGCATGGCTGGATTATGGCCCTTGAAATTGTCACAATAGAGCTTCCATTTACTATCTGATCTTCACCAAACTTAGATGGTATTTGAATATTGATGACATATTGGTTCCTTTTGAAACAAGCCAGATCAATGCCAGTAGAGCATAGGCCCTCATGGGCCTCTTGTTATAAATTACATAGAATTTTTTTTTCATCTCGTGCGCACTAGATAGTTATCTCGTTCACACGACTATAAAGTTGTGTGAACGAGATACTATTAGTGTGTGGCCCTTTAGAGTTGCCGTAACCATCAGAAAGCAGCGTAATGTGGGAATTGAGGAAAGGTTACGGTAATACTCGTCGTATTGACTCGATGTTTTCAATGTAGTCTGCTGCAGATTTGTTTTATGTGGGAAACATTAAAAGATGTAAATTTATATTTTGTACTTGTACTGGAACTTCGTACATCGTGTATTATTATTTTTTAATGAAAATGCACATAAAAAATAAAACGACAACTGGTTTAAAATTTATATAAAAATTACTATTTTCCGCTGATGACAGAATCGGTTCAATTTGGTCAAACAATAAATATTTTTTACATCTTTTTCCATTATACTTTATATTCAAGGTGAGCTATTTTCAGCTCCTTGTGTTTGTTGTCCTTCATATTCCTGTAAGTAATCTGCCAAGGCCAAGTGGTTAGCTTTGTGGATTTTAAATGGGGTCCTATTTTTTATCCCTTATCACAGTGGTCATGGTGGAGGCACCTTTCCTTGCCTAGTACTTGTTATTTTACAGAGGAATCGTGAATAAGTGAACTGTCACTTTGATGTAACTGAAATAATGTTGAAAACCGTGTAAAACCCCAATAAAACCAATCTTTTTTTCTTTTGTCCCCTTAAACCCTTTCCCTCATATAGACGCTTTCTGCCGCCTCTGCAGCAGATGGCTTTTTGAAAACATAGTGGCAAAAGAAGAAATTGCTCAAAACGAGCAATTTCTCCTTTTGCCACAATATTTTCCACTTTTAGTCATAGGTTATCCATTCAATTATAGAGATTTCCTATTTTTTGACAAAAATTGTTCAAAGTCGTCTGCTGCAAAATTGTCATATGAGGGAGAGGGTTAAACCCTTTCCCACAAACAACAATTCTGCAGCAGACAACTTTGAAATACTCTAGACAAAACTATGAAACATCTCTATAAATGAAAACTTATATAGTTTAAAACATTGTGGCAAAGGAGAGATTGAAAAAAGAGGTAGTTTCCCTTGCATGCTTAATGTGCTATCATTGAAATGTTCAACCCTATTCAATAGTTATTCTATAATTTATAGATATTTTTCATATATGTATCTACTATCTAGATGTTTTCAATGTTGACTGTTGCAGATATGTTGTATGTTGGAAAGGAGAGAATTTAATATCATATATATTCATGTTTTGCAGCCCATAAGTAATGCTGACTTCATCGTACCTGTGGAGATAGACGGAACAGTTCATCAAGTTTATGTGTTAAAAAGACCATTTGTTGACGAGTTCTTGAAAAAGATGGGTGAATTGTTTGAGTGTGTGTTATTTACGGCTAGTTTAGCAAAAGTAAGTATCTTCATTGAATTGATTAACCCAGTCCCAATATCGAGAACTTTGTTTGCTGCGGCATCAGTAAGGGGAAGGGGGCATGCCTTATCTTTAAAATCCTTCTTCTCTAAATCGGCTTTTGGATTCCAGTATAATTTGAAAGAAATGTTCCGTTAGTGACCCTCTACAAAACTTGTTCAAACCTGGCTGCATCAGAAAAGTGGCAAAATGGCAAAACTTTATAATTCCATCCTTATTAAAGTTCTCGTCTGATTTAAATATATTTTAACAGAAATTTTCCTTTAGTGACTACATAATTTGGTCAAGCCATATTGAATGGTTGAAAAAGATAGACGCCAGGTGGCATCAGAAAAGGGGTTAAAAAAACTTAATGCTTCAGACCACATCTCATAAACCAATCTACCAATATAAACTAAACTTCACAGTAATGGTACTGTGGTGGTTCTCTTTCAAATTGTTCATGGATTTAATGCCTTATTACAAATATCCTTTATTGATAAGCTGTTTCATTTGCAGTTCATTTCCACTCTTGATCAAATGTTACCCTTTATTAGCAGTAGCATTTGCTTCTATTCCATCACTCAGGTGATCAATTTAATGCTATCTTGGCCCTCTTGTTGGTATGGCTGTATGTATTTAACTAAATATAAGTCTTATTGGAACTTACTTTAACCCTTTCCCTCATATAGACGCTTTCTGACGCCTCTGCAGCAGACAGCTTTTTGAAAACATAGTGACAAAAGAAGAAATTGCTCAAAACGAGCAATTTCTCCTTTTGCCACAATGTTTTCCACTTTTTAGTCATAGGTTATCCATTCAATTATAGAGATTTTCTGTTTTTTGACAAAATATGTTCCAAGTCGTCTGCTGCAGAAATGTTGTATGAGGGAAAGGGTTATGCAGAAAACTTAATCATTGGATTATAATTGAAAATTTAAAAGTATAGTTACTCTATACATAAATATCTTTTATTTTACTTTCTTACTTACTCTCTCTCTCTCTCTCTGTCTATCCCTTATGTGGTTATTTGGAGCTATGTTTAATTGTGTTTCAGTATGCAGACCCTGTTGCAGATTTGCTGGACAAATGGGGGGTTTTTAGGGCAAGATTATTCAGGGAATCATGTGTCTTTCATAGAGGAAACTATGTAAAAGTAAGTTATAATTATGGCCTTAGTAGGTTATTTTGTTCTGCACAAATTGTTGTAATTTAAGAACGTACTTAACATCATATATGTTGTACTGTATATATATATATTAACTAAATATTAAAGGGCGAAGCTAGTAGTAGAAATGATTAATTAGTGACAATACTATGAACTTATTTTACATCAATAGCAAAACAAGCTTTAAGCTTATATTAGTCACGGTGGATGTCTGCTTCCTGGAGACATAACCATTACTCACGCTCAATATCTGCTTCCTGGAGACATGACCAGTACTCACGCTATTTGTTAGAAATAAATTGTGACTACATAGATGACTGTTACTGTTTTCATTTAATCTTTTGAAACTTATACATGTATACAGCTAACTTCATCTAACAAAAGAACTTCTTTACAAATCCTACTGAATATTTCCCATGAGGTTATATCCATTATCCAGTTGCTGTGTCAAAAGGATTACATAGATTTCATCTCTCCTTACATTGTGACTTTTATGTGTGTGCCATTAGAACACTGAATTTAACTACTTTTATGAAATATTATGCCAGATGCGAGAAAGTATGTGGATGTTTATTATTAATCGTCTATGTACATGTAACATGTAATTTGTTCTGCCAATGAACTTTTGATTTGGAAATTGAATCCCTCCTGTCGTTATATGACTGGGTTTGATCCCCGGCAGGGTCATACCTAACACTTTAAAAATAGTAGTAATGGCTTTCCTTCCTTGGAGCTCAGGATTATGGGGTAAGTTTTGCGACTGCCTAGCTGGTGTCAGGATAAATGGATAAGGAGTACACATGTACCAGGAAATGTAGTGATATAACTAAAAAATTGTGGAAAGCGGCATTAAAATACCATACAAAGTAACAAACAAAGCACCTGTTTATTATATGACATTAACTATCTCTCCAAGTTCATGTAGAAATATCTATATCTATTAAACTTTGACTGTCATGAAAACTATGTAAACTTTCTCTGTTACAGGATTTAAGTAGGCTAGGAAGGGATCTAAGTCAAAGTGTCATTGTAGATAACTCACCTGCCTCCTATATCTTCCATCCAGATAATGCAGTAAGTATGTCCGTCTGTCTGTCTGTCTGTCTGTCTGTCACACCTTTTACTTAACCCTTTCCCCACATACACCAAATGTGCAGCAGACGACATTGTAAACATCAATTTTAAATTGGGTAAAATCTTTTAAATTAAGCAATTTCTCCTTTTGCCATAATGTTTTCAACTCTTTTCAATGGTTTAATTGTCCCTAATAGATATTTTCCATTCTTTTGACTTAATGTTTTCAAAGTCATAAGATACATAAGTTTTGTTAACCCTTTCCCTCATACGACAATTCTGCAGCAGACGACTTTGAACATATTTTGTCAAATAATGGAAAATCTCTATAATTGAATGGATAACCTATGACTAAAAGTGGAAAACATTGTGACAAAAGGAGAAATTGCACGTTTTGTGCAATTTCTTCTTTTGTCACTATGTTTTCAAATAGCCGTCTGCTGCAGAGGCGTCCGAAAGCGTTTATATGAGGGAAAGGGTTAATAAATAGGAAATAGTTAATATGTTTTCTGACGCCTCTGCAGTAGAAGACTTTTGAAAACATTGTGGCAAGTGGAGAAAGTGCTCATAAACATTGAACATCTCTTTAAATGAAATTATACTAAATAGTGTTAAAAACATTGTGGCAAATGGAGAAACTGCTCATAATGAGCAGTTTCTCCATTTGCCACAATGGTTTTAACACTATTTAGTATAATTATACCCCCTGTACCCCCTTCGAAGAAGAGGGGGTATATAGCAGTCACTGTTTCGGGCTGTCTGTATGTCGGTCGGTCGGCCGGAAGCCATATTTTATCCGGCCTATTTCTTACAAACCACTGGGTGGAATTCAATAAAATTTTACATGAAGCTTCTTTACCAAGAGGAGATGTGCATATCCTAAAGGGGTTACCATCTTCAGTGATAGTTCTAGTTTCATTTAAAGAGATGTTCAATGTTTTTGTGGGTATACATGTTTTCCAACTTGTCTGGTGCAGATGTGTTGTATGCGGTAAAGTGTTGAATGAGTAATAAGAGAGATATTGTGCATCAAAGACCAGTATACTCCATCTTGTCTTAACCTCTGCCATTTGTTTTCTATTGAACCCACATATAGACACTTTCTGGCGAGGCACAACAGACAACTTTTGAAAACATTGTGACAAAAGGAGAAATTGCTCAAACCAATCAATTTCACCTTTTGTCACTATATTATATAATTTTCAGTAACTTTACCTACATTTATAAAGATTTTCTGTGTTACTGCCTAGATAAGTTCTTACTAAACAAAATTGTCAGCTGCAGATTTGTTGTATTTGGGAAAGGGTTATTGCTTTTTGCTCAGGTAAGAAAGCTGCTAAGCAAAGATATTGTTGTCAGACTGCTGGTAAATCAATCCGTTTTGTAATAAACGTGTG
This sequence comes from Serripes groenlandicus, assembly GCA_031761405.1. NCBI lineage: Eukaryota > Metazoa > Mollusca > Bivalvia > Cardiida > Cardiidae > Serripes > Serripes groenlandicus. The sequence goes on from JASEVX010000012.1 coordinate 21,764,781, forward strand.
ACACCTGGTTATCCCTTAACCCCCTTATCATACAACACATCTGCAGCAGATGACTTTGAAAACTTCTAGGAAAATTATGAAAAATCTCTGTAAATGAATGTATAATTATTGAATCGAGTTCCAAACACTTTGGCAAGAAGGAGAATTTGTTCATTATTGGCTTTTTTCCCCCTTTTGCCACAGTTTTTGCGAAAGTTTTCTGCAGGAGATGCATAAATATATGTCTGTGTAATGAGAAATGGTTTACCCTTATTGCTACTTAACCACATACAACAAATTTTTAGCAGACGACTTTGAATGCATATTGGCAAAAAACGTAAAAATTTTCCATAAAGGAAAATTTTATAGTTTAAAAGAGTTGAAAACATTGTGGCAAAAGGAGAAATTGCTCATATGCTTTTACCAAAATGATTTAAAGACTCGTCTGCTCCAGAGGTGTCAGTCAGTAAGCATCTACATATGGGAAAGAGTCAAACCCTTTTGCTGTACAGACAATGTTTAGCATGTTTGCAGTAGATGATTTTAGAAAACATTGTTTTAACGGGAGAAATTGCTTGAAACAAAAAATTGTTATGCCTTTGCCTCTGTAAACATTTTGGAAACTGCCATACACATAAATAGCTTACCCAGGTTCTTGCTCTCTGCAAGTGGGAAAGGGTTTTGTCAACATCAGCAGTCTTTCAAATTAGCAGTGGTCCTATGGTCCCTGTCCAGTAACTTTTCTTTGCTAGTGTAATTTTACATGTTATATATAACATTAATCAAACATTGAGGCATTTTGGACCACTGAATTTTAAAAGTTAAATTCAATGACTGGAACAGTAACAGTTGTAGCAGATGACTAGATAAGGACGAGGTAACTGGTTTTTCCCCAAAAAATATCTCTCTTATGACTCATCTTAAACTTATGTTGTGGGTACTCAAAGGAATTCTCACTGACACAATTAATTTGAGTACCCACAGAATAGGGTTTGAGTGTTGTTTAATGATTTGGGGATGTGAAATACTCTTCTTATCTTCAGCTCTGATTGTAGAGTAATTTATTAACCCTTTCCACATACAACAAATCTGCAGCAGGAGACTTTGACAGCATTAAAGAAAAAAAATGTAAAATAATTATCTTTAAATCAAATTGTAATGATTTTATAGAGTTGAAAACATTGTGGCAAAAGGAGAAATTGCTCAATATATCCTTTTGCCACAATATTTTCAAAAGTCATCAGCTGCAGAAGCGTAAGAGAGCGTCTATATGTGGGAAAGGGTTAACTCTAATGTTCTGTATTTCAGGTACCTTGCCAGTCGTGGTTTGACGATATGCAGGACACTGAATTATTGGACCTTATACCCTTCTTTGAGGCGTTAGCCCAAGTAGACAATGTGTACCATGTGTTACGAAATACAAACATTAATTCAACAAACTCCGACACGTCCTAGTAGCGGCAAAAACCAGTGTCTTTTTTTTGCTCCTCGTGGTGTTTTTTTATATGAACATACATCCATTTATACATTGCCTTGGTAATCAAAAGTTTCCATGGTAACCGAGATGGGGACAAAAAAATGTCGTGAGAGTAAAATGGATAAATGAGTAATGAATCATGGTGTGGATTTGGATCAAACAAAGATCCCTCGTTATATGATAAAAACCTGTGTGTGTGTGTGTATGTCTAAACATATGTAATGTCGTGGTTACACAGACAATGTGTTGGGGATTTGTGTGTACATGTATATGAAGGTATATGACATTATCATGTGTGTGTATGGATGCATTAACACTGGTATATAGTACCTGCTGATTAGGGTTTGGTTCTGACAATAATAACAATTTTTAATTTGTTATTATACATCAGTGAAATATGGTGCTGCATTTAAACAAGCAAAGGGTATTACAGGGCCTAGATAGGGGAAAGTTTACCAGAAAACAGCTACCATCATCTGTAAACCAACATATTGTGGATACCACGGGACAACTGAGATCATTCTTATTATTACAAACACTGTAGGGTTTTAAAGAGAAATATGCCCCTATATGTGGAACTTTATCTTAAGTATATTTGAGCCTCGTCACATGAAAACTGACCGTCAGAGTTTTTGAAATTAATGGCAACTATGATTTTACTCGTGTTTTCGAAGTTTGTAAGTCTTTAGAATTTCAAAGAGCTAAACTGTCAAGACTAAATGAAACATTAGATATCAGAAAAAATGTCAACACTTTTCAGTTGACAGCTAGTGCAAAGTCCCAAGAGAAAAAAGTAAGAATAATGACCTAGGAACATAGGATGATCACAAAGTTAGAATGCTCTATGATACAGTTGGTATCGGACACTTTTACAAATTCATTCTCTTACAGCTACCGTGATGTTTGTACACCTAAATGGCAAAAAGTAAAGATCCTGATCAGATGGTCATGAGGCACAGGCTGATCTGAATCTTAGCTGGTAAAAAAGTCTCATAAGTCAGTTTTCATGTATTGTGGCCAATGTACTGAATGGCAGATTATCTAAATTGTTCACCCATTCCCATATATAACAATTCTGCAGCAGACAACCTTGATAAAGTCTTTAAATATGAAAGTACAATTACTGAAAAAAAATTGAAAACATTGTGACAAAAGGAGATATTACTTGTTTTGAGCAATTTCTCCTTTTGTCACAATGAAAAGACGTCGGCTTCATAGGTGTCAGAAAGCAATCCGTATGTGGGAAAGGGCTTAATGAAAACTGGTATGGAATGTCTATAGAGGAATAAAATGAGTATTTGTATGAGGTTTAGGCATATTATCAACTTAAAATTTCAATTGGTTTATGAAAACCAAAAGAAGATTATTCACAAAAAATGTTGTAAGATGACCATTTCATATGCATTTAAAAGGACAAAATCAACCCTTTCCCACATGAAACAAATCTGTAGGAGTCAACTTTGAAAACATTTAGTAAAAACTATGAAAATTTTCCATAAATGAAAAAAAGATTATTAAGTTGAAAATATTGTGGTAAAAGGAGACATTGATCATTTTGAGCAATGTCTCCTTCTGTCACAATGTTTTCAGAAATCTTCTGCTGAAGAGGCATCTGAAAGCGTCTGTATGTGGGAAAGGGTTAAAAGGACAAAATCAAAGTGAAAAAAGCTTGCTCATCGAGAAATGAACTATTTTTGTAAACAAAAACTGCACAGATTTTCATTGAATCAATCATAGAGTAAACATAAGGTTGGAAGCAAGATAAATTGATGATACATTGTAAGGGAATAGCTTTTTTCCTCCCTTTCCCTGATGCGGTTTCCTCTTTTCCAACAATGTTTTTCGACCGTGTCAAAAGTATACCTCAACTTCTCCATCATTATGTTCGATATTTTCATCATAAATTTTGAACCCCCCTTTCCCACATAGAGATGCATTATGCAAGGTGACTTTTGAAAACATCGTGAGAAAAAGGGATTTTGCTAACCATGAGCAATTTTCCCTTTTCCCACAATGTCTTCAACTCGATTCAGTAAAAAGTAATTTCCTTTATGGTAATTTTCTATAAATTAACCTCTTTGTTTTCAAAGTCGTCTACTACAGTATTGGTGTACATGGGAAAGTCTTAACCCTTTCCCACATATGTCAAATCTGCCGCAGACGACTTTGGAAACATGCGGACAAATATATAATTGAGGGTATATGTACTGAAAAAAGTTGAAAACATTCATTGTGACATAAGGTGAAATTGCTTGTTTTGAGCAATTTCTCTTTTTGTCACAATTTTTTCGAAAGTCGTCGGCTGCAGAGGCGTCATAAAGTGTCTATAGGTAGGAACGGGTTAAGCAGATGACCCCTATCGACTCATGATAATATCAATGGATATATATATATATATATATATATATATATATATAGTATAGGTGATCATTAGAATTCAGTGTTTAACCTATTCCTACATACACCAAATCTGCAGCAGACAACTTTGAAAGGATAAAGGAAAAAAGGAAAATAGAGTACATTGTGGCAGAAGGAGAAATTGCTGATTATGCGCAATTTTGTCTTTTGTCACAATTTGTTTTCGAAACCCTTCGGCTGCAGAGGCCTCAGAAAGTGTTTTTATATATGGATGGGAAAGGGTTTGAATTTTCAAAAGTATGTAGAAAAAAAAAACATCATGCAGAATGAATGAAAAAACTTGTTGTAAATTATATATATATATAGCATAACCAAATAACCATTGATACCCGAGGCAGTTAGATCATGTTTGTGGCTTTTTGAGGTCCATTAAGCCTTTAGCGGAGTTTTAAATACCCCAGTTCTCCCTGTTGTTCGCTTTGGACTATTCCATATAGAAAATAATATCAACAGGAATATTTATGCCTAGTTAAAACCCTTTCCCACATGAAGACACATTTTGACGTCTCTGCTGCAGGCAACTTTTTAAAACATTATGGCAAGAGGTGAAGTTTCTCATGATGAGCAATTTCTCTTTTTAGGCATAATGTTCTCTCCCCCTTTCAATCATTAACCCTTTCCCTCATACGACAATTCTGCAGCAGACGACTTTGAACGTATTTTGTCAAAACATAGAAAATCTCCATAATTGAATGGATAACCTATAACTAAAACTGGAAAACATTGTGGCAAAAGGAGAAATTGCACGTTTTGTGCAATTTCTTCTTTTGTCACTATGTTTTCAAATAGCCGTCTGCTGCAGAGGCGTCAGAAAGCATCTATATGAGGGAAAGGGTTAATCTTTACCATATAGAGGTTTTGGATGTGTTATGTTTTCAATTGAAATTATGTATCAATGAGTTCTGTTACATGGAAAGCTTCCATTATAAACGGCATTTTTCATTTCTTGGTTGTTCTTTTACATGGTTGTGAAATTAATTTGTTTTGTAGCCATGGTAGCCAAACATGGTGACCATGACCAGATTTTGTTACAGGTCATTAATTTTTGAAATTTAACGTTTTTTCACAATGATATTCATGCAGATATAGAATAGTTTGTATGTTTATCATGTGTGTGAATTTAGGTCAAAGATTAGCTTCTTTATTTCAATGAAAATTTGAAAAAATCAACCCTCTTTTGCACTTATTCGGGCTGGGCTAAAACTGGTTTTCCACAAACTCTATTTTCAGCATCATACAAGGTCAAATTACCAAAAATGATCAAATCAGGATCCTATACATATTTACAATTAATTTAAACTCATTGGCACATATTTAAAGCAGCCTGGTGAAGTTAACTTTGGACATTTTTGTAGGCATTTACCGGATATATATTTTTTTAGTTACCTGCTTTGCAAAACAGCTGGAGAAAAAAAGGATAATATCTGGAAATCTGAAAGTTTACTTAAACATAATGGGAACAGTAGAAATTACTCTTATTGAGCTATTTATCCTTTTCCGTAAACGTTTTCAAAGGTTTTCTATACTTGTCAAATATTGTCTGGGAAAGGCCCTTGACTGGTAGAGCTGATTTTGTGAAACCTTTGCATCCACACTGTCTGACCAGGCTCTATACTGTTGGCTGTTTCACTCATCTTGATATTCATAGAATTGGCTATGGCCTCTCCCAAATGCAAACCTGGACACAAGTCCATTAACCCTTTCCCTCATATAGACACTTTCTGACGCCTCTGCAGCAGACAGCTTTTTGAAAACATAATGCCAAAAGAAGAAATTGCTCAAAACGAGTAATTTCTCCTTTTGACACAATGTTTTCCACTTTTAGTCATAGGTTATCCATTCAATTATAGAGATTTTCTATTTTTTGTCAAAATATGTTCAAAGTCGTCTACTGCAGAATTGTCGTATGAGGGAAAGGGTTAAGTCAGATGCTTTCAATTTGGTCTAAACTGTGCTTATCAGGCAGTGGTTTAAGATATTCATATTAAAAAGATTTTTTAAAAAGCAAATTAGATAATAGGTTTTTAGACATAGAAGTTTGATGCTGTTTTCCGTATTTGTCTTATCTATAACCTCAATAAGATTGAATTATGTCTTTGTTTGTGTTGCCTGCAATTACAGGACGATACTATTGCTCTTGGCCTTGTACATATTCCATTTTTCATGCACCCCTTTTAACAAATTAAAATTAATTCATATGCAATTTTTAAACTTTCTTATTGAAAACATATATGAAGTAAAGAAAGAAAATTAGGAATGATGAATTGAAGAATGATTGTTCTATTTTTAACCCTTTCCCATACAACAAATTTAAAGCAGAAACGTTCTAAAAGACCTAGGCACAGATATGGAAAATCTCCATAGATAAAAGTATAGTTACTGAAAAGAAATTTAATCATTGTAGTAAAAGGAGAAATTGCTCATCATGAGCAATTTCAACTTTTGCCTCAATTATTTCAAAAGTGGTCTCCGTCAAAATGTGTCTACACGTGGGAAAGTGTAAACAAATATTGTCTGGAAAGGCAGAATATGTTTTGAGAAGCATATATCCCACAGCATAAAGGTAGGCTTTCCAATGTTGTACAAATCTGAAGCAGACAACGTTGAAAACCTGTAGGCAGAACTATGAAAAACCTCTGTAAATGAAAATAGAATAATTAAATTTAGTCGAAAAACCTTGCGTCTAAAGGAGAAAATGCTTACCATGAACAATTTCTCCTTTTTCCACAATGTTTTTTAAAAGCAAAAAAAAATGCTGAAACTCCTTACATGATATAGACAACATTTGATGTCTCTGTAAAACATTTTTGAAAAAGGAGAAAGTGCTCAAAGTAAGCAATTTCACTGTTTCTAACAATATTTTCAAAGATGTTACATATTTTTCGTTAGATGTTTCCAAGGCAGACAACTCAATGATATGTTACCACCAAAAGGCGCTTTTGTTGATAAGGTACATCTTGCCTTCCTATCAGAGGGTTTCAGTCCTTTTTCATACATGTGTCATACATACATAACACCATCCTCCACCATCCCCTGACCTCAGGGTCCAGTTTGACTTCAAAGGTGCCTTTGTTTTACTTGACATAGTCTTGGAAAAAGAGGGGGGTTTTGTGTCACATGTCCAACCGTCTGTCTGTGACATTTTCACTTCTGGAACTATTGGCTGGTGATGCTTTTGTCCCTGGAACACTCTGGGGGGTTTTGTCAGCATTTCTCACTTCATTTTGCCTAACTTTATGATTTATCTATGCAGTATTTAGTGTATTAACACTTTTCCACTTGCAATCGAAATTGCAGCAGACGGTCTTTGAAAACGTTATAGCAAAAGAAGAATTTGCTCATAATGAGTAATTTCTCATTTTGTGCCACAATGTCTTAAAATGGATTAACATTTTAAACATTTCAATACTAAAGTTGTAAAACTGAAATGGCAAAAGTTTACTGAAGCTTTCCACTGAACATTTTGCCTCGTTAGCCATTTATTTTCCTGATATGAGTGACCGTTATTGAGCAAACTGTATACATGTACTAACTATATAAGGGCATGACATTTAACAGCGTTCTGCCTTGAAAATACGTCGGGGGGGAAAATATAACATTTAAATGCTTTGGAATCTAATTTGGATACAAAATTTGCTTGTTTGTAGAAATTTCAAATGTAATTTTCATTCAAAATGTCTGGTACAGCCAACTTGTAAACGTCTCCTGTTTATGGGAATGGGGTAAAAGGACGAAGAAAAAAGAAAATAATTTCTCCTTTTCTTGAAAATATTTGTATTTTTTTGTTTCAAAGATATCTTTTATTTTATCGGGATTTTATCTTTCTTTCATTTGTTGCTTTACTCTTTTTCCAAGACTTCATAATCATCCCTTTTATTTCTATTGTTTGATACATTATTATTTGATGTAGAATGTTACTATATTTAGATTTAGTTTGTGTAGGATATTCCTGAAAACAGAGTTTCACTGAGATATTCCCACATACAGATGGCTTTGAAAGCATTTAATAAAAGTATGGGAAATCTCTATAAATGAAAAAAACAATAATTGAATAAAGTTGAAAACATTGTAGCAATGGAGAAATTGCTCATTATAAGGAATTTCTTCTTTTGCCACATTGTTTTCAAAAGTTGTCAGTATGTTGGAAAGGGTTTAGCATATAGAGAAGCATGGCCCTTTCCCTCATATAGACGCTTTCTGACGCCTCTGCATCAGACGGCTTTTTGAAAACATAGTGACAAAAGAAGAAATTGCACAAAACGTGCAATTTCTCCTTTTGCCACAATGTTTTCCACTTTTTGTCATAGGTTATCCATTCAATTATAGAGATTCTCTACTTTTTGACAAAATACGTTCAAAGTCATCTCCTGCAGAATTGTTGTATGAGGGAAAGGGATAGGTGTCTGCATAAAAAGAAATATATTAGGGAAAATTCAATTTCTAGAAATTGGGGAGAGACTGACTGTCAGGTAGTGAATTTGATTGACCCATTTTCTTGGAATGCAAACGATTTGATGTTGGAGACTTCATTAAGCACGGAGCGTTTTGATAAGTTGTATTACAATTTTGCTGCTTGCTTTTTTCGCCTCCTGATTCAACTTTAGTCTGCCAAATTTTGTGAAACTTATTTTGAATTAAACATAAATAATTATTTTGCACAGCAACTTTGTTTTTGTAAACTTTTTTGTTGTTATTCTTTCCCATTTGCAGATGCATATGAAACATAAACTTAAAATCATTATGTCAAAAGGAAAAATTGCTCATGAAGAGTAATGTCTCCATTTGACACAATGAAATCAACCCTATTCAATGACTACACTTGTACTTTATAGGGATTATCCATATTTTTGCCTGGATGTTTTCCAAGTTGTCTGCTGCAGATTTGTCATATGTGGGAAAGGGTGAAACAGAAAACGTTTTAAAACAAGGAAACTGTATGTTAAAGAACAGTATTATAAGATTTAATGTTGATTGTTTTGCTTGATATGTTTTTGGTTTTAAGCATTCCTTAAGACATTTAGTGACAGATAATTAGGGTAGTCACACCAACTTATGTCCCATTTTAACTCAAAGCCCAGACTCCAAAATAATTAAGTGGGGAAAGGGTTTATGAACAGGACATCCTTTAAAAAATAAATCAACAGAATGAAATATGATTTTTTGTCAAGAATAGTTTTTTATCTTCTGGATAATTTGCATGCTTAAACTAATTTGCCAAATTGTTAAGTTTCTTAGCATAGTGCCAATGTTCCTATTCAGATGGAATATTTGGCAAAACAATATCTGTATTAAGTCCTTAGGACATTATTTGAATTTTTCTTTTACATTTTGTAATGTATACAAATACTTAAAATTCAATTGTATGTGTCTTTTTCACACTTAAATATAATTGCATGCTTCATTGTTTTGGCAAAATGATTTTATTTTGCATTTTGCCTTTTTAACCAGGGTTTCAGCAAAGTTGAAACCTTGTTATCAGAATGGTAATGTTGTTGTTCAGGGTCAAACTTCCATTTCCTATAAACCTTTTCCCACCTACAGGTTTATTCTGACACATCTGCAGCAGACGACTTTTCAAAACATTGAGCCAATTCTCCTTTTGCCGCATTGTTTTCAACTCTTTTCAATAATTTACATTTATAGAGGGTTTCCACATTCTTGCGTAGATATATTTAAAGTTGTCTGCTGCAGATTTGTTGTATGCGGTAAAGGGTTAATTACTTTAATTATTTTAACAAATTTTCAAAGGAGCCATCTGTTTGCTCATTTATGTCAAGGTTAAGGTGAAGTCAGTAACTCATTTATTTTTAAGATTTATCGTCTGTTGACCTGTGATGCCATCACTCAGGCCACTGCACTTGAACACAATTAGTGACTTCAGAAGTAATCTATATTTTCAAAAAAAAAACATGTCACAATTTAGAACATTAGGATCGTGAACACTAACCATAAATCCACGGAAAGGACTAAATTATGATATAATTACCTATTTTTGAGTGCATTGGTTCAACGAATGTATACACTTGTCCAAGGTCAATTAACCCTTACCCTTTCCAACAAACAAGAGATCTGCAGCAGATGACTTTGAGCACATCTAGGCACACACAAGGCTTTACTGAAAAGAGTTCAAAATATTGTTGCTAAACAAGAAATTGCTCATTATGAGCAATTTCTCCTTTTGACACAAAATTTTCAAAAAGGGTCTACTGCAGAGGCGTCAGAAATCGTCTGTACGAGAGAAAGGGTTAACTTTCACAATACCTTTAAAAAAAGATCACCGGCGGTCACCATTGAAAGCCTTGTATCTTAGCTATGCTTGTTTTCTGATGCGAAAGCAAGAATTTTTTCTCCTTTTGTACTTTTTACCAACATTTTTAGATATCTGTATATGAAATGGGTAATATTATAATGGCTATTTAAAGCATGTTCAAAAAGAACTCTTTTTTCAGAACATGATATCTTGTGCCCTGTTATGTGTGCCACATACTACTGTACTTAACAACATGGGAAAAGTAGCCATGATTTTTTTCAACCGTTTACCTTACAGCCTTTCCCTGATACAGACGACATTTGAAAACATTTCGGAAAAACATCCCATGAGATGGGTCAAAATGGGTCTGCATGAGGGAGAGGGTCTACCCTGTCACCCATATAAACACATTTTGACCCATCTGCAGCAGACAACTGATGAAAACATTGTGGCAAAAGGAGAAGTCGCTTATAATGGGCAATTTCTCCATTTGCCACAATGTTTTCAACTATATTCAATAAGCTTTCAATTATAGAGATTTTCAATAGTTTTGCCTCCACATTTTCAATGTCATCTCCTGCAGATAAGTTGTAAGTGGGGAAAAGGGGTAAATACAGGAGAGCCTTATCGGCGAAAAAGGATGGTTAATTGATGGAAATGAAAACTTGTTAATTGTTTTTTGTTTATTTGTACATAGAGTTCATTAACCACTAAACAGATTGTAAAAAATAACACTTATTTGATAACCATTAATTCTGTATTAACAAATTTTGTATCATAAACAAAATGTATATCGATCAACCCTGTCTGTCACTGATAAACCCAACTGTTGATGCATCTGCAGACAACTTTTGAAAACATCATTGGAAAGGATTAAGGAGATATTTTATCTCAGTAGGCAATTTCTCATTTTCGTCACGATGTTTAACTGACTTAGCCCTTTCCCACATACATCAAATCTCAGGCAGACAACTTTAAAAACATTTAGGGGAATAATATGAACATTCCCTCTACAAATGAAAACAATTTCTTCTTTTGCCACACTGTTTCAAGAGTTGTCTAATGCAGATGGGTCATAATGAGTGGAGGTTGGAAAGGGGGTTAAACCCTTTCCCACCTGCAGATGCATTTTGATGCAATATCAGTAGACCACTTTTGAAAACATTGTGGCCAAAATGTTTTCAAGTTAATTTAACAATTACGCTATCTTTTATGGAGATATTTCACGTTTTTGTCACTATTTTCAACGTCGTCTGCTGCAGATTTCTTGTATGTTGGAAAGGATTAAGTCAGATGCTTTCAATTTGGTAGAGTCTAAACTGTGCTTATCAGGCAGTGGGTTGAGCCACGTGTATTATATATATAGGCTCTATAAGGTTTCATTTACCCAATATTTCCCTTTACTTCTTTCCCTCTTTATAGCCCCCAATAGGAAGAATATAGAATGTACATAGCATATATATATATTATTATTATATATAATAAATACACTATTTTTGTTATTTCGAAAAATGACATGAATTTGTAGTGAAAATGAGTATCTAGGTATGTACATGTTTTAACCCTTTCCAACATTCAACTAATCTGCAGCTGACAACATTGAAAACATATCTACAAAAATATTCTAATGAAAGTATAATTATTGATAGAGATGAAAAAATTGTGGCAAATGGAGACATTTTTCATCATGAACAATTTCTCCCTTTAGCACGATGTTTTCAAAAATCATATGCAGCAGATGCCTCAAAATGCGTCTGCAAGTGGGAAAGGGTTAAAGGTTTTTTTTTATGTCAAGGCGTGTTTTTAGAAAAGAAAATGACAGGTAACTGTATTGTTTGTAATTTGTGCAAGGCATTTGACTCTCTCTCTCTTTATTAAATTAAAATCATGGATATTCTTGAAAAATGTATACACTTCATTTTGGAGTAAACATCCTCTCTGACATACTTACATGTCCCAGACAATGTCTCTCTTTCATTACAATGTTTCTGGAAGTAACCAGCTGCAGAGGCGTCAAAATGCGCCTGCAGGTGGGAAAAGGGTTAAAACAACTTGCAGGAATTACTAATTTCACTGTGAACCTAGGTTTCCCCCCCTCCTTACTTAGAAATTGGTTTTTAATGTATCTTAACCCTTTCCCTCATATGACAATTCTGCAGCAGACGACTTTGAACTTATTTTGTCAAAACATAGAAAATCTCCATAGTTGAATGGATAACCTATGACAACAAGTGGAAAACATGGTGGCAAAAGGAGAAATTGCATGTTTTGTGCAATTTCTTCTTTTGTCACTATGTTTTCAAAAAGCTGTCTGCTGCAGAGGCGTCAAAAAGCGTCTATATATCTTCACAAAGATGACGTTTGACACCTGCCGTTGCAGACGACTTTTGAAAACATTGCAATAAAAGGTGAAATTGCTCAAAACAAGCAATTTCACCTCTTATTGCAATATTTTCAACTCTTTATCAATATAAACTTTTCAGTTTTCTAGACTGTCGAAATTGTTCGCCTGATGATTGTAAAGCAGAGGACCTTTGAAAAGTCGTGTGAAGTAATGGGTTAACCCTTTCCCTCATACGACAATTCTGCAGCAGAGGACTTTGAACATATTTTGTCAAAACATGGAAAATCTCTATAATTGAATGGATAACTAAAAGGGGAAAATATTGTGGCAAAAGGAGAAATTGCGCGTTTTGTGCAATTTCTTCTTTTGTCACTATGTTTTCAAAAAGCCGTCTGCTGCAGAGGCGTCAGAAAACGTCTATATGAGGGAAAGGGTTAAACAATGTGTCTCTGGTGGGCAGTGTTGGAAAACAATAAGAGTGCCAATAGTATCTTCTTTTGATAACCTGATATGGTAGTTCAACCCTTTCTCACATGTATTCGCTATCTGACACTTCTGCAGTAGACGACTTTTGAAAACATTGTGACAAAAAAAGAAAATGCACAAAACAAGCAATTTCTCCTATTGCCACAATATTTTCAACTTAAATTAATGATAAATCTTTCATTTATACAGATTTTTCACTATTTCAAAGTCGTCTGCTGCAGATTTGTTGTATGTGAGAAAGGGTTTAGACCTTCTTTGTAATATCTCTGGAGAAACTAATATGTAATGCTGAAAGGTTGGAAGTTGAATTTGAATACAGCATTGAAATAGTTTTGAGAAAAGGAGGAATTGCTTAATGTGAGAATTTTTTTCTTTCTTCATGATATTTTTATAATTCATCTTCTACCTAGACGTTATATCAGTCATTCGTTATATGTCATTCGTATCACATACGAGTCAACATTTTTCCCTTTTAGCACAAACAACAAATCTGCAGTAGATGAATTTGAAAAGTCTTTGCAAAAATATGTAATGTCTCTACAAATGAGAGTTCCTCAGATATTTTCAAAGCATAAGTCAAAGAATATCATATATAAGGCCAACGTTTAATAAGGCAATGATGAATCCCATTTTACCTATGACCAGTCACAATCATTTAAATGGGGATCAAAATTAAACACCGGTGAGGATCTAACTTTGGTCTGCTGGGAAGGGAGCTGCCACAAGTGACATTTGATATAGAGTTGATAGGTGTCTTGTAGAAACTTTATATTACAAATATATATAAATCGTATGTAACCTGTGCATCTGATTGTTTGTCAAACATTAAGTATTTAAGCCTTTTCCCCAGTACAGACATGACTTTTCAGCAGACGTCTACGGAAAATATTATGAGAAAAGGAGAAATGGTTCAGATTGAGAAATTTCTCCTTTTCCAAGAATGTTTTCGATGACTGATCAGGTCTATACTTCTTAATCATAAATATTACATCTTTTAATAAATCCTGTTTGGAGTTAAAAGCATAATGGCAAATGTTCTCAATTGTTCATTACGTGGGAAATGGTTAAAAGCAGACGACTCCAATAATGTCTTATTAGGTGGAACCAGTTGATATTCTAAACTGGAAAGGGAACCAGAGAGGTTAAAACATGTGTCTTCTATTGTATATTGCTCAGTTAGGATGCTCCCATTTTCATACCCTTTCCCACATACATCAAATCTGCAGCAGACAACGTTGAAAACATCTTATTTAAAACATGGACAGTCTCTAAAAACGAATTTTTAATGTTAAATTGAGTTTGAAATCGGTGTGGCAAAAGGATAAAAATGCTCATAATGATCATTTTCTCCTTTTAACACAATGGTTTCAAAAGTTGTTTGCTTCAGATGCGACAGAATGCATCTGCAAGTGGGAAAGGGTAAAATACCAGAAAGTAGTTGAATACAGTAATCATGAGTTCAAATGTTTGTAATCAAAACATGAAATGAATTAATGAAACAATTAAGTTTTTGACTTCTCCTTGATTCATCCATTACAATTTGTGCTTGACTTGCGCACAGAGCTTGAGACACAAGAAACTGTCATCCCAGTGACCCGGCAGAAGTCTAGATAAGGAGGAGACAGTGGGTATAATGTCCATGAATATCTGACTTATAAATCATAGATCGCATGTTTAAGCCACGCCCATCGTCATGCATCATTAATGAAACCAACAATTCATCGTTAAAAACTACCCGGTTCTCATGCATCACGTGACTTATTTGGGATGCAGAAATCGCGTTCGGTAATCGAGGGTACCGGACAGAACATATCGACTGTTTTGATTGGCTTAAACACTGATTCTAATTTATATACCGGATCTATGAATTTATGTAAACCCTATGTCTCACTGAGACGATTCTTTAAGGTATCTACAACATAGAATTTTGAAGATCAAATATAGATTTAAGCAAGGGAAATACGCCCCTTCTCTAGAACTATGTGGCAACCGTCAATCTAGAACTATGTCAGACATGTGTTTCTAGCTCACCTGCCTGTGAGTGATGTCCTCATGGCTAGTTATGATGATCGGCACGTGTCCCGTCAACACATTTGAACCATATAAAAAAAAATGCATCTCTCCAGACAGCTATCCTTTCCACCGTATACTTGGGTTCCCTAAGTTCGTCATATAAAGCATTTGAAACTATACTGCCGAGGACTAAATGCATCTTTAGACATTGGAAAATAATTAAATACTTCTCGCTTGACTGGTCATACAAAGTCACACAAGAAAATGGTGAGACTAAAAGACGCAAGGAACTTAATGATGATAACAAAGTTCGAATGCTCAACGATACAAGAGACTTGCAACACATTTTTTCTCTGTAAATGTAGGTGTAATTACTGATAACAATTTAAAACAAAGTGGCACGAGGAGAAATTTTTGTTTTGAGCAATTTCTCCTTTTGTCATAATGTTTTCTGAAGTTGTCTGCTGCTGCAGAGGCGCCCGCCGTATATAGAACATGATTACTTGTATTCCCTTTCCTCGATGTCAAAATTGTTTCACTGTTCCAAACGTTTACAGTGATTCCTTCAAGATAGTTGTTGTGTGGAATATTTGTGCGAGACTGTCAGGAAACACATGTTTATGTGATCTCATCATCACCGTGATATACTCATTTTTAGCTCTACTGGCCAAAGCCCAGAAGGGCTTATGTCGTGGCGATTTGTTCGTTGTCCGCGCGTCCGTCCGTCCGTAAACAATTTCTTGTTATGCATGACTGGATTATGGCCCTTTAAATGGTCAAAATTGCTATAATAGAGCTTGTTAACACGATAGTCTTTATTTGTTATTGTATCTCAACCGAACTTATACTGTAGTTAGATATCCATGAGAGTTTGGTTCATTTCTAAAAAAACGGCCAGATCTACCCATGCATGGCTGGAGTATGGCCCTTGAAATTGTCATATAATACAGCTTGTGAACACAATAGAGCTTCCATTTACTATCTGATCTTCACCAAACTTAGATGGTATTTGAATATTGATGACATATTGGTTCCTTTTGAAACAAGCCAGAGCAATGCCAGTAGACCATAGGCCCTCATGGGCCTCTTGTTTTAATTTTGTTTGTAGACGGCGGCATTTCACTCCAGTCCATCAATCCTTTACGCATGTTGGATTCATCAAAAAACATTGAATATATACATGTATACTAAGACTTTAAAAATGGTAGTATTGCTTTCCTTACTGAGCGCTCAGGAATGTTGGCTTATCACTTTTCATGATCAGTTTAACTCTAACTCATCTCACTCGCTTAAAACACAGACCCTGCCAGGTTAAATATCCTACATAATACTTAAATCTTCAAATGCCGATATCTGCATTACTAACTATAGATTAAATTTGTCTAATATTTGTGGATTTAAATGTAGTTTTTAGCTCTACTGGCCAAAGGCCGGAAGGGCTTATGTCGTGGCGATTTGTCCGTCGTCCGTGCGTGCGTGCGTCCGTGCGTCCGTAAACAATTTCTTGTTAACACGATACAGTCTTCACTTTTGATTGTATCTCAACTAAACTTATACAGTAGTTAGATATCCATGAGAGCTCGGTTCCTTTCGAAAACCAGCCAGATCCGCCCATGCATGACTGGATTATGGCCCTTGAAATGGTCAAAATTGCTATAAAAGAGCTTGTTAACACGATACAGTCTATACTTTTGATTGTATCTCAACCAAACTTATACAGTAGTTAGATATCCATGAGAGCTCAGTTCCTTTCGTAAACCAGCCAGATCCGCCCATGCATGACTGGATTATGGCCCTTGAAATGGTCAAAATTGCTATAAAAGAGCTTGTTAACACGATACAGTCTATACTTTTGATTGTATCTCAACCAAACTTATACAGTAGTTAGATATCCATGAGAGCTCAGTTCCTTTCGTAAACCAGCCAGATCCGCCCATGCAAGACTGGATTATGGCCCTTGAAATTGTCCAAATTGCTATAATTGAGCATGTGAACACAATAGAGGCTCCATTTACTATCTGATCTTCACCAAACTTAGATAGTAGTTAAATATTGATAAGAGCTTGGTTCATTTTGAAAATCAGCCAGATCCGCCCATGCAAGACTGGATTATGGCCCATGAAATTGTAAAAATTGCTATAATACAGCTTGTGAACACAAAAGAGCCTCCATTTACTATCCGATCTTCACCATACATACATGCTCTGGATTGAAAATGACCAAAGAACCACCATACCAGTAGAGCATAGGCCCTCATGGGCCTCTTGTTTTCTTCATGTGCAACGAAATATGGCGGCTTCTTTTTAGCTCACCTATGCACGAAGTGCAAGGTGAGCTATTGTGATCACATTTTGTCCGTCGTGCGTCGTCAACATTTGAGCTTGTTAACACTCTACGGGCTACATTTTGCATCCAATCTTCATGAAAGTTTATCAGAACGTTCATCTCCATAAAATCTTGGACAAGTTCGAAACTGGGCCATATGAGGTCAAAAACTAGGTCACTAGGTTGAATTGAAGGGAAATCTTGTTAACACTGGAGGCCACATTTTCAACTTGTTTATGCTTTGCGTCAAACATTCGTCTTGGTATTGTATATATACATGTATATAATATATCTACATACTTTCCGGTGCAAGTACAAGCAGATTGCCATGCGCAGATCAAACTCGACGGATTAAAATTCTGTATTAAACTAGGCCAAATACGGTAGAGCCAAATATGGTTATGGTACATCACTGAAAAAGATTATGATTTGACCTCATTTAAAATGCTTTCGTGGGTCGTTTAATCACGCGCCAGGGGCTAACAGTCTATGTGGAAAAGCAGCCAGTTGCTTTGGAAAGTATGATGTGTGGAGTACTGGTGTGAGAAAACCAGGAAACATATGAGTAGGTGAACTGGCCGCCGTGATATAACTGAACAATTGTTGAAAACGGCGTTAAACCCCAATCAATCAATAATCTCGCGCCATATATACATTTTAATTTATGTGTATGGTCTAAATTGTGTTTTTTCGTTATTGAAAATATCGAAATTTGTATATTTTTTCTTCATTCGGTCTTAAATGTTAAACAGGGTATATAATAAAAGAAAAATAATAGCTAGACATGGCTTTGAATTGTCTACTCGGGGCGTGGTCAAATTAACATCTCTCTCTCGTGTGATATCCATTTTCCCACGAACCTCGTAGTACAATACAAATCCAAGTATCGCTATTGCAACATAATGTTCCCTATGTACATGTACTAAACAAAGATGAATAGATGACTACCTATGCTCCAGTACAGAAGATTCAGAGCGGATAGAATCGAAACCTTTAAAATGCTAACAGGAATAGACAGAGCAGAATCCATATTTCCAACTACTTAATCGCCTACCAGAGGACACAAGCAAAGCGTTTTAGAAAAAAACTCAGGAGGGAAAATATAAGGAAGTATAGTTTCTCACAGCTAGTTGTAAGTCGGTCTGCTTGGTAAAATATGTTATTTATGTAAAAAAATGTAAATTATTTAAAGGCTTGCTCGATAAATAATGGAAGAATTGCGTCGCACCCTCCCCTTATAAAGACGCTTTCCGGCACCACCGCAGCATACTGCTTTTGAAACCATTGAGGCAAAAAGAGAAAGTGCTCAAGACGATTTTGTAATCAAATGATAGTCATTGATAGTGAGATTTTATAACCACAAAAAAATCGCCGTGTTATAACTGAACTACAATTGAAAGCGGCGTATAAAACACCATTCAAACAAGCACGAATGTTTTTCTCCCCGAGTCTGACAGTCTGACACTGGTCAATTATTTTATTCCAAAGGGAAACAACTCTTTTGTGGTATATCTAAATATGTTATTAGTTATTGCGCATTGCCTACTATTCATTATATATTTTTATATAGCATTGCCTATAAAAGTGAGTTATCCGATCTAAACGAGCGATTGTCAGTGCAGCCAAGTTTAGGTCTGTTTTTTTTTTAACTCAACTGAGCATGGCTGCAAAGGGTCTGGGCTGTTTTGCATACTATGGGTATAGTGAACTTTTAAAAGTCTTCTTCTCTGAACATTTTTTGCCGGTTTGCAAGTAATTTTGTAGAAATGTTCCTTGACAATCTACAAGCCATGTCATTGGGTCGATAAACAAATTATTATGGTTTATATGATAAATCACATTGCATAACTCAGGAGAATTCCAGGGCCATCATTCATTCATGACCCTCTTGTTTATAAGACATGGTCCAAATGTGCACAACTAAACGGTTTTAATAACGTTTCTTGACTTTTTAGTATTTCGAGGTTGAGAGTTATATAGGGTTAGAAAGTTGTCTGGAGTATAGTAGTAATATGGCATTTATATTATATTAGTCGTGCTAATGTATAATTCCGCTGAATATATGAGAAAAATCAATTTATGCCAAAGGGAAACACGTCTAAAGTCCTTCCAGACATGTTATTTATTACACTTTGACGACTATTCATAATATCTAATGGAAGCAATACAGTTACAAAAGACGTGCGTTACTTAATTAAGCGGGGGCATCAGAACCAGCGCATATATTGGTTGAGTTAGAACTATCACTGGTGCAATGGGCTTGCGCGTGCGCCGTGTTAATCGTCTTGATCGCGCTTGCGCCGTATTTTACCGTCAGCTCTTGGATATTTCCGTAGCAGTTCGTCACTAGACTGGTTCTCGTTTGAGTTTGCAATAGAGATTAAGATTAGTAAACCAGTTTATTTATATGCGAGTATTTTTTTTTTATAATTAAACTGTAAATTAAAACCATCTTTTTTTAATAACAGGAACATGGAATATTTTCATGAATGCGAAGTTATTGTGCAAAATTTAGCGATTTTGAGAATATATTTAGGGGGAAAAAAGGACGCGCATGATGTTTACAATCATTTTGGGAGATCGAGGTCAACACGTTGGGAAAAGGTATTTTTGTTTTCGTTTAACGTATTTAACTAAAAAACTATTGTTATCATATATTTATAGCATACATTTAAAAGCAGGTTTCGTGTTTTTCGAATCAAACAGTATTTCTTAAGTCATAAAATGCTGATTCCCGCGCTAACAATTTATGCATCTTGCAGCAACTCTTGTTGTATATAGTATTGCGAGTTATTTTGTTTTTTCAAAACGGCTTTCCAACAACGTGTTATCTCTGTCTGATGAAAGTTGCTAGAATCTGCAATCACACACTTACACTAAAATCGTGAATGTGTTCACTATGAGATTAATTCTCCTTGTTACAACGTAATTAAACATATTGCCTGTGGCAGATAGTGACCAATCTTGTCTCTCATGGAAATGTTGAACCCTTTTCCACTTGCGGACATATTTTGACGCATCTGCGTTTGAAATCACTGTGATAAAGTGAGACACTGCTTACTTATCATGCGCATTTTTCCTTTTGCCACACTTGTTCAACTCTATTCATTCGTTATACTTTCATCTAAAGAGATTCTATACATTATTGCCTAAATGTTTTCAAAGTCGTCCGCTGCAGTTTTGTTGTATGTTTAAAGAGGATTAATTGGGTCTACAAAATGCGTGTTCTGCCACGGTTGTCCATTTACAAGAAATCACTCCGGGCGCCCCGTTTGTGCCTGCACATGTTGGATCAGACTGGGTCAACACAAGGCGTATTATACCCCCTTGCGTCCATCCACATCTGAAAAATATTAATTAAATATATTAATGGATGTAGTCGCAAATGTTGATGAATCCTTTCCCACGCATTGACGTTCCTGCAGCAGACGACTCTTGAAAATATAATTAAACAAAATAAATCATTATGAGTAATTCCTCCTTTTATCACAATGTTTTCAACTTAATTCAATAACTAAGCTTTCATTTATTGAGATGTCGATTAGTTGTAAAACACGTGTTTAAAGTCGTCTGCTGCAGATTTGGTGTATTCATGTGGAAGGCTTTACGTGTATGTCGCATACAGACGACATTTGAGGCTTTAACAGCATGCGACTTTTTAATTTGAAAAAAATAAATGTGGGAAACGGAGAAACTGCTCGTTTTGATCGGTGGGAATCATATTTAATATGCACCTTTTTACATTACACAACACTACATAACATAACATAAAACAAAAAATTACTTGACATTAAGCATTACAGCTCATAGTAAAAAAATAAAAAATAATAACATGCAGTGGAAAAAGGCATGGCATGGTCCATATTTACATGTATTAACACAATCATAAGTGTAGATGTGAGGTTATAGCACTGCTTAAACCCTTTCCCACATAAAGACGCTTTTTGACGCCTCTGCAACAGACGACTATGAAAACATTGTGGCAAAAGTAGAAATTGATCATGATGAGCAATTTCACCTTTTGCCACAATGTTTTCAACTTTATTCACTAATTACACTTGTATTTATAGAGCTATTCCATATATTAATATTGCTGTTTTCATTTCAAAGTCGTCTGCTACAGATTTGTTGTATGTGGGAAAGGGTTAAAGGGCACATATAGCGTCCTAGACATGCTTATTTGTTTTCTAGTGCATACGTTCTCTTATAAATAGCATGAAGTATTTGATTTCTGAAAACATTTGGTTTATATGGCATACATTATCACATATAATTCCTTGTGTGATTTTAAATACGTAATTAATAGATACGAGTGAACTATTAAGTCACATGATTTGATTCGAATTACATTGATGGGCTCACATAGGACTTACACATACATTTTTTTAATACATGTAAAGTTTTTAAACTCAGATGTTTTTAAAGCAGCTGGCTTTAAGAATACCGTATTATCTGGTACACGATTGATATTGAGATTGATTGGTGAATATAATTTAGAGGCTAATATTGTTTTCCAAGTTCAACCATTTCCCTGATACATTCTACTGTTGACGCATTTACAGCAGACTATCCTTGCAAATATATAGTTTTGGACAAAGAAGAAACTGCTCGAAATGAGCAAGTTCGGCGTTTTGTTTTCATCTCTGTTTTAACATGATACTATTATCAGGGACGTGGATATCAACGTCCCTGCTATTATCATTAATATTTCTGAAGTTTCATTTCTTTCTTCAGATGTTTTCGAAGCAGACGAAAGTAAAACATGTCATTGAAGGTATATCGTAAACGCCGATGTTTCCCCAAACTTATTTAACTGACATACTTGCACAAATTAAAGCCAGCATCATACGCGTCGTATATTTCCAGGTGATTGACAACGCGACTCCCGAGACTCGAACACAGGGCTTCAGCTTGACTGTAAGTCAACACGGCACCGTCTTGTTGGGAAACGACAAGCACTGAAATGAACATGGATTGAATTGGTAAAAAGATAACGAAAAAGTTAATTGTGTTGCATCTTTTGAAACGAAATCCCGGAAGCTTCGGCGGTTGCGGGTTTAAACCCCAGCTCGATCAATATTCTTTCCGAAGTTTGACAAAAGTCAATGCGAGAAGCATCTTTCATCAATGGGCTAGAACATTCAATGTAGAAAAGCATTCAATTACTTGGAAAGATTGTTATGTGGAGTACTGGTGCGAAATATCCAGGAAAAACTGGCCACCGTGACATGACTGAAGAAAGTTGAAAACGGCGTAAAAACCCAATCAATCAATATAATCAATTATTCGGCTGAAATCGGAATCTTGATTCAGACCTCTGTTGTCTCACATACATATACCGGAAGTAGGGGAAATGAATCGGTTTCCGGATGAGTGACGCGGTTAAAAAATAATCCATTATTGGCGCGAGGAAACGTCTGAATCATCCCCATGGACTATTTTCCTTCGATTTGTATTCGAACTGGAATAAGTTCGCTTAATGTTTGAACTGCATTATTTAAATGGTATTCACATGTCTATTTTGAAAAAAAGCCGATTGTAATAAAATGGTATACGAGTGCGGCACCAACGGGGGTTTTCACGTTATTTTTAAAAGCAAGGCTACAACTAGTGCGTCCACTATAGTATATGTTTTCATGATCCCTCCAAACTTATCTGTTCTCGGCAGTAAATAGGAATTGTCGAAGTGTATTCTACTCAAGCGGACTCCGATCCGGGAAACCCGATCTCGAACACCATGTCCTAACTAGCAATGCAGTTAGGGGAAAACCTGGATGTATATCGTGTATGCACACAGATTTCGTAGGGAAAATTTTGAAAACCTACAATGCATTTGGTGAACTAAAGTATTCGTTTTGGTCATACCGAAAACACAAATTAGCTTTATTAACACGCAGATTTATTGACTACAAAATCCACAGATTATTCCGGATACTGCAAGAACATTTTGATATTTGGCTCCTTTGCATGCGGTTTATAAGCCGTGTCCTAATACTCCTAAACAACTACAAAGACTAAAGGACGCAACTTATTAAAATGACTGTAAGACGCATCTTTGTCTAGAGTGATTATATTCTCGCCTGTTTTACATTAAAATATGACACACACTAAATGACTCATCTAAGTCTCGAGTGATAATATTCATGCATGAATTACATTAGAAATATTACAAGAACGCGCTGAATATATTGTTAAATTGATGGGCGCATCTTGGTTTGAAGAGATGATTATCTCGTCTGAAATACATAAGATAAACTTCAAAGACTGAAGGGCGTCTTGGTTTCTAGAAATGATATTACCGTATGTTTCACATTAAATATATCAAAAAGACTGAAGGACGCATTAATGATATATGATCGCCTGTTTTAACATTAAATATACTACAAAGACTGAAGGACGCATTTTGGTTTCTAGAAATGATATAATCGCTTGTTGGACATTAACTATACAACAAAGACTAAAGGACGCATCTTTGTTTCTAGAAATGATATTATCGCCTGTTTTACATGAAATATACTACAAAGACTAAAGGACGCATCATTGTTTGAAGAGATGATATTATCTCCTGTTTCACATTAAATATATTCAAAAGACTGAAGGACGCATTTTGGTTTCTAGAAATGATGTATGATCGCCTGTTTCACATTATATATATATTACTAAAACTGAAGGACGCCTCTTGGTTTCTAGAAATGACATATGATCGCCTGTTTAACATTAACTATACTACACAGACTGAAGCACACATTTTGGTTTCTAGAAAGGATATATGATCGCCTGTTTAACATTAACTATACTACAAAGACTGAAGGACGCGTCTTGTTTCTAGAAATGATATTATCGCATGTTTAACATTAACTATACTACAAAGACAGAAGGAAGCATTCTGGTTTCTAGAAATGATATCATCGCATGTTTCACATAAACTATACTACAAAGACTGAAGGACGCATTTTGGTTTCTAGAAATGATATTATCGCGTGTTTCATATTAACTATACTACAAAGACTGCAGGACGCAGCTTGGTTTCTAGAAATGATATTATCGCATGTTTAACATTAAATATATTACAAAGACTGAAGGACGCATTCTGGTTTCTAGAAATGATATATGATCGCCTGTTTAACATTAACTATACTACAAAGACAGAAGGAAGCATTTTGGTTTCTAGACATGATATATGATCGCCTGTTTAACATTAACTATACTACAAAGACTGAAGGAAGCATTTTGGTTTCGAGAAATAATAGTATCGCCTGTTTAACATTAACTATACTTCAATTACTGAAGGACGCATTCTGGTTTTTTGAAATGATATCATCGCATGTTTCACATAAACTATACTACAAAGACTGAAGGACGCGTCTTGTTTCTAGAAATAATATGATCGCCTGTTTAACATTAACTATATTACAAAGACTGAAGGACGCAGCTTGGTTTCGAGAAATGATATTATCGCATGTTTCACATTAAATATATTACAAAGACTGAAGGACGCATTTTGGTTTCGAGAAATGATATATGATCGCCTGTTTAACATTAACTATTTTACACAGACTGAAGGGCGCATTCTGGTTTCTAGAAATGATATTATCGCCTGTTTCACATAAACTATACTACAAATACTGAGGGACGCATTTTAGGTTTCTAGAAATGATATTATCGCATGTTTCACATAAACTATACTACAAAGCTTGAAGGACGCATTTTGGTTTCTAGAAATAATATCATCGCATGTTTCACATTAACTATACTACAATTACTGAAGGACGCATTCTGGTTTCTAGAAATGATATCATCGCATGTTTCACATAAACTATACTACAAAGACTGAAGGACGCATTTTGGTTTCTAGAAATGATATTATCGCATGTTTCATATTAACTATACTACAATTACTGAAGGACGCATTTTGGTTTCTAGAAATGAGATTATTGCATGTTTCACATTAACTATACTACAAAGACTGCAGGACGCATTTTGGTTTCTAGAAATGATATTATCGCATGTTTCACATTAAATATATTGCAAAGACTGAAGGACGCATTTTGGTTTCTAGAAATGATATATGATCGCCTGTTTACCATTAACTATACTACAAAGACTGAAGGAAGCATTTTGGTTTCTAAACATGGTATATGATCGCCTGTTTAACATTAACTATACTACAAAGACTGAAGGAAGCATTTTGGTTTCTAGAAATGATATATGATCGCCTGTTTCACATAAACTATACTACAAATACTTAAGGACGCATTTTGGTTTCTAGAAATGATATTATCGCATGTTTCACATACACTTTACTACAAAGACTGAAGGACGCATTTTGGTTTCTAGAAAAGATGCTATCGCATGTTTCGCATTAACTATACTACAATTACTGAAGGACGCATTCTGGTTTCTATAAATGATAATATCGCATGTTTCACATAAACTATACTACAAAGACTGAAGGACGCATTTTGGTTTCTAGAAAAGATATATGATCGCCTGTTTAACATTAACTATACTACAATTACTGAAGGACGCATTCTGGTGTATAGAAATGATATTATCGCATGTTTCACATAAACTACAAAGATTGAAGGTCGCATTTAGGTTTCTAGAAATAATATGATCGCCTGTTTAACATTAACTATACTACAAAACTGAAGGACGCATCTTTGTTTCTAGAAATGATACTACCGAATGTTCTACATGAAATATACTACACTGACTAAAGGACGCATCTTTGTTTGAAGAGAGGATATTATCGCCTGTTTCACATTAAATATATTCAAAAGACTATATAGGACGCT
Source organism: Serripes groenlandicus (assembly GCA_031761405.1). NCBI lineage: Eukaryota > Metazoa > Mollusca > Bivalvia > Cardiida > Cardiidae > Serripes > Serripes groenlandicus. The sequence goes on from JASEVX010000012.1 coordinate 21,790,871, forward strand.
GTTTGGTTTTTAGAAATTATATTATCGCCTGTTTAACATTAAATATACTACAAAGACTGAAGGACGCCTGTTTAACATTAACTATACTACAAAGACTGAAGGACGCATTTTGGTCTCAAGAAATGATATTATCGCATGTTTCGCATTAAACAATATTAAAAAGACTGAAGGACGCATTTTGGTAGACATGATATGATCGCCTTCATTACATTTAAACAATATACACATACTGAATTTACCATCTTAGTCTCAACATGGAATATGTTCACCAATAGAACATCGATATATCAAAATGAAAGTACTAATCCTTTTTCTAATGATATTTTATTTTCATAAATATTACAAAAACAACTGTTTCAAAAGGTTGTTGGTTCTTAACATTTGATTTTCAGGGACAGAGCTTTCACCCGAAATAATATATATTTTTTTTTTATCTTAACTTACATTTCACGTCATTGGCAAACCATATAGTCCTAGAATTAGTGAAAAAGGTAAATGTTATTACTAATTTAATACGAACCCGATCGGATCCGTTTATCGAATTCAAACAACTATTTCAAAAGGTTGTTGGTTTTGATTTTCAGGGACAGAGCTGAAACAAATTATCTTAACTAACTTAAAGTTTGAACTATATTTTACATAGCCATTTACACGTTAATTATACAAACTAATGATTCATTTATCAGCATGGCTTATTCAAGAGGTTGTTGGTTATGGCCATTTGATTTTCAGGGACAGAGCTTTCATCCGAAATAAAACAAATTATCTTAACTTACTTTAAGTTTAAATTATATTTTACATAGCCATTTACACGTTAATTATACAAACTAATGATTTATTTATCAGCATGGATTAAAAAACAAGTTAAAATAAATTTTATTCCATGCAAAAAATAAAAATATTCTTAATCTGATATTACTTACATTTCACATCATTAGCAATCCATATAGCCCTAGAACTAGTGCTCGGGTACTTTAGCAACGGCCAACTGTGTAAATAACACGTCTGTTTCGGGGACTCGAACTCCACACCCGAACATCCGTTCACACTTCGACAATGCACCGCGCACTCCGTCAGTGACTCCACGTTCTGTATTCCACTCGAGCTGGATCCATACACCTCACCGTTTTCCAGCTTGTGATACAAAGTTTGAACAAATTCTCCGCAGTCGGTGGCGTGAAACATCAAAGTGAAGAATGCTGTCACGTGAAACAACATTGTAGTTAACGAAGTGTTCTTGTTCTCTCGTTGTGTAACGTTTGTATGTCTATACTGCTGCAGACATCAATTTGAAGAAGTTACGAATAACCCTTTACCTGATTCAGACGACTTTTGACACCTACAATTCAGATGACCTTTTTTAAAACACTGTAGGAAAAAGTGAACATATTTTTTTCATACGACAATAATGTAGCAGACGACTTTGAACATATTTAGTCAAAACATGGACAATCTCTATAAATGAATGGATAACCTATGACTAAAAGTGGAAAACATTGTGGCAAATGGAGAAATTGCTCGTTTTGAGCAATTTCTTCTTTTGTCACTATGTTTTCAAAAAGCTGTCTGCTGCAGAGGCGTCAGAAAGCGTCTATATGAGGGAAAGGGTTAAATGTATCAAGATTATATTTCTTATTTTCCTCAGATGTTTTCAAAGCAGACGACTCTTAAAACTTTCATATCAGGTAAACAGTTACCTTACTTTGCGGGGGTTCCTTAGTATCGTCTTGGTTAATTTACATTCTAACATTCGGCACATGAGATACAATGTCTTTGCGGAGAACTATCGTATAAAAAACATAAAATATATTTTTGTTGTTTTACCGTTTACCACTATCCATTACATATGTATCAGTTAAATATAAAAAAAACTATATTATTAAAATTATTTATAAAGCATGAAAACCTTAAGTATATATAATGATTACTAATTCGATAATCAAATTATTTCACAATTTGTTAGAATCAACCAATATGAATATTGGACTTGTAATGAAGCTTGCATCAGTTGAAAAGATTTACATCTTCAGTTCAACAGTTCGAGGGGTGACCAAACAGTAATTGGACTGGCATGTTATATTTGTTATTCTAACACTATTGACAATTTCGCTTCTTTACACAAAGAAGGATTTGAGCGTGATCTAAATGCAGTATATCACTCTAAATTTCCGGAACTATTTTTGGCTGTTGGAATTCCCTCCCGCGTATTTTTCATACAACGTTTCTCAGAGCGCATGCGTTACTACGTTGGGCTTGACATTTTATGAATGAAGTCACGAGCTTTTGTTGTAAATGCCGTTTGGAAATTTGAATTGTAACGGTGACGTTATTGTTATAAATGACGTCATTCACGTGTTTTACCAACATTTTTGGCGCGGTCGAAAACGTTGTGTTAGAATGAGACAGTAAGAAATTGCTCATGAAGAGTTTAAGAACAATTGAAAAAGTTATAATAAAAATAAAATGTTCATAGACTGTTAATATAACTGATTTCAAAATGTTTTGTTAGTTGAAAAAGTCGAATATTACCTAAACAAATACAATGGGGAGTAAAGATAGAATAGCCTACACGTTATTTTATCAAGGAAAACAACGTCATGTCAAAACATAGTTCACCCTTAATTTGTATTCCTTTAAGTTATAAAAAAGTGCTAGAATTGAAATAGATCTCAATTTGAGTGATATACCGGCTCTTATATCACGATGTGTCGTTCAGGTGTGTTTAAATTAATCACTCAGGCCATTCGGCCTTCGTGATTAATTACTACACACCTGAACTCCCAATCGTGATATACGAGCCGGTATATCACTCAAAATGAGATCTATTTCCTAAACGTAGTATCATTTTGATATGACATATTTAATATGTAGGTACATGTTTATCTAATTTCTATTTTGTGTTAACTTAATATTTTAGGTTAAATTAAAAGAGACAATCAAATTTATAAACCATGGTCGCGAAACAGACCTTTATCTTAAACTTTTTTAAAATGTTAAGACGCATATCGAAACACACCTTTCTCTGAAACTATTTTAAAATGAGAACACACTAAACGGAAGACACCTTTATCTGAAACGATTTTAAAATGTGAACACACTAAACGGAACACACCTTTATCTGAAACTATTTTAAAATGTGAACACACCTTTATCTGAAACGATTTTAAAATGTGAACACACTAAACGGAACAAACCTTTATTTAAAACTATTTTAAAATGTGAAACCACTAAACGGAACACACCTGTATCTGAAATTATTTTAAAATGTGAACACACTAAAAGGAAAAAACATTTCAGAAACTATTTTTTAAACGAGAACACGCAAAACGGAACACATCTCTGCCTGAAACTATTTTAAAGTAAGACCTCACAAAACGGAACACACCTTTATCTAAAAACTATTTCAAATTATGGACACACAAAATGGAACACACCTCTATTTTAAAATGTGAACACACTAAACGGAACACACCTTTTATCTGAAACTATTTTAAAATGTGTACATACAAAACGGAACGCACATTTATATGAAACGATCTTTAAACGTGAACATGCAAAACGGAACACATCTCTACCTGGAACTATTTTAAAGTAATAACTCACAAAACGGAACACACCTTTATATGAAACTTTTTTTAAATGTGAATGCACAAAGCGGAACACACATTTATCTGAAACGATTTTTAAACGTGAACATGCAAAACGGAACACATCTCTACCTGAAACTATTTTAAAGTAAGAACTCACAAAACGGTACAAACCTTTTATCTGAAACTATTTTAAAATATGAACATACAAAATGGGGCAAACCTTTATCTTAAACTATTTTATGATGTGAACACACTTAACGGAACAAACCTTTTCTGAAACTATTTTAAAATGTGAACACACTACACGGAACACACCTTTATCTGACACTATTTTAAAATTTGAACACAAAGAACGGGACACATCTCTACCTGAAACTATTTTAAAATAAGTTGTTGTTTTTTAGACTGTTATAATCCTGTGTTTTTTTAGAATGACTTTGAACAATTATTTATAAATCGTTTTGTTATTATGTAACTTGCACGAAGACGAGGCTTTGATAAACAACGTTCTATCTACACGAACTTTGCTCGCCAAATACATATAGTTAGTTCTGCACGGCGAGTTTTAATACAGACAGACAGGGACATAGATAACATATGATATGCTGCTGATACAGAAAATGCAATGTACATACTTTTTCACAATTTTATATAATTCCATTAATATATATAGCAATACTATTCATATCTGTCGACTATAAGAGATATTGGCTTTTCATAAAAATCAATTTATATTACAATTATGTTCATAGTTTTGTCAACTATCGTCTATAAGAAATATCGGCTTTTCTCAAAATCAATTTGATTTTTTTAAGTCACCATTCGTTTCAATATTTTATGAAAAGTCCTAAGTTTTGACCATCCCTCGTAGATTACGAAACGTACAAGACAGCTAAAGGGTCGATCAAAACTCTTTACTTATAGCATTCCTTTTGTCAGTTTGTTAAACAATTCACTTGTATATTAACATAGTATACCTTTTTGAACAACCTCTACTTTTATCAGTATGTCATCCCTTTCGTGTTGCCTTCTCGGGCGAACATTGGTGTATCTACTACTGGTGCGAGAAAGTCAGGAAACCGATTTAACTGACACTGTTGAAAACATTAAACTCCATCCAATCAGTTGACATTCATTCTTAAAGTTAGTAAAACTGAAATATTTGCCCTTTCTGATACATTATGCTGATGAAAAAATACTATATACATTATAACAACCCCTCACTCATCTTGTGATCATGGCAAATGTTCCACGACGAAATCTAATTTGTCTGTCATTCATTTTCTCTTATCAACCAATCAGATATTGGTTTCACGATCAATATCAACCAATCACCATTAAGTGCTCTCTGTTGACAAATCGACGCGGTCGGGTACCTCGTCAAAGTTTAATTTCACACAGAATTGGTGATACATGCCGTGAATGATACTTCTTTCCGCAACATAAAGAAACCCAGTCTGCATTGCATTTAGTGGCATCTCAGTGTGGTCTTAACTTAGATCAAAGTACGAAATGTGTCGCTTTATTCAACATATATTCGCATAAACCCTTTCCATGATACAAAGAAATCTGCAGCAGACGACTTTGAGATAATCTAAGCAAAATTATGAGAAATCACAACAAATAATTATTTATCTATTGAAAGGAGATGAAAACATTTCGACAAAAGGAGATACTCACAAGTATGAGCAATTATTCCTTTTGCCACTAAGTTTCCAAAAGCCGTTGGCTGCTTATGCGTCAACATTGACATCGAAAAATGTTTGAAATACCGTTTATTTTAAAGCCATCGACTATGCGCTCTGCGAAAACTGTTAAGTATTAATTCGGAAATAAATTCGTATTAATTACTCGATCGATAAAGATGAACACATCTATATCGATGCTTTACAAATATGTCTTAAAGGTTTACGTTTTTGTCGTCATAGTTATATTCTTTGTTCAAAATTCTGAATGTGTAAAGGTCCACGATAGCACAATGTGTCATGGATTAATGAAGAACTTTCCATGTTATCAGTTTTGCCGTTTTCTTCATGCGCAGGTTCTGTTATAAAGAATGCAAATATATGATCAGGAGTAATTCAGTGTAAAACCTTTCTAGCATGTTTACATTCTGTGGTATATCAAAGCACAATAATAGTACAACTCGGTGGCGCGCTTATTAATAACAGATGCATGCACGCCAAACATGCAAGCCGCGGCAAACGATTTGAAGTCTTAATTGTACTACGCTTTAACATCATTTATAATTATGTTGCGTAAAACATCCATATCCTAAAGATGCATCTTTTGACTTACTTACTCGTCGACGGAGAAGGGTGACGACTGGTAAGAATGTGACATCACTGTACGCAGATGCATTAAAACCCTAGATTTCTAGACGCGACTTATGTAATGACAACGAAGCATACGGCCATGTCGAGTGGATGGTGAACATATTTTGAGACAGGCGTCCCTAGTTCGAAAACTGCCCACGGCGGACCTGTCGGAAGCCCCTGGGCAATGAACATTTCATTTCAAAGAATTGGTTAGTTAACCCCACCATCATGCATATATGTACAGACGCCGTGCTAAAGCTGAAATACGGTTGAAACCGGCCTACGACCATATGCAAATTAAATCAAAATGTACTTATACTGAAATTGATGAAGAAGCAAGCCGTTATATTTCACGCCCTTATACAATATACATGTACACGATTTTCCCATCCGAATTAGTCAACGTTTTAGCGGTTATATTGTCTTTTATTTTGTCTACAGCTATAGTAAATATCATTTATTCACTATTGTACGTTAAAGTAACCTTATGTCACCTTTTTTCTTCAGCCCATTTCGATGTGGAACGGTGCGGATGACGGGTGTTGCTGATCAATATTGCACTGCATGAATGTGTAGTGCCAATGTAATCTACATCGCTGTCATCTGTAATCATACAGTCGTGCATCACGCAAATTAATCCTAACATTCAGAACAATTAAGATTACTCTCACGTGAAATGATTTTCGAATTGTGCATATTAATTTATGTTCGCATAGCTTATGTATAGAGTTGGACTGAATACAGATTGTGTATGTTTGTCTGTCTGTCTGGATGCTTAACTCGAACACGTGATAAGTCTATTTTATCGCTAAAGTCGAAATAATTTCTTGTACGGATCTGTCTTTTGAAGACCGTAAGCTATAACATATGAGCAATCATAAATCCTGCACTGTTGTGTAAATATGCTTTTATCACGGGCTTGCTTTTCACAGAGACATATCAATACATAGTTAATGTATTTATATTTCCCTGTATCATTTAAGTGTACTGATGTATTCCGATCGAGTTATCGGAGTCGTTAGACGCTTGCTATGAGCGCGTGCAAGACTTGGATTATGATCCGCGAGACTCTCATCGTACTTGCGTTAGAATACGAGATTTTGAGATGATCTCTGTATGTATATGTCTCTGCTTTTCATAATAAAAATTAAAGTAAAAATAAATAAGAAGCTGAAAATACATAAATCGAGGGATCCTCCTGAACACGTCAATAAGTCGAAATAATTTATGGGTCCCTTTCGACTCATTGTGATTTTCACTGTAATTAGAAACAATGACCATATTCGACATCCCTGAGTACATGCGTTGACCCGAGTTGAATCGGGTGGCGTTCGTTTTACAAAAGACAGCCTACTCGGGTTAAATTTCTGTCACCAAACCCACAAGGACTGTGTAACTTATCCGGACACTAGTACATTTCCGTTTGGCAATATGGTGGACTATTTGGTTGGCGTAAATGGGCATCAGTAAATCAAGTTTTAAACACTTAACCACATAGCCGAGTCGATCTCAGCAAAGAATGTTTACCTGGGTAATGTAACCCGGGGGATAATGTCGAATAGAATCAAGCGTGAGACCGTATGATGCGCGTCATGTGAATTTGGTCTTCGAGAGAACATAGTTTTTGCTTTGTTTGTTTTATTTGGGTTTACGCCGTTTTTAACATTAGTTCAGTTATTTCACGACGACAGTTCACTTATTCAAAACCCGTGGTCAACAAACCAGTACTAGGCTAGTAAATGTGCCTTTGTCAAAGGGCACTTTACCATGACTGATATACGGCGACTTATAATCGAACCCGAGACGCCCGGTTCCAAATCCCCGCCGCTAAGCACTCGACCACGGCGGATTCCTAGAGCAAGAATAAATATTGTTTGTGTTACAAATACGGAAATTGCATCATGGAAAAGAGTCGAATATACATTTTGGATGTACACATGAATCATGGTCATAAATAAATCTGCATCTCAGCATAAAACTTTAATGTAAAACACTTGACGTGCAGATTAAATGATATTCAAAGATCATGCAAAAAATTACACGAGGTAACAAACATTTTTAATTGCCGTCTGCTCACGATTGGAATGTCGCGAGATATTACGTAATACATGCTAACTCTCGGAAGCTGGACGCTTGCTTTGATGTCCAAGACAACATTTCCTCGTTGTGTAGTAATTTATGTAATACGTAAGAAAACATGAAGGTTTCTTGTGGCTAATTTTGACGAATTCAGCACCATTCTATGGTTGATATTTTTGTATTCGTTTTCCTATATAAGCGCATGAAACCGTTAACATTGTCGCAGTTGAACATTAGATTCTTTGTCTTCCACATCTACTTTAGGATAATACGAGTAGTTCCAACACAAGGTAAGCTTCGTTGATAATATATCTCAGAGTCTCTGGGTACAATATAATGTATTAGAGGGACTGTTTGTTTCGTGGTATTTTGGGTCACGATGTTTATAAACGATTAAAATAATTTCAATTATTACACAAAGTAAAAATAAAATAAAGTAAAAATGTTTAACTTTATGTTTGAAGTATTACATTTTGTATATAAAACAGTTTAGTTCGTAAGTTGAAACCGATAGGCAAAAGTAGACTTAGTGTGTTTGTCTAACAGTATAAGGTAACATATTACCATTAAAAACGTTATTAAGCAATAGCTTCAAAACGTTAAGTTATATTTCCAGCTTTAATACCGTATTTCGCAAGTACAATACACTTACAACTGTTCTATAAACAATTACGTTTTATATCCGCAATAATTCGACAGTCGCTTTAAAATGTATAGGCCTATCACATGTGTTTGTGCCAAGTCTTAGTTATACAGGGATGATATATTAAATCGTGGACGATTATCTTTAAGTCCTTTGATCTAGTATTTGCAACAAATAGGTTTAATCAAGTTGGACAGGTTATCGTTAAAGTTACAGCTTTAAATCACCCCCGGTTGATCCACATCAAACAGTATGATTAAGCCATGGCTTCAGGGTATAAGAGTTTGTATATATCCATTTCGAAACATAATGATCAACTAGTCTAAGTTTTAGTATATATTTAGTTTTTGAGACTGAAAATCGTTAGACAGCCCATTTGAATATGTTTCTATAATACACACGTGCGCTACGGGTTACCTACTCCGGTCATGTTTTATCATGTTTCAATAATCTTCTAACAAATACTGCTCATTTGCTCAAAATTGCATGTATACGCAGTCAGATTTTAATCTGAACTTTAAAATAATAACGCTAAGGTTGGTTTTCCTGTAGCACCACACACAATCTACAGCAGACGACTTTGAAAACATTTCTTCAAACAGATTGAAACTGTTTAATTGAAAGATCATTTGTTAAATTCAGTTGAAAACGGTGTGTGTGGAAAAGGGAGAATTTGCTCCTCTCGACCAAATTCTTCATTTGTCACAATTTTTTCAAAAGTCGTCTGCTGCAGAGGCGTCAGAAAGCGTCTGCATAAAATGATATCATTAACCAATTACTTTCATTATTGTTTATTTACAGATCTCAATATGGGTACTCTGCAACTCTTGGTTGTCCTTCTGTTCGTGTCCGTCGCTCATTCCAGGCGACCACAAAATGGTAAGTCAACTGTCAATGAACTGTTCAAGGAATTGTTAAGGGAACTGTTCAGTGAACATTTAATATTGTTGGTGTACATTTTTGAACTGTCGCAGTCAGTTCACTGCTCAATGAACTGTTCAAGGAATTGTTAAAGGAACTGTTTAGTGAACATTTAATATTGTTCGTTAACATTTTTGAACTGTCGCAATCAAGTGAATGATCAATGAACTGTTCAAGGAATTGTCAAAAGGAACTGTTTAGTGAACTTTAGATATTGTTCTTGTAAATTTGTGAACTGTCGCAGTCAGTTGACTATTCATTGAAATGTTCAAGGAATTGTTAAAGGAACTGTTCTGTGAACATTTTATATTGTCCGTATAAATTGAACTATCGCAGGATAAAGACATAACAAGATTAGTTTACAATATAATTGTCGAGCGTCGGTAGCTCAGTCGGTAGCGAAGCGGGCTATCAATCCATCCAAGGGTTGTCAATTCAAACCCCAGCTCGGCCAATATTCTTTTCGAGGTTTGTCACAGTTCGCTGTCTTCAAGGAACAGTCATTCGTCTTACACCAATGGGCTAACAGTTTATGTGGAAAGTCTGTTATGTTGAGTAATGGTGTGAGAAAGCAAGAATAAAAAACATCAGAACGTGAATTGGCCGCCTTAATAAGACCGAAACAATTCTGAAACGGCATTAAACCCCAATCAATCATTACGATATAATTATATGATAACTGGCCTTGGTATTCGTCATGCTGCAGTTCAATTTACACAAGCTATACTTTATACTTCATGGCATAAATCATTTAGCATATGTTTCTAAGTTCATACTACTTTAGCATTGACATACGGTACACTTGATTCTTTACCTTACACAACACATCTGCTGCATGCTTACTTTGAAATACGTCGACAAAAATATTGAAAATCGCTATAAATTAAAGTTCAATTATTGAATAGAGCTGAACACATTGCTCGTTACGAGGAATTTCTCCTTATTCCACACTGTTTATAAAAGTCGTCGGGTGCAGATGAGTTAAATAATGATATACGTCTGCATGTTGGATAGAGAAGGGAGGGTTTATATCTGAATTGACAGGTAGTTAGTCCATTAACAGTGGCTCGTAATCCATCAACCTATTTGATAAATATCTCCTGATATTTTTATCCAACAATTATCTCAAACATGGACTTGATATATGTCCAAACTCTGATAACTTTTAAAAATGCAATTAGTAAAAAACAAACATGACAAAAATTCGACAAAGAATAATCCAAATTTCACATTTATTCTTTGCTGACATTACTCGGCTTTTTTTTTTTTTTGCCATTTAGCTTTGCTGTATTTGGTGGGAAACGCTGCGATTAGAGTGAGAGATAAAATGAACTTAAAGTATCGCATATCGCACCATGTCAAAAGCTGAGTGTTAAAAAAAAGTGACAAAAGTCAAATCTCGCATTTTCAATAGATTTTTAACCCTTTCCCTAATATAGACGATTTCTGACGCCTCTGCAGCAGACGGCTTTTTGAAAACATAGTGACAAAAGAAGAAATTGCACAAAACGTGCAATTTCTCCTTTTGCCACAATGTTTTCCACTTTTTGTCATAGGTAATCAATTCAACTATGGAGATTTTCTATGTTTTGACAAAATAAGTTCAAAGTCGTCTGCTGCAGCATTGTCGTATGTGGGAAAGGGTTAAAGGGGAAATTAAAACATTTCTGAAGGAGACAACTTTAAAAGTATACAGTAAACAACATGGAAACCATCTATAAATGAAACTATATTTTTTTGATAAAGTTAAAAATATTTGTCAAAATGTTTTAAAACTCGCCTGCTGCAGATGTGTCAAAATGCATCTGCAGGTGGGAAAGGGTTGATAAAGTGTTTTTGTGACGTGATGCGAACGCTTCATAGTGCTTCGTCTTTTAATTTGGAAGGTTTTACTGTAAGCTCTTCACAAACTATCTATAAATCTAAGTATATTTGATGATGAAGTTTAAAAGTTGGTGATAAACGGAATACATTGCTCATCATTACCTATTTCACTTTTTGTTACAATATATTAAAACTCGACTGCTGCAGATGTGTCAAAAAACGTTTGCATGTGGGATTGGGTTGATTAAGTGTGTATGTGACGTGATCCGAACGTTCATAAGTGCTTCGTCTATTAATTTGGAAGGTTTTAGTCTAGGCTCATTGGTGATCACAAGAATGTAGGTGTTGATGAACAATTGATGACCATTTTTATCTTTCAGGTCAAATGATGATGATGCCCATGATGGGCGGGGCTGGGCCGATGAAACCGATGCCAGAGATGGGCGCACCAATGAAAATGGAACAAGGGATGCCAATGGATGGACAAAATGCTGGCGCTCCTGGTCCTGACTGTCCCCCGGGTCAAATGCCAAACATGATGCCGATGGACATGCAACCTAAGAACATGTCACCAAAGATGATGCCTATGATGATGGAAATGATGATGATGAAACAAATGCCAATGGAAATGAAACCAATGTCCATGATGGACATGAAACAAATGCCAATGGAAATGAAACCAATGCCTATGGAAATGAAACCAATGCCAATGGACATGAAACCAATGCCAATGATGGAAATGAAACCAATGTCAATGGAAATGAAACCGATGTCAATGATGGAAATGAAACCAATGCCAATGATGGACATGAAACCAATGCCAATGATGGAAATGAAACCAATGTCAATGATGGAAATGAAACCAATGCCAATGATGGACATGAAACCAATGCCAATGATGGAAATGAAACCGATGCCAATGGACATGAAACCGATGCCAATGATGGAAATGAAACCAATGCCAATGATGGAAATGAAACCAATGCCAATGATGGAAATGCAACCAATGCCAATGATGGAAAAGAAACCAATGCCAATGATGGAAATGCAACCAATGCCAATGATGGAAATGAAACAAATGGAAATGATGAAACAAATGGAAATGATGAAACAAATGCAGATGATGGAACAAATGCAGATGATGAAACCAATGCCAATGATGGAACAAAAACCAATGCCAATGATGGAAATAAAACCAATGCCAATGATGGAAATGAAACCAATGCCAATGATGGAAATGAAACCAATGCCAATGATGGAAATGAAACCAATGCCAATGATGGAAATGAAACAAATGCCAATGATGGAAATGAAACAAATGGAAATGATGAACCAAATGCAGATGATGAAACAAATGGAAATGATGAAACCAATGCCAATGATGGAACAGAAACCAATGCCAATGATGGAAATGAAACCAATGTCAATGATGGAAATGAAACCAATGCCAATGATGGAAATGAAACCAATGCCAATGATGGAAATGAAACCAATGCCAATGGAAATGAAACCAATGCCAATGATGGAAATGAAACCAATGTCAATGATGGAAATGAAACCAATGCCAATGATGGAAATGATGCCGTCTGGTGGTGGAAACATGGGACCTGACGGTATGAAACCGGCTGGTAAAGGCCAAATGGGACCCGATTGCCCACCTGGAATGGAACCCATGGGCGGTAAGCCCAAAGGAATGTATTGAGGTTGTATTTAGAACCTTAAGAGAGTAAATCAATCGGTCAAGTGTGGCTTACTGTGCAAGTAACGATCTGTTTGTGTGATATTGTGTGTATTGTCGAATATTGATGTTGATTAAAAAAGTGCTGGAAGACATTTTTGATGTTATCTTAAATACATATGGTTTGTTGACTAAAGTCAGCTGAATACTTTTCCTCTAAAGGCAATGTCTCATGATTTTCTGAAAAATATGGATAATCTGTAAAACTGAAGCTTTTATTATCAAGAACAGTTGAAAGCATTGTGGCAAAACGAGAAATTGCTCATAATGCAGTTTCTCCGTTTGCCACAATGTTTTCAAAAGTCGTCCGCTGCAGAAGCGTCACAAGGCTTCTATATGTGGGATAAGGTTAAACTATATTATGAAACATAGGTGAATACATTGTGAGAAAAGAAAAATTGCCCCATTTGAGTAACTTCTTTCTGTGCATGATGTAGCATTTTCAAAATTCATCTACTGCACAGGAATAAAATGTCATCTCGTCTTTCTACCTACGGAGGGTAAGAAATCCACAGCAACTGCGATTACATTGCATTTTCTGTTAAATTAGGACGAAACGCCATTAACAAAATACCCGCCTATCGAAAAAAGGTACAAGTTTGCTGTTGTAAACTGTGTATACCTAGATCAGCATGTGCATCCGCACAAATTGATCAGGAACTGCCCAGATCGAAATTGGGTGGAACCAGCACAATGACAGCTATTTTTTTTAAGGAAAAAATAAAATAAAATAATCAGAAAAGCCTAAAACCCTTCAATGCAAAAGTAGTTAAAGGGACTGAACACCATAATGGTCCAAAATCGTTATAGTTTATACTTATTCTAATTATTCCACAATACGTCGATATATATGTAACGGAATGTTGTAGAAGGTCGTACAAGTCTTGTTTTTCATTATTTCATAGGAAATAAGCAGTTAAAAAAACGTCCGCTCCGTGTTTTCCAGTTTAAAAATACCGTGGAATTTCCTCTTGCTCATTTGAATTTGTGGAGTCAATTCGGCATTCTCTAACACTATCGACTCATTACATTCATGTATGCGTGAGTGTAAGGAACGACAACTATGCAAAGGAGATTGTCAATTCGGTTTTAGTGATCACGTGATAAATATACAGCGATATTTTTAGATTTACTGGGTTACTAACCCAGTAGATTTTACAATGCAAAATAACGAAAAATCTCCGCAATATTAATAGTGTGCATATATTGTAGTACATCAGTCAGCAAATCTCAATGCCTTACATGCAAAAACATCAAAAATTTTTCGCTTTTTTCTCATATGGGATTCAGTCCCTTTAAAGTACACGAGATATTTGGTACGTGTTCTGTCGCCTAGACGGAACGGATTACCGTCCGTGGGAAAGTGTAAAGTTTGCGATTCTGAGCCGCCTGTCCATCTACTTTGTCTAATCAAAAGGAGAGCACTATATGGAATTTCTCATTTTGCAGCAATGTTTTCAAGATAGAAAGCTTGTATATTTTGATTTAATGTTTTCAAAAGTCATCTGCTGCATGGTTGCAAAGGTTAATACGAGCCTAGATACTGAGCTGTTTGTCTGAAAGCAATTTGAATTGAGGCACATTGTCTTCTCGAATAGCCCAGAGACATATAAACTCTATATATGTCTCTGAATAGCCGGACTGACTTTAGGCATTTGCCACATTCATCTAAAAAGCTCAAGCAGACCACTTCAAATGAAAACATCTCTACTAAAATAATGAACATCGCTATTAATACTACATATCTATCAGCCCTTTCACACAACTGGACGCATCTACATATTACTTTTGTATTGAAGGGTTTTAGCCTTTTCTGATTTTTATTTGATTTTTTTCCTTAAAAAATAAATGTCAGTGAAAGAAATCAGTGAAAACGTATGAAATATAATATTAAAGAGCAGAATATTAATTATTTTTAAAACATGATAAGTTTTCCTTTAGTTATCAGTTATCATGTTTTAAAAATAATTAATATTTTGCTCTTTAATTTTATATAGCATACGTTTTCACTGATATCTTTCACTGAAATTTAATTTTAAGGAAAAAATCAAATACAAAAATGAGAAAAGGCTAAAACCCTTCAATACAAAAGTAATTAAAGTACACGAGATATTTGGTACGTGTCCTGCCGCCGTGACGGAACCTGTCAGCCTGTCCATCTACTTTGTCTGATCAAAAGGAGAGCATTATACGAAATTTCTCATTTTGCAGCAATGTTTTCAATTTTATCCGATAACCGTTTAATTGCATTGATAGAGAGCTTGTATATTCTGATTTAATGTGTTCAAAAGTCATCTGCTGCAGGGTTGCAAAGGTTAATACGAGCCTAGATACTGAGCTGTGTGTCTGAAAGCTATTTGAATTGGGTCACATTGTCTTCTCTTTAGGCATTTGCCACATTCAGCTAAAGAGCTAAAGTAGACCACTTCAAATGAAAACATCTCGACTAAAATAATGAACATCACTATTAATGAAAGTTTAATGATTGAGTAGAGTTTGAAAAGATTGTGTCAACCTGGCGAGAAATGGCTCATTATATGAGCAATTTCTACTTTTGCCATAATGTTTTTCATAATATAATTCGTGATGATTTAACATGTATATACAGCTTGGAAAGGGTTAATTTTTAGTTTAATGATATCAAAGCGGGAAATTTACCTATCTTTACGAAGATGCAGTTCGTTTTATGACAATAATAATGTACATAATACTTCATCACTATCAGTCCGTTCACACAACTCGACGCATATACAGCAGACGTCCTTTGAAGAAAAGATTTAATAATAGAAAAAAATGTTATCATAATGACACTGGCCAGATACCCAGTCTAACTGGAAGCAATTTGGATTAAGGTACTTTATCTTATCTTATATCCCGATTGATCTATTGAGATTTAAAGTCGTTTTCAACAGTATTTCGGGTATACCGCCATTTTACCTTCCAATACGAATACACTCACACCTGTGTTTAAAGACCACCTATGGGAAATGAACAATTTGGTCTTTGTTCAAAGGTGGTCTTTAATCCAGGGTTATGTATGCAGAAAATGAGTAATTGGAATATTTAAAAATGTGGTTGCTATAGACACAGGGAATTGCTTAACAAAGGTGGTCTTTAGAACAGGTTTGACCGTATAAGGCTCGTTATAAAACAGGTACAAGAGAAAGTTGATGCAATGTCGCCGGAAATCCATGCTGTAGTTATGCATAACACTTACATTATAGTAGTTGAAAAAACAGTTATCAACTGAGGGGCATATTGGAACATCAGGGGTTGGGTCAAGTGAAAATGTATCATAACTTGCATTTTTGTGTCAACGAAGTGAATGTCCTTCATTGAAATATAATTGAAGCCTTTCATTGTTTATGATCAATCTCCATTCCAAAGTAGGTTGACCATACACACAGCCAACTAATTATTGACCATAAACAGTAAAGAAAATGAGCAATCTTGCCAATCATTAGTCCTAGTATGTACACAGTGCTTTCATTAAGGAACAATAATAACTTTTAGGATTTGTGAATTCCACATACACTTTTCAAGATGATTGTCGGAATATTTGAATTTTATTATTTATCAATAAAACCACAAAACAGACCATTTAGGATTTGCAATCAAGTCAACATTGGACACCTTTGCAGCAATCTTCTTTAAAAAAAATGAGAAAAGGGTTAAATCGCTTAAGACATGAGTCTTCTCTTTTTCTCAAAATGATATTAGCTTGGCATCCTAATTATATCATACTTTGGCAATTGTTAAAATGTAGTCCAATATTTAGAAATTAGACCACCCTCGAATATAATATCAGCTAAACAGTTAAATTTCATTAGAATTGTTGTATAATTTTAAACTTAATTACGAACATAAACTGAACCCTACAACATGTTAATTTATTGTAATTCTTTCCTTCCTTTTTTGATAATGAAAATAACTAACTACTCATGTTTTAAAATTATATTATGAAGAGCGCCCTTGTGTTAATGATGCATAACAATATGCAGATCGCAAGCAAAATTCCTGTAGGGAATCTAGTGAAACATTTAAAATTGTCAAGGACGAAATAATTTTGTACGAAAGACCCGATTCGTGACCTGATTCTTCTTCTCAGAGTTGTCGTTCTTTACGCTCTCTTTATAAGCAGAGAGTGTCCGTTCAAAGTCATTTTTTTAATAAAACCACTTTTTATCTCAGATTGTTATTTTCTTCAATTGTTCGAACCAAATAAACATTATAAATCACCTATAATTAACTATATGTAAGTGAGTGTAAAGAACGGTTCTCTGCAAAGGAAATTGATCTACGCGGTTGGTATTCGCTAGTCACGTGATCAACAGTTTTAGCTTAAAAAACAGTTCATATTTTAAATATACATGAATAAACATTATTAAATGCATTTTTCACAAATCAAGACATCTCTTTGAACATGAAAATAACATTCAGTAAGTTAAAATTGCTATTAAAAGGAGAATTCGACTGTTTTACCTTCGTAAATAAAACAAACAAAAACAAATGCGATTCAAAATAAAGAAACTGCGAATACTTAAAACATCGGAATATTTATTTCATTTTAGATGTGTCATAACTTAGTGTTTTTAAACAAACGCAATTGTGATATGTTCAAGACATTTAAATATGTTTTTTTCTATGAATAACTCGTCCTCCCATGTCATTTCCGATAAGGTATTAAAGATATAAGTCGCGGGCTTCTGCCTGGCGAATAATAATGTACATAATACTACATATCTATCAGTCCTTTCACAAAACTCGACGCACCTGCAGCAGACGATTTTTGAAGAAAATATTTGATAATAGAACAAATTAATCATAATAACACTGGCCAGATACCCAGTATAACTGGAAGCAATTTGAATTGAGGCACGTTGTCTTATCGATTATCCCGATTGATTTATTGGAATGCAAAATCGTTTTCAACAGTATTTCAGGCATACCGTCATTTTACCTCCCAATACGAATACACTCAAACCTGTGAAGACCACCTATGGGAAATGAACAATTTGGTCTCTGTCCACATGTGGTCTTTAATTACAGGTTTTTTTTATGCAGTAAATGAATATTGGGAATTAAAAGTGTGGTTGCTATAGACACAGGGACTTGCTTAACAAGGGTGGTCTTTAGCACAGGTTTGACTGTATACGGCTCGTTATAAAACAGGTAGGATAAACCCTTCCCACATGCAGATGCAGTTTCTTTCATCTGCTGCAGACGACATCTGAAAACATCATAGCGACGAAAAAATTAAAAATTCTTCTTTTGCCACAATGATTACAATAACTGTTTTAAATTATTGTACTTTCATTTATAGATATATTTCACGTTTTAAAATCGCCTGCTTTTGCATATATGTTTTCTGTTTAGGAAAAGGTTTAATAAATTTACTAATATGAAGCATTTTCTATTTGAATAGCTCGATTGATTTATTTTATTTAAAAGCTGTTTTACACAGACTTTTAGTTATATTCAGGCGGCCACTTTACCTACCCAAACAAAAAGCCGACACAATGTTGTTTCAAAAAGGTTTCACGTCAAAATCATTCCCACTTGCAAACGCATTTTAACAAATTTGCAAACGAAATTTTTAAAACATAGAGGCAAAACAGAAAATTCTCATAATGAGCAATTCTCCTTTTGCCACAAAGTTTTCAAGTCTTTAATTATTATTTCATTTTGATAATTTTTGCTACAATATTTTAAAGTCGTCTGTTGTAAATTCATTGTTAGTGCGACCGTTAAACGTTAACCAAAAACTAAATCCAGCAGGCCTACAAACAAGAACTATTTTGATATCATATTTGTTTGTCAATAGCTACAGAGAGGTGATTGGGCAGCGTAATAACTAAACCTTTCGCACGTACATCACATTTTCGAAACATCTAAAGAAACATTATGAAAAAAATACATACAAGAAAATATAACTGTTGAAAATATTGAGGCATAATAATGTGAAAATAGTGTGAAAACACGAGAAATTGCTGATAATATAAGACCTGCATAAGAGGGACATCTTTGAAGAAATATATATATAGGATCGGACATAAGTTGTCATTTTATATAAAGTTTTATTAAACGAGTTTAAGAAATTTGTTATTAAGCGAGCCTTTGACGAGCTTAATTACAAATTTCTTGGATGAGTTTAATAAAACTTTACGAAATGACAACGAATGTCAGATTCTTTTTATCACATGATGAAACACAAAAAGAAAATCGTTTTTTCGCTGTCAGAAAATAGTCCAAACATGTAATACTTAATTGAATGTTAACTTATCACACACAAATATATCTCTATGAACGATAATGGTCCCTTTTCCTCGTCCATTTATCGGGACGTTTGTGTTTACCGGATACACGTTCTTAGCCATTTTGTTATCATTCGCGGATGAATTCACAAATAGTAATTCGGTCATGTTATATTACACGTGTCACATATAAAGAAATACGTAATGGGTGTATTACATCAGATACAAGCATTGTTATGTGATAAAGACACACATTTTAAAAATATATTTTCATGAAAGTATAAGTGTTGGTAACATTGAGGCATCAGAAGGAATTGTTCTTAATAGGCAATTCATCATTTTGCCACTATGCCTAAAGTGTGTCTTAACGAGACTGATTGTGATTGCTTTACATGGTGTTTTACACAGCTTTCAACAATTAAACAAGTTCTTCTGGTCCATTTATCCTGACATCAATGAGTCAGTCTTAGTTTATAAAGTTTAAACTGTTATAACAAATTGCAAATATATGATCAGGAGTAATTCAGTGTTAAACCTTTCTAGCATGTTAACATTATGTGGTATATCAAAGCAAATTGATATTACAACTCGGCGGCGCTCGTATTAATAACAGATGCATGAACGCCAAACATGCAAACCGCGGCAATATAATTGAGGTCTTGATTGTACTCCGCTTTGATACAATTTAGAATTAAGCGTAACATTAATTTCCTTGCCAAAATATGCACATTTTTTACTTAATTACTCGTAGATGTAAAGGAGTGAAGACTGCTAAGACTGTGCCTTCACTATTCACAGTTGCATTGATAAGTCAAAACGGAGAGGAGTAAAGACCGTTAGAACTGTGACGTCACTGTATGCAGATGCATTAAAGCCCCAGATTTCCAGACGTGACTCGTGTACTGATGATAAAATATCCGGCTAGGTCGACTGGATGGTGCACGGAATTTGAGACAGGTGTCCCTTGTTCGTATACTACTCACAACGGTCTTGGTGGAAACCATTTGGGCAATGTACATTTTCGAGCAAAGTTTTTGTTAGTAAACCGAACCATCATGCATAATTGTCGACGTGATTAAACTGAAATACTGTTGAGGCCGGCCTAAGGCCCATGTCCAAATTAAATCAAAATGTACTTATACTGAAATTGATTAACGAATGTGAACGCAATCCGTTTTATTTCACGCCCTTATACAATATACGTGTATACGTTTTTCCCATCTGAATTAAACAACGTGTTAGTGGTTATATTTTTCTATTATTTTGTCGCTATATTCTTGGATTAAATATCATGTTTTCATCATTGTACGTTGCAGCGACACTATGTCATCTTTTATATTTATTTCGATGTGGAACGCTGCGGAAGACGGGTGTTTCTGATTGATATTTCAATGCATGAATATGTAGTGTCAATTAATCTACATCACTGACATCTGTGATCATACCGTCTTGCCTTTCCCAAAACATCTTTCAAAATAAAACTAACTATTGATTTACGAAGATGACTGTCACGTTAAATCATTTTCCATACAATTCGGCAACAAAGTCAATGTCAACGCTACATGCATTCGTTTATGTTGAAATGTATCTTCTTGAGTAAAGTTAAGAAATTGATACCTTGGATATCATTTATCTATCATTGTATTCTACAGTTACATTATGTCATCTTTTTCTTCAGTCTATTTCGATGTGGAATGCTGCGGATGACGGGTGTCGCTGATTGATATTTCAATGCACGAATATGTAGTGTCACTTAATCTACATCACTGACATCTGTGATCATACCGTCGTGTGGATGACGGGTCTTGCTGATTAATATTGCACTGTATGAGTGTGTAGAGTCAATGTAATCTACACCGCTGTCATCTGTAAACATACAGTCGTGCATCACGCAAATTAATCCTAACATTCAGAACAATTAAGATTACTCTCACGTGAAATGATTTTCGAATTGTGCATATGAATTTATGTTCGCATAGCTTATGTATAGAGGTGAACTGAGTACAGATTGTGTATGGTTTTTTTTCTGTCTGGATGCTTAACTCGAACACGTGATAAGTCTAATTTATCGCTAAACTCGAAATCATTTCTTGTATGGTTCTGTCTTTTGAAAACCGTAAGCTATAACATATGAGCAATCAGAAATCATGCACTGCTTTGTACATATGCTTTTATCACGGGCTTGCTTTTCACAGAGACATATATCAATACATAGTTAATGTATTTATATTTCCCTGTATCATCTAATTGTACTGATGTATTCCGATCGAGTTATCGGAGTCGTTAGACGCTTGCTATGAGCGCGTGCAAGACTTGGATTATGATCCGCGAGACTCTCACCGTACTCGCGTTAGAATACGAGATTTTGAGGTGATCTCTGTATGTATATGTCTCTGCTTTTCATAATAAAAATTAAAGTAAAAATAATAAAGAAGCTGAAAATACATAAATCGAGGAATCCCCTTGAACACGTCGTTAAGTCGAAATAATTTATGGGTCCCTTTCGACTCCTTGTGATTTCACTGTAATAAGAAACAATGACCATATTCGACATTTTGAATACATGCGTTGACCCGAGTTGAATCGGGTGGCGTTCGTTTTACAAAGCCTACTCGGGTTAAATTTCTGTCACCAAACCCCCAAGGACTGTGTAACTTATCCGGACACTAGTACATTTCCGTTGGCAACATGGGGGAATATTGGGAATCAGTAAATCAAGTTTTAAACACTTAAAAACATACCCGAGTCGATCTCAGTAAAGAATGTTTACCTGGGTAATGTAACCCGGGGGATAATGTCGAATAGAATCAAACGCGAGACCGTATGATGCGCGTCATTTGAATTTGGTCTTCGAGCGAACATAGTTTTTGCTTTGTTTGTTTTATTTGGGTTTACGCCGTTTTCAACATTATTTCAGTTATATCACGACAACAGTTCACTTACTAGGTTGTTTGTGTTACAACTACGGAAATTGCTTCATGTAAAAGAGTCGAATATACATTTTGGATGTACACATGAATCGTGGTCATAAGTAAATCTGCATCACAGCAGAAAACTGCAATGTAAAACACTTGACGTGCAGATTAAATGATAATTACTCGTGTAAATTCAAAGATCACGCAAAAAATTACACGAAGTAACAACCATTTTTAATTGCCGTCTGCTCACGATTGGAATGTCGCGAGATATTACGTAATCCACGCTAACTCTCGGAAGCTGGACGCTTGCTTTGATGTCCAGGACAACATTTTCTCGTTGTGTAGACATTTATGTAATACGTAAGAAAACATGATAGTTTCTTTTGGCAATTTTTGACAAATTCAGCACCATTTTATGATTGATATTTTTTTATTCGTTTTCCTATATAAGCGCATGAAACCGTTAATATTGTCGCAGTTGAACATTGGATTCTTTGACTTCCACCTCCACTTCAGGATAATACGAGTAGTTCCAGCACTTTACATAAGGTAAGCTTCGTTGATAATATATCTCAGAGTCTCTGTGTACAATATAATGTATTAGAGGGACTGTTTGTTTCGTGGTATTTTGGGTCACAATGTTTATAAACGATTAAAATAATTTCAATTATTACACAAAGTAAAAATAAAATAAATTAAAAATGTTTAATTTTATGTTTGAAGTATTACATTTTGTATATAAAACAGTTTAGTTCATATGTTGAAACCGATAGGCAAAAGTAGACATAGTGTGTTTGTCTACCAGTATAAGGTAACATATTACCATTAAACACGTTATTACGCCATAGCTTCAAAACGTAAAGTTATA
Organism: Serripes groenlandicus; assembly: GCA_031761405.1. Classification (NCBI taxonomy): domain Eukaryota; kingdom Metazoa; phylum Mollusca; class Bivalvia; order Cardiida; family Cardiidae; genus Serripes; species Serripes groenlandicus. Next base: position 21,814,024 of record JASEVX010000012.1, read on the forward strand.
TTTCCAGCGTAAATACCGTATTTCGCAAATACAATACATTTACAACTGTTCCATTTACTATTACGTTTTATATCCGCAATAATTCGACAGTCGCTTTAAAATGTATAGGCCTATCACATGTGTTTGTGCCAAGTCTTAGTTATACAGGGATGATATATTAAATCGTGGAAGATTATCGTTAAGTCCTTTTATCTAGTATTTGCAACAAATAGGTTTAATCAAGTTGGACAGTTTATCGTTAAAGTTACAACTTTAGATCACCCCGGTTGATCCACATCAAACAGCATGATTAAGACATGGCTTCAGGGTATAAGAGATTGTATATATCCATTTCGAAACATCTTGTGTTGTCAAACATGATCAACTCGTTTAAGTTTTAGTATATATTTAGTTTTTGAGTCTGAAAATCGTAAGACAGTCCATTAAAATATGTTTCCATATTACACACGTGCGCTACGGGTTATCTACTCCGGTCATGTGTTATCATGTTTCAATAATCTATTAAATACTGCTCATTTTGCTCAAAATTGCATGTATACGCAGTCAGATTTTGAATCTGAACTTAAAATAATAACGCTAAGGTTGGTTTTCCTGGAGCGCCACTGGAAACATCGCTCATTATTTCCTTATGCCACAATGTTTTCATAAGTTAATCGTTCAATAAATGAATCGGGTCCACTGAATCGAGGCATATACAAATATCAGTTCTTTCACACATACACACAATCTACAGCAGACGACATTGAAAGCATTTCTTCAAACAGATTGAAACTATATAATTGAAAGATCATGTGTTGAATTCAGTGGAAAACGGCGTGTGTGAAAAAGGGAGAATTTGCTCCTTTCGACCAATTTCTTCATTTGTTACAATCTTTTCAAAAGTCGTCTGCTGCAGAGGTGTCATAAAGCGTCTGCATAAAATGAAATCATTAACCAATTACTTTCATTATTGTTTATTTACAGATCTCAATATGGTTTCTCTGCAACTCTTGGTTGTCCTTCTGTTCGTGTCCGTCGCTCATTCCAGGCGACCACAAAATGGTAAGTCAACTGTCAATGAACTGTTCAAGGAATTGTTAAGGGAACTGTTCAGTGAACATTTAATATTGTTCGTGTACATTTTTTAACTGTCGCAGTCAGTTGACTGCACAATGAACTGTTCAAGACATTGTTAAGGGAACTGTTCAGTGAACATTTAATATTGTTCGTGTACATTTTTGAACTGTCGCAGCTAGTTGACTGCTCAGTGAACTGTTCAAGGAATTGTTAAAGGAACTGTTCAGTGAACATTAAATATTGTTCGTGTACATTTTTGAACTGTCGCAGTCAGTTGACTATTCAATGAACTGTTAAAGGACTTGTTAAAGGAACTGTTCAGTGAACATTTAATATTGTTCGTGTACATTTTCTAACTGTCGCAGTCAGTTGACTGTTCAATGAACTGTTCAAGGAATTGTTAAAGGAACTGTTCAGTAAACATGTTATATTGTTTGTGTACATTTTTGAACTGTCGCAGTCAGTTCACTGCTCAATGAACTGTTCAAGGAATTGTTAAAGGAACTGTTTAGTGAACATTTAATATTGTTCGTTTACATTTTTGAACTGTCGCAGTCAAGTGAATGTTCAATGAACTGTTCAAGGAATTGTCAAAAGGAACTGTTTAGTGAACTTTAAATATTGTTCTTGTACATTTGTGAACTGTCGCAGTCAGTTGACTATTCATTGAACTGTTCAAGGAATTGTTAAAGGAACTGTTCAGTGAACATTTTATATTGTCCGTATAAATTGAACTATCGCAGGATAAAGACATAACAAGATCAGTTACAATATAATTGTCGAGCGCCGGTAGCTCAGTCGGTATCGAAGCGGGCTGTCAATCCATCCAAGGGTTGTCAATTCGAACCCCAGCTCGGCCAATATTCTTTTCGAGGTTTGTCACAGTTCGCTGTCTTCAAGGAACAGTAATTCGTCTTACACCAATGAGCTAACAGTTTATGTGGAAAGTCTGTTATGTTGAGTACTGGTGTGAGAAAGCAAGAATAAAACACATCAGAACGTGAATTGGCCGCCTTAATAAGACCGAAACAATTCTGAAACGGCGTTAAACCCCAATCAGTCATTACGATATAATTATATGATAAATGGCCTTGTTATGTATTCGTCATGCTGCAGTTCAATTTACACAAGCTATACTTTATACTTTATGGCATAAATCATTTAGCATATGTTTCTAAGTTCATACTACTTTAGCATTGACATACGGTGCACTTGATTCTTTACCTAACACAACACATCTGCAGCAGACTTACTTTGAAATACGTCGACAAAAATATTGAAAATCGCTATAAATTAAAGTTCAATTATTGAATAGAGCTGAACACATTGCTCGTTACGAGGAATTTCTCCTTATTCAACACTGTTTATAAAAGTCGTCGGGTGCAGATGAGTTAAATAATGATATACGTCTGCATGTTGGATAGAGAAGGGAGGATTTATATCTGAATTGACAGGTAGTTAGTCCATTAACAGTGGCTCGTAATCCATCAACCTATTTGATAAATATCTCCTGAAATTTTTATCTAACAATTATCTCAAACATGGTTTTCATATGTCCAAACTCTGATAACTTTTAAAAATGCAATTAGTAAAACAAACATGACAAAATTCGCCAAGGAATAATCCAAATTTCACGTTATATATTCTTTGCTGACATTACTCGGCTTTAATTTTGCGATTTAGCTTTGCTGTATTTGGTAGAAACGCTGCGATTAGAGTGAGAGACAAAATTAATTTGAAATATCGCATATCGCACCATGTCAAATGCTGATTTAAAAAAAAAAGTGACAAAGTCAAATCTCGCATTTTCAATAGATTTTTAACCCTTTCCCTCATATAGACGCTTTCTGACGCCTCTGCAGCAGACGGCTTTTTGAAAACATAGTGACAAAAGAAGAAATTGCACAAAACGTGCAATTTCTCCTTTTGCCACAATGTTTTCCACTTTTTGTCATAGGTTATCCATTCAATTATTGAGATTTTCTATGTTTTGACAAAATAAGTTCAAAGTCGTCTGCTGCAGCATTGTCGTATGTGGGAAAGGGTTAAAGGAGAGATTAAAACATTTCTGAAGGAGTCGACTTTAAAAGTATACAGTAAACAACATGGAAACCATCTATAAATTTAAACTATATTTTTTTGATAAAGTTAAATATTGTGATATTGTAGAAATTGCCCATTAGAGCAATTTCTCTTTTTGTAAAAATGTTTTAAAACTCGCCTGCTGCAGATGTGTCAAAATGCATCTGCAGGTGGGAAAGGGTTGATAACGTGTTTTTGCGACGTGATGCGAACGCTTCATAGTGCTTCGTCTTTTAATTTGAAAGGTTTTACTGTAAGCTCTTCACAAACTATCTATAAATGAAAGTATATTTGATGATAAAGTTGAATAGTGGGTGGTAAACGGAATAAATTGCTCATCATGAGCTATTTTTCTTTTTGTTACAATATATTAAAACTCATCTGCTGCAGATGTGTCAAAAAACGTTTGCATGTGGGATTGGGTTGATAAAGTGTGTATGTGACGTGATCCGAACGTTCATTAGTGCTTCGTCTATTAATCTTTCAGGTCAAATGATGATGATGCCCATGATGGGCGGGGCTGGGCCGATGAAACCGATGCCAGAGATGGGCGCACCAATGAAAATGGAACCAGGGATGCCAATGGGTGGACAAAATGCTGGCGCTCCTGGTCCTGACTGTCCCCCGGGTCAAATGCCAAACATGATGCCGATGGACATGCAACCTAAGAACATGTCACCAAAGATGATGCCTATGATGATGGAAATGATGATGATGAAACAAATGCCAATGGAAATGAAACCCATGCCCATGATGGATATGAAACAAATGCCAATGGAAATGAAACCAATGCCAATGATGGAAATGAAACCAATGCCAATGATGGAAATGAAACCAATGCCAATGATGGAAATGAAACCAATGCCAATGGAAATGAAACCGATGCCAATGGACATGAAACCGATGCCAATGATGGAAATGAAACCAATGCCAATGATGGAAATGAAACCAATGCCAATGATGGAAATGCAACCAATGCCAATGATGGAAAAGAAACCAATGCCAATGATGGAAATGCAACCAATGCCAATGATGGAAATGAAACAAATGGAAATGATGAAACAAATGGAAATGATGAAACAAATACAGATGATGGAACAAATGCAGATGATGAAACCAATGCCAATGATGGAACAAAAACCAATGTCAATGATGGAAATGAAACCAATGCCAATGATGGAACAAAAGCCAATGCCAATGATGGAAATGAAACCAATGCCAATGATGGAAATGAAACCAATGCCAATGATGGAAATGAAACCAATGCCAATGATGGAAATGAAACCAATGCCAATGATGGAAATGAAACCAATGCCAATGATGGAAATGAAACCAATGCCAATGATGGAAATGAAACCAATGTCAATGATGGAAATGAAACCAATGCCAATGATGGAAATGAAACCAATGCCTATGATGGAAATGAAACCAATGGAAATGATGAAACAAATGCAGATGATGAAACAAATGCAAATGATGAAACCAATGCCAATGATGGAACAAAAACCAATGTCAATGATGGAAATGAAACCAATGTCAATGATGGAAATGAAACCAATGCCAATGATGGAAATGAAACCAATGCCAATGATGGAAATGAAACCAATGCCAATGATGGAAATGAAACAAATGCCTATGATGGAAATGAAACAAATGGAAATGATGAAACAAATGCAGATGATGAAACAAATGCAAATGATGAAACCAATGCCAATGATTGAACAAAAACCAATGTCAATGATGGAAATGAAACCAATGTCAATGATGGAAATGAAACCAATACCAATGATGGAAATGAAACCAATGTCAATGATGGAAATGAAACCAATGCCAATGATGGAAATGATGCCGTCTGGTGGTGGAAACATGGGACCTAGCGGTATGAAACCCGCTGGTAAAGGCCAAATGGGCGGTAAGCCTAAAGGAATGTATTGAGGTTGTATTTAGAACCTTAAGAGAGTAAATCAATTGGTCAAGTGTGGCTTACTGTGCAAGTAACGATCTGTTTGTGTGATTTTGTGTGCATTGTCAAATATTGATGTTGATTAAAAAAGTGCTGGAAGACATTTTTGATGTTATCTTTAATATATGTGTTTGTTGACTAAAGTCAGCTAAATACTTTTCCTCTAAAGGCATTGTCTCATGATTTTCTGGAAGATATGGATTATCTGTAAAACTGAAGCTTTTATTTTCAAGAACAGTTGAAAGCATTGTGGCAAAAGGAGAAATTGCTCATAATGCAATTTCTCCGTTTGCCACAAGGTTTTCAAAAGTCGTCCGCTGCAGAAGCGTCACAAGGCGTCCATATGTGGGATAAGGTTTAACTATATTTTGATACAGAGGTGAATACATTGTGAGAAAAGAAAAAATGCCCCATTTGAGGAACTTCTTTCTGTGCATGATGTAGACTTTTCAAAATTCATCTACTGCACTGGCATAAAATGTCATCTCGTTTACAAAATCTATCACAACACGATCGCCTACCTACGGAGGGTAAGAAATTCACGACAACTGCGATTAAATTGCATTTTCTGTTTAATTAGGACGAAACGCCGTTAACAAAATACCCGCCTATCGAAAAGGTACAAGTTTGCTTTTATGAACAGTGTAGACCCAGATCAGGATGTGCATCCGCACACATTGGTCAGATCGCAATTGGGTGGAACCAGCACAATGACAGCTTCACACGAGATCTTTGGTACGTGTCCTGCCGCCGTGACGGAATGGATTACCGTCCGTGGGAAAGTGTAAAGTTTGCGATTCTGAGCCGCCTGTCCATCTACTTTGTCTGATCAAAAGGAGAGCATTATATGAAATTTCTCATTTTGCAGCAATGTTTTCAATTATATTCGATAACCGTTTAATTGCATTGATAGAGAGCTTGTATATTTTTATTTAATGTTTTCAAAAGTCATCTGCTGCAGGGTTGCAAAGGTTAATACGAGCCTAGATACTGGTCTGTCTGTCTGAAAGTTATTTGAATTGAGGCACATTGTCTTCTCGAATAGTCGGACTGACTTTAGGCGTTTGCCAAATTCAGCTAAAAAGCTAAAGCAGACCACTTCAAATGAAAACATCTCGACTAAAATAATGAACGTCACTATTAATGAAACTATAATGATTAAGTAGAGTTGAAAAGATTGTGGCAACATGACGAGAAATGGCTCATTATATGAGCAATTTCTAATTTTGCCATAATGTTTTTCATAATATAATTCGTGATGATTTAACATGTATCTTCAGCTTGAAAAGGGTTAACATTTATTTAAATGATATCAAAGCAGGAAATTTACCAATCTTTACGAAGATGTAGTTCGTTTTATAACAAGTATAATGTACATAATACTACATATCTACTATCAGTCCTTTCACACAACTCGACGCACTTGCAGCGGACGATCTTTGAAGAAAAGATTTGATAATAGAAAACATTGATCATAATGACACTGGCTAGACACCCAGTCTAACTGGAAGCAATTTGAATTTGAGGCACTTTGTCTTATCGAATATCCCGATTGATCTTTTGGAATTCAATGTCGTTTTCAACAGTAGTTCAGGCATACCGCCATTTTACCTTCCAATACGAATACACTCACACCTGTGTCTAAAGACCACCTTTGGGAAATGAACAATTTGGTCTTTGTTCACAGGTGGTCTTTAATCCAGGGTTATTTATGCAGCAAATGAGTAATTGAAATATTTAAAAATGTGGTTGCTATAGACACAGGGAATTGCTTAACAAAGGTGGTCTTTAGAACAGGTTTGACTGTATAAGGCTCGTTATAAAACGGGTACAAGAGAAAGTTGATGCAATGTCGCCGGAAATCCATACTGCAGTTATGCATAACACTTACATTATAGTAGTTGAAAAAACAGTTATCAACTGAGGGGCATATTGGAACATCAGGGGTGGGGTCAAGTGAAAATGTATCATAACTTGCATTTGTGTGTCAACGAAGTGAATGTCCTTCATTGAAATATAATTGAAGCCTTTCATTGTTTATTATCAATCTCCATTCCAAAATAGGTTGACCATACACACAGCCAACTAATTATTGATCATAAACAGTAAAGAAAATGAGTAATCTTGCCAATCATTAGTCCTTGTATGTACACAGTGCTTTCATTAGGGACAATAATAACTTTTAAGATTTGTGAATTCCACATACACTTTTCAAGATGATTGTCGGAATATTTGAATTTTATTATTTATCAATAAAACCACAAAACAGACAATTGAGGATTTGCATGCAATAGCACGTAATTTTACCTTTGCCCTATCAAAGTCAACATTTGACACCTTTGCAGCAATCTACTTTAAAAAAAATGAGAAAAGGGTTAAATCGCTGAAGACATGAGTCTTCTCTTTTTCTCAAAATGATATTAGCTTGGCATCCTAATTATATCATACTTTGACAATTGTTAAAATGTAGTCCAATATTTATAAATTAGACCACCCTCGAATATAATATCAGCTAAACAGTTAAATTTCATTGGAATTGTTGTATAATTTCAAACTTTATTTCGAACTTAAACTGAACCCTACAACATGTTAATTTATTGTAATTCTTTCCTTCCTTTTTTATAATGACAATAACAAACTACTCTTGTTTTAAGATTATATCATGTTGGGCGCCCTTGTGTCAATGTTGCTTAACAATATGCAGATCGCAAGCAAAATGCCTGTAGGGAATCTTATGACACATTTAAAATTGTCAAGGACGAAATAATTTTGTACGAAAGTCCCGTTTTGTTCTTTTTCGCAGAGTTGTCGTTCTTTACACTCTCTTTATAGGTTTAAATTACGCTAAATACATCCGCGGGGCCCTTTGAACCGTAGTGCGTAAACAAAACTTTGTTTGCCTAGAAATGGTTGTACATCTGGCCCAGACTGCATTGGATATGTGACAATGGGTGTAAATTCTTTGTAAATATAGAGTATGTGTAAACCCAGTTTCAGCCTAGCTGGATTGTGGTAAAAAGGACGGTCCCCATCTTCACAGAGCGAGTTCTTTCTTGCATAATGCATGATCCCACATTTTCTTTGGATTATTTTAAAGTTAAGAAGTAGCTCTTTTCAATGATATATGGTGTTCTACCTGGGAAACGATTAGAAAGTGTGACAAACGAGGGTTGAAGCTGGTTTATTTACATGTAAACAAAGAAGGAATGTATTTGGTGTATTTGTTACCTAAAGCACTTCCGGGTCAAATTATGAAAGGTCACTTTTGTATCGTCTGCAATAATGGACACCTTCTGGGATATAGTACGAGACCAACTACACTCACAATGCATAGTAAATGTGGGGGCTCGTGTGGGCATTCAGCTATTAGGTACGGCAGAATGCGTGTTAAATTTTCACATTTCCAAATTTTCACCCTGACTGTGTCATACTGACCTAGATGAAAGGTAAACAAAGCTGAAGTTTTCTTATGTATGGCGCTATCTTTTGACCTGTTGATAAATAAATATGACCAAATATAGTTATTAAACAGTCATATACTACACATATAGCTTTAAAATGTGGAAAATGTGGGGTTGGTTGGTAAATGTTTGCTCAATATTTTCACACACACAATATCTATCAGGGAATTAATACAGTCAATCAATCAATCAGTGCATCATTTATATATAACTATGGTCACTGAGATGGGATAAGCCCTGAGTATTCAACTTTGGGTCAGTCATTCCCTTCCTGTAGTGTACCTTTTCGTGTAAATTATATTTTAGCAAACAAAATTACGCGTGAATGTGGTCGCCTTAGGCACCACTGCTTGATAGGACCTGTTTACGGCCTCGCATTTTTGGGTCGATGTTAAAAACCTAATTTTTCCCCCAAGTTCTCAGTACCTAAGAATAAATTATTGCACCTTGTCAGTATTTCTTCATCACGTTTTGTGGCAGGAAGTATTTTACTTGAGACTTATGACCGGTACAAACGAAACTTTGCTTAGCACACGTAGAACCGCAGTAACCTTTAAAACATTAGACTCTTGTTTCAATGATTTTTGGCATTTTTACTGTTATTTTACACATATCCCCATTGTAATACATATGTGCAGATCTCAGCTCACCCAAACACCTTGCTTTTACTGAGAGTGCAAACCTGTTTTTCAAGTTTGACTTGTTACATGGAAACATTGTCTTAGTGAATGGGGCTTTATAAACCTGTCTCTTCATATAATTAGCAAGATGTCTCAAGTCTTTTAAGCTAATAACAGTGTTCTCCTGATATTTATTTACACCTTTATGACCTTTACTGTCACCGTCACCAGGAAAATGTGTTAATTTTAGATCCCGAGATATTTGGCGCGCAGCCTTTTCATTCCATTGGTGATGCCCTTACACATAATTTACTTGCTATGGGAACCCCAATTATTTTCTTTGCACGAGTATGGTTTTCGCATAGAGTGGTTGTAGCCATAGTGCCGGCTTGAAACAGTGTTGATTCGCTATTGAAAAGAGGGTTATTGTAGCATGTATCTCCCTCTATCCTCACTGACTTAGGGTCTTTCTGATCAATAGTATTATTATCAGCCTCTAGTGTTTGCCTTATAAATTACCTTAATACTCTCATTATTCAATTTGATAAAAGCCTCTGTCACAGTTTTTTGCATACCTGTAATAGTTGGTGCAATTATGTAAGTGCAGTTCAGTAAGTGTGTTGCACAATGGTTACTGGTTGGTGTCGAGAATAGACCTATTTGAAAGCCAACATTGGCTTTTGCTGTTTGTCTACCTCTTCCCTTATGGTTCCTTTCAACTTCTTCATATAAATTATAGTATATACCAATATATGTACATTTTTCACATTTAAGCCGTTCGCGCCAGACTAGACCCCCACTTGAGGGAATTAGCACGGTCAAAATCCAGAATACCATTACAATTTATGCTCAACTGTGCATGAATCTTTATTTCAGAGTTAAACATCAGTTGCACCTTAGCTGGACAGTACAGTTTATTTGTGTATGAGTTGGGGTGATATGTATTGTTGCGGGCAACACCAAACTCATCGATAATACCAGCCACTTTCCCAGATGGACGCGAGGGACGTACATTTGTTTCCGAACCATCAACATCAAGAAAGGTGAATATACCCAAATGTCTATTTACACGAGCCTCAAAGGCATCTTTAGTACATCTCACATACTTTGTTTGTACTTTGTCTATACTAAAACCATGTGTTTGACCCCTATTTAAACCTGGCACATCTTTCTGAAAGCCAATTGACTTGCACTGCCTTTTACTGGCCATCTTTAACTCAATTTCCCCGTCAATTACAATACAAAATCAACAGAGCACAACTAATATAATAAAAATGTGTCAGGAAGTTATTTTATTGGAACCCACTTCCTAATACAACCCTCTTCAACCCCAGCTAGTCCCTTAATGAGTAAATATTTATGACATATATATGCCACAAATGTGTGCAATAAGCAGTGTTAAATTTCACACATCAATGCAGTCAACGGTAAAGGGGTAAACAATCTTAATTATGCACTTGGCTGGCCAGTATTGGTATTTAATTGTTTGAAATATATAAATGCTTGTTTCTTAACAAAAAGTTTATAGAAAATTATCGAAAAGCATTCAGAACAGGATTTTGCTGGAAAAAAATCCGAGCAAATTTTACATTTTTCTCCCTAAAAATTGATATTTTCAACCTATTTAGACTTCTCTGTTAGTGCTGCATGGCCCAAATCATGCATAAATATGAAGTTTGTTCATGTTTATAAACAATGGACACAGTTTAAACTTAATATATAACGCGTTTCTTATTTGTTTCATCTAAGACACATATGATGTGCGATATCCCAAATCTGGCCCAGACTCATGCCGCAAAACCGAGGTTTCGGCCGGTGTAGGAAAATTGAAATTTCTTCGAAAATAATTGCCTTACTGTCCTAACTTTGGCTTTTTTTGCTTTCAATATAGATAACACTTTGAAAATAATGGCAAGAAACGCCAAAATGTTGTTTTATATGCAGAGAGTGTTCATTTAATGTCATTTTTCTATTAAAACCAGTTTTATCTCAGTTTGTTCTTTTCTTCATTTGTTTCGAACCAAATTTACATTTTAAATCACCTACAATTAACTATTTGTAAGTAAGTGTAAAGAACGGCTCTCTGCAAAGCATATTGATCTACGCAATCGGTATTCGCTAGTCACATGATCAACAGTTTTAGCTTAAAAACAGTTCATATGTTATATATACATGGATAAACGTTATTAAATGCTTTCTTCACAAATCAAGACATCTCTTTGAACATGAAAATAACATTCAATAAGTTAAAATTGCTACCAAAAGGAGAATTCGACATGATTTTTATCTCGATACTGACACATAACAGTCTGCTGCAAGTCTAATAGGAACTGTTTCGTCTTCGTAAATAAAACATAACAATTATAAATGCGAGTCAAAATAAAGAAACTGCAAATACTTAAAACATCGAAATATTTATTTCACTTTAGATGTGTCATACCTTAGTGTTTTTAAACAAACGCAATTGTAATATGTTCAAGACATTTAAATGTGTTCTTTTCTAATCATAACTCGTCCTCCCATGTCATTCAGAAATCCTGCTCTGTTTTGTATAAATGCTTTTATCACTAACTTGCTTTTCACAGAGACATATAAATACATAAGTGTACTGATGTATTCCGATCGATTTATCGGAGTCGTTAGACGCTTGCTAAGTCATGTCTTCACCGATTTAACTCTTTTCTCATTGTTTAAAAAGTAGATTACTGCAAAGGTGTCCAATGTTGACTTTAATAGGGGAAAGGTAAATCGTAAATTGTCTGTTTTGTGGTTCTATTGATAAATAATAAAATTCAAATATTCTGACAAACACCTTGAAAAGTGTATGTGGAATTCACAAATCTTATAATTATTCCTTAATGCAAGCACTATATACATACTTAGACTAATGATTGGCAAGATTAATCATTTCCTTTACTGTTTATGATCCATAATTAGTTGGCTGTGTGTATGGTCAACCTACCTTCGAATGGAAATTGATTATAAACAATGAAAGGCTTCAATTTTATTTCAATGAAGGACATTCACTTCGTTGACAAAAGAATGCAAGTTATGATACATGTTCACTTGACCCCACCCCTGATGCTCCAATATACCCCTCAGGTGATAACTGCTTTTTCAACTAATATAATGAATATGTAATGCATAACTACAGTATGGATTTTCGGCGAAAAGGTATGAGACGCGTACGGTGAATGGCGTCTTCCAGAGAGCAGACATTTTGTTTTGTTTGTTTTATTTGGGTTTTACGCCGTTTACAACATTATTTCAGTTACGACGACAATTCACTTATTCAAAATCCCGTGTTCAGCAAACCAGTACTAGACTAGGAAATGTGCCTTTGCCAAAGGGCACTCTACCATGACCGCTGTGCGGCGACTGTGGATCGAACCCGGGACATCCAGTTCCTAATTTCAGACGCTGACCACTCGAGCATGGCGGATTCCTAGAGCAGGAATAAATGAGCCGTCCCGCGAGAAAACCAACAGTATGGTCTCTGCGTAAAGTATCGACCGAGATCAGCCTAAGCATGACGCGCAGGCTTACCCGGACAGACACGTTTCGCCTCCTGTGGATTTTCTGTTTCAGGAATCATTACTCTATACCTCTATCTCCCAGAGACGGAATGTGTCGGGCCGGATTAGTCTGCACAGGCTGATCTGTGTCGATACATTACGCAGAGGCCATAATGTTGGTTTTCTCGCGGGACGGCTCAAAATAAAAATTGTGTTACAAATACGGAAATTGCTTCATGGAAAAGAGTCGAATATACATTTGGGATGAACACATGAATCGTGGTCATAAATAAATCTGCATTACAGCATAAAACTGCAATGTAAAACACTGGACGTGCAGATTAAATGATAATTACTCGTGTAAATTCAAAGATCGCGCAAAAAATTACACGAGGTTACAACAATTTTTAATTGTCATCTGCTCACGATTGAAATGTCGCGATATATTACGTAATCCACGCTAACTCTCGGGAGCTGGACGCTTGCTTTGATGTCCAGGACAACATTTCCTCGTTGTGTAGAAATTTATGTAATACATCAGAAAACATGATGGTTTCTTGTGGCTATTTTTGGCGAATTCAGCACCATTTTATGGTTGATATTTTTTGTATTCGTTTTCCTATATAAGCGCATGAAACCGTTAATAGTGTCGCAGTTGAACATTGGATTCTTTGTCTTCCACATCCACTTCAGGATAATACGAGTAGTTCCAGCACTTTACACAAGGTAAGCTTCGTTGATCTCTGAGTCTCTGGAAATATAATTTATTAAAAGGACTGTTTGTTTCATGGTATTTTGAGTCATTTCATTTTTTTAACGATTAAGATAATTTTAATTATTACACAAAGTAAAAACAAAATGAAGTAATACCGTTTATTTTATGTTTGACTAAAGTATTTGTATATAAAACTGTTTCCAGTTTAAATATCTTATTTCGCAAGTTAATTACATTTACAACTGTTCTTTGAACTATTACGTTTTATATCCGCAATAATTCGACAGTCGCTTTAAAATGTATAGGCCTATCACATGTGTTTGTGCCAAAAATCTTAGTTATACAGAGATGATATATTAAATCGTGGAAGATTATCGTTAAGTCCTTTGATCTAGTATTTGAAACAAATAGGTTTAATCAAGTTGGAACACTTGTACACTAGCGTGTATATATCCATTTCGAAACATCTTGTTTTGTCAAAAATTATCAACTAATCCAAGTTTAAGTATATCTTTTTTTTTTAGACTCAAAATCGTTAGACAGTCCATTTAAATATGTATCCATAATGCACACGTGCGTTACGGTTTACCTTCTCCGGTCGATTTTATCATGTTTCAATAATCTTCTAACAAATACTGCGCATTTTGCTCAAAATTGCGTGTATACGCAGTGAGACCTTTATTTGCACTAAAAATAATAACGCTAATATTGGTTTTCCTGGAGCACCACAGGAAACATCGCTCGTTATAGGCAAATGTTCCTTATACCACAAGGTTTTCAAATGTTAATCGTTCAATAAATGAATCGGGTCCACTAAATCGAGGAATAAGAAGATATCAGTCCTTTCACAGATTCAACAAATCTACAGCAGACGACTTTGAAAACATTTCTTTAAACAGATTGAAACTATATAAATGAAAGAACAACAATTGAATTCAGTAGAAAACATTGTGACCAAGGGAGAAATTGCTCGTTTTAAGCAATATCTTCGTTTGTCACAATATTTTCAAAAGTCGTCTGCTACAGAGGTGTCAGAAAGTGTCTGCATAAAATGATATTATTAACCAATTATTTTCATCATTGTTTATTTACAGATCTCAATATGGGTACTCTGCAACTCTTGGTTGTCCTTCTATTCGTGTCCGTCGACCATTCAAGCGGACAAAAAAAGGGTAAGTCAACAGTCATTCTTTTTATGAGAATCATAGCCTCGTTTTGAATTCGATATGAATATTTAAAATACTTTATACAAAGACAGGGTGGTTTAAGTGACGGGTAGTCCAGTGATTAGCATACTGGACTGTCAATCTAGAGGTCAAGGGTTCAAATCCAGGTCCGGGCTCTGGAAATTAAACGGGTGCTTTTAAGCATCTCCAACTCAACTAGAGGTCAAGTACTGGTCATTTCCAGGGAAAAAACAAAAAAAAAAACAATGGGTCTTTTCGGAAAGAGCTAGGGAATCGAACGCGGACTCAATTCTTTCAAACCTTATCTGCTCGCCAAATAGATAATTTTGCACGGCGAGGGTAAATAAACACAAACAAACAAACAGGGTGGTTACCCAGGGACTAATCAGTGAGTGACGGGTACTTTGCCTGTGTGGATGAAGTGAGAATGCACGAGTTATAACGCTTTTCTTAACCCTTTCCCACATACGACAATTCTGCAGCAGACGACTCTGAACGTATTTTGTCAAAACATAGAAAATCTCCATAATTGAACGGATAACCAAGTGGAAAACATTGTGGCAAAAGGAGAAATTGCACGTTTTGTGCAATTTCTTCTTTTGTCACTATGGTTTCAAAAAGCCGTCTGCTGCAGAGGCGTCAAAAAGCATCTATATGAGGAAAAGGGTTAATAATATCCTGACCAATTTCCATGTCGTATATGCATGAAAATTATTTGAGAATAGAGTAAGATCGACTTTGTTTCGTTTTGTAGAGCAGTAACTTCAAGAGTCGACTATTCGTGTAAATTGTTTGAACTGTGGCAGTCAGTTGATTGTTCAAGCAACTGTTAAATGAACATTATATATTGTTTGTGTACAATTTTGAACTGTCGCACACAGTTGATTGTTCAAGCAACAGTTCGGTGAACATTATATATTGTTCGTGTAAATGTTTTGAACTGTTGCACTCAGTTGATTATTCAAGCAACTGTTCAGTGAACATTACATATTGTTTGTGTACAATTTTGAACTGTCGCACTCAGTTGATTGTTCAAGCAACTGTTAAATGAACATTATATATTGCTCGTGTACATTTTTGAACTGTCGCAAACTCGTAATTAGTTTACTGTTCAGGGAATTGTTCAGTGAGCTTTATACATTGTTCGTGTAAATTGCACTATCGCAGGATGAAGACATGATAAGGTCAGTTTACAATATAATTGTCGGTAGCTCAGTCGGTAGCAACGCGGGCTTTCAATCCTTCCAGGGTTGTTAATTCAAACCCCAGCTCGGCCAATATTCATTTCGACGTTTGACACAAATCACTGTCTTCAAGGATCAGTCATTCGTCTTCCACCAATGTGCTAACAGTTTATGTGTAAAATCAGCCAGTTGCTTGGAAAGTCTGTTGAGTACTGGTGTGAGAAAGCCAGCATAAAATACATGAGCACGTGAATTGGCCGCCTTGATATGACTGAAACATTTCTGAAAACTGCGTTAAACACAAATCAATAGTAACGATATAGGTATATGTACACTGGACTTGTTATGTATTCGTCATGCTACATTTCAATTTACACGCGCTATGTTTTATGGCATAAATCATTTAGCATACGTCAGAGTTCTAGATAACAAGCGTTTTGCTTGTTCAAAAATTCTTTATTGACCCTCTAACCCTATGTTGTGGGTACTCAAAAGAATCATCTCATTGAGACGATTCTTTTGAGTACCAACAACATAGGGTTTGCTTTAATAATAAGAGAGAAATTATGGGAAAAAGAGCTGAATACCCTCCTTATCTGGACCTCTGATACGTTTGCAAGTTCATACTACTTTAGCATTGACATACGGTGCACTTTGATTCTTTACCTAACACAACAAATCTGCAGCAGACTTACTTTGAAAGTACGTCGACGAAAATATTGAAAATCACTATAAATTAAAGTTCAATTACTGAATAGAGCTGAACACATTGCTCGTTACGGTGAATTTCTTTTTATGCAACAACGCTTTTAAAAATCGTCGGGTGCAGATGAGTTTAATAATGAAATGTGTCTGCATGTTGGATAGAGAAGGGAGGGTTTATATAAATATCTGAATTGACAGGTAGTTAGAGCCTATTCCATTAATAGTGGCTCGTGATCCATCAACCTATTTGATAATAATCTCCTGACATTGTTATCTAACAATTATCTCAAACATGGACTTAATATGTCCAAACTCTAATAACTTTTAAAAATGTAAATAGTAAAACAAACATTGACAAAAATTCGACAAAGAATAATCCAAATTTCACATTTATTCGTAGCTGACATTACTCGGCTTTTTTTTTTGCCATTTAGCTTTGCTGTATTTGGTAGAAACGCTGCGATTAGAGTGAGAGACGTAATGCGACAAATTAACCTAAAATATCGCATATCGCACCATGTTAAAAGCTGAGTAAAGACCCCGTGACAAAGTCAAATCTCGCATTTTCCATCAATTATCAAAGGGGAGCTTAAAGCATTTCTGAAGCAGACGACTTTAAAAGTATATAGTAAACAACATGGAAACCATCTATAAATAAAAGTATTTTTTTACTTTAGATAAAGTTAAAAACATTGTGGTCAATGTAGAAATTGCTCATAAGAGCAATTTCTCTTTTTTGTCACAATGTTTTAAAACTCGCCTGCTGCAGATGTGTCAAAATGCATCTGCAGGTGGGAAAGGGATTGATAAAGTGTTTTTGCGACGTGATGCGAACGCTTCATATTGCTTCGTCTTTTAATTTGGAAGGTTTTAGTGTAAGCTCTTCACAAATTATATATCTATAAATAAAAGTATAATTTTTGATAAAGTTAATATTTTAAAACTCGTCTGCTGCAAAAAACGTTTGCAGGTGGGATTGGGTTGATAAAGTGTGTATGTGACGTGATCCGAACGTTCAATAATGCTTCGTCTATTAATTTTGAAGGTTTTAGTCTAAGCTCATTGGTGACCACAAGAATGTTGGTGTTGATGAATAATTTATCTTTTTTTTTTTTTCATCTTTCAGGTCAAATGATGATGATGCCCATGATGGGCGGAGCTGGGCCGATGAAACCGATGCCAGAGATGAAAATGGAAGGGAGACCGATGACTAAAAAGGAAGAAGACCAAAGTAAAATGCAAGCGATGATGGGTGGAGGGATGATGGGTGGAGGGATGATGGGCGCACCAATGAAAATGGAACAAGGGATGCCAATGGGTGGAGGGATGATGGGCGCACCAATGAAAATGGAACAAATGATGCCAATGGGTGGAGGGATGATGGGCACACCAATGAAAATGGAACAAATGATGCCAATGGGTGGACAAAATGCTGGCGCTCCTGGTCCTGACTGTCCCCCGGGTCAAATGCCAAACATGATGCCGATGGACATGCAACCTAAGAACATGTCACCAAAGATGATGCCTATGATGATGAAAATGATGATGATGAACAAAATGCCAATGGAAATGAAACCAATGCCAATGATGGAAATGATGATGATGAAACAAATGCCAATGGAAATGAAACCCATGCCCATGATGGACATGAAACAAATGCCAATGGAAATGAAACCAATGCCAATGGAAATGAAACCAATGCCAATGGAAATGAAACCAATGCCAATGGAAATGAAACCAATGCCAATGGAAATGAAACCGATGCCAATGGAAATGAAACCAATGCCAATGATGGAAATGAAACCAATGCCAATGATGGAAATGAAACCAATGCCAATGATGGAAATGAAACCAATGCCAATGATGGAAAATAAACCAATGCCAATGATGGAAATGAAACCAATGTCAATGATGGAAATGAAACAAATGGAAATGATGAAACAAATGCAGATGATGAAACAAATGCAGATGATGAAACCAATGTCAATGATGGAAATGAAACCAATGCCAATGATGGAACAAAAACCAATGCCAATGATGGAACAAAAACCAATGCCAATGATGGAAATGAAACCAATGCCAATGATGGAAATGAAACCAATGCCAATGATGGAAATGAAACCAATGCCAATGATGGAAATGAAACAAATGCCTATGATGGAAATGAAACAAATGGAAATGATGAAACAAATGGAAATGATGAAACAAATGCAGATGATGAAACCAATGCAGATGATGAAACCAATGCCAATGATGGAACAAAAACCAATGCCAATGATGGAAATGAAACCAATGCCAATGATGGAAATGAAACCAATGACAATGGAAATGAAACCAATGCCAATGGAAATGAAACCAATGCCAATGATGGAAAATAAACCAATGCCAATGATGGAAATGAAACCGATGCCAATGATGGAAATGAAACAAATGGAAATGATGAAACAAATGCAGATGATGAAACAAATGCCAATGATGGAAATGAAACCAATGCCAATGATGGAAATGAAACCAATGCCAATGATGGAAATGAAACCAATGCCAATGGAACAAAAACCAATGCCAATGATGGAAATGAAGCCAATGCCAATGATGGAAATGAAGCCAATGTCAATGATGGAAATGAAACCAATGCCAATGATGGAAATGAAACCAATGCCAATGATGAAAATGATGCCGTCTGGTGGTGGAAACATGGGCGCTGGCGGTATGAAACCCGCTGGTAAAGGCCAAATGGGACCACCCGATTGCCCACCTGGAATGGAACCCATGGGAAGTAAGCCCAAAGCAATGTACTGAAGTTGCATTTAGAACCTTAAGAAAGTAAATCAATTGTGCAAGTGTAGTTTACTTTGCAAGTAAAGATCTGTTTGTGTGATTTTGTGTGCATTGTCGAATACTGATGTTGATTAAAAAGTGCTGGAAGACATTTTTGATGTTATCTTTGATATATATGTTTGTTGACTAAAGACAGCAGAATACTTTTCCTCTAAAGGAAGTGTCTCATGATGTTCTGGAAGATATGGATCATCTGTAAACTTGAAACTTTTATTATCAAAAACGGTTGAAAGCATTGTGGCAAAAGGAGAAATTACTCATAATCAATTTCTTCGTTTGCCACAATGTTTTCAAAAGTCGTCCGATGCAGAAGCGTCACAAGGCGTCCATATGTGGGATAACGTTAAACTATATTTTGATACAGAGGTGAAAACATTGTGAGAAAAGAAAAATTGCTCCATTTGAGTAACTAACTTCTTTTTGTGCATGATGTAGACTTTTCAAAAGTCATATATTGCTCAGGCATAAAATGTCATCTCGTTTACGAAATATATCACAATACGATCGTCTACCTACGGAGGGTAAGAAACACAATTTTCTGTTTAATTAGGACTTAACGCCGTTAACAAAACATGAGCCTTCCTATCGAAAAAACGGTACAAGTTTGCTTTTGTGAACAGTGTATATCCAGTGTGTATCCGCACACATTGATCAGTAACTGCCCTGTTCCCAATTTGGTGGAACCAGCACAATGACAGCTTTTGAAAAAAACCAGTAAAGACTAAAAACCCTTCAATTTTTGCCACAAAGTTTTCAACTCTTTAATTATTATTTCCTTTTGATAATTTTTGCAACACGTTTTTAAAGTCGTCTGTTGTAGATTTATTGTAAGTGGGGAAGGTTTAACATTAACCAAAAACTAAAGCCTACAAACAAGACTATTTTGATACCATCTTTTTTCTCTCAATAACTAATTAATTAAACCTTTCGCACGTACATCACATTTTGGAAACATCTAGAGAAACATTTTGAAAAAAATACATACATGAAAATATCATTGTTGAAAACATTGTGGCATAAAAAAAATTGAAAACAGTGTGGCAACACGAGAAATTGCTGATACTATTAGACAAGCATAAGAGTCAGTACCTTTCGCACATACAACGAGTCTGCAGCAGACGTCTTCGAAAACATCTAGACAAACATTTGGAAAATATATTTTCATGCAAGTGTAAGTGTTGGTAACATTGAGGCATCAGAAGGAATTGTTTTTAATGGGCATCATTTTGTCACTATGCCTAACGTGTGTCTCAACGAGACTGATTGTGATAGCTGTGCATGGTGTTTTACACAGCTTTCAACAATTTAACAAGTTCTTCTGGTCCATTTATCCTGACACCAGCGAGTCAGTCTTATTGCTATCCCCACATCGCGCCAAGGAGGGAAACATATTATTACTATTTTATGTGTGTGTGTGACCCAGTTGGGGACCGTACAGGCTCTACAACTACACTATCGAAGCTACCATCTCTTGACTTTTGTCTTTGGTATGACCCGGCCGGGGATCGAACCTGAAACCTCCCGCACCCGAGGCTGACTCTCTACCAATACGCCATCGACGCGGTGTCTGATTGTTTGAGAGGGTTAACTGTTTCTACATGCAGCAATATCCCCCATTCGATTGACGCGAGTCAAACACGAATCAATTCCGCAGAATCAACTTGAATTGCTACAGTCTATGAACATTGATTCTCTTCGAAATTGAATCCTTTCCCACTAAGATTCAATTTGACACATCTGCAGTAAAAGAATTATTTCGAAATGATAGTGACAAAGAAAAATTGCTCATGCCACAATGTTTTAATTGGTTTTCAATTACAATGTTTTGATCTATTTAGATTGTCTATATGTATTTTATTCTGCTGCTGATTTGTTGTATGTGAACGAGGGTTAAAGAAAGTTATTGAAAGCAAATATTCACGAATGAACGTTTTATTTCCAGACACAGTCGAATATATTGA
The DNA here is from genome assembly GCA_031761405.1 of Serripes groenlandicus. NCBI lineage: Eukaryota > Metazoa > Mollusca > Bivalvia > Cardiida > Cardiidae > Serripes > Serripes groenlandicus. The sequence continues at coordinate 21,835,311 of JASEVX010000012.1, forward strand.
CGAAATGTTAAAATGTTGAATTGCTTAACATACAATGTAATAAAATGCATAGGGACAGCGAACCAATTCCGCAACGAGATAACAGAAACATTATTTAAGTGAAAACCGCACGGCTACACTTCTGGTTTTCGCCTCTTCTGAAAATATGCGACGTAGAATAAAGACAACCAAATTAGATCTTGGTCTTCATCTCGCAAAATACAACTACCCAGCAATATTTAAGTTCACTTCCCTAAAAATAAGCGACAACTTACTCTCTTGGAAGGACGGACTGGAGCCGCACAGTCGCACTTTGCGACAAATTTGCACGCTGAATAAGTAATGTTTTAGTATAAAACCGAAATAAAACTTCATCCAAGATGCTTAAAACAAACGAACTTGGCATCACTAGTCCACACTAAGTCAGCTATCGTTGCAGCGGTTTGTATTTATCGTGTTTTACGCAGCTTTCAACACCGTCTAAGTTATATAATTGCGTTTCATTGGTACGTTACGAGTTCTGCCTGTCCATTTATCCTGACACCAGCGAGTCAGTCGTTATGCTAACCCCACACTCCTCAGCGCCAAGGAGGGAAATACATTAAAACTATTCTAAATCATTGGTATGACCCGGCCGGGGATCGAACACGCTATACCACCATACTACAGAGGGGCTCATTGATGCAACGCATTTAATTGTTCCAAGGAAAGAATGTACGTCTACATTATATGTGCTAGTCGGGACGTGATGGAGCAAACAAAACATTATAGAGAGACCTCTCTCTTTTTTGGGCCAAACCATTCAAACTCCACTTCTTGTTTCAGTATTTTTATTTTATACACAATCTTTTGGTCTACTGTACTGTTTGCGAAAATCGATTATATTTGTATCAGTTAAAAAACTAGAGTATGTCGTGTACAAGTCTCATGCTAGATGTACTAATATACTATGGTGAACTGGGTACCACACTACACTGCAAGTTGCAAGTGTCGATTTATGCCAGGCGTACTAAGTTGCTATAGTACGCCGGATACCAGGCTTCACCTTCGCTCATTATGAGCAATATTTCCTGAGTCACACCGATTTAAAAAAACGTGAGGCGTGAGAAAGGACTAGAACTAACATATTTGAATTTGGCTCATTAGATATTGGGCACCGTCACACCCAAAAACGACATTCGGCTTTTTACGACCAGCGAAAATCCAAGCACAAGTTCTTGATTAATTGATTGATTGATTGGAGGTTTACGACGTTATCCATGTCATTTCAATAATGCCACGACGGCCGAACATAACCCAATGTGTTTTTCCTGGCTTTCTCGCACCTTTACTCCACACAATATTCTTCCTTGACTGCCAACCTTTTAAGATAGACTATTTAGCCCATTGGTGGAAGACGAATGACGTCAGTCGCAATGACTTTTATCAATAATTGAAAGAATGAATGGCCGAGTCGGTGTTTGAACCCATCACACCTGTTTCCGACTGGACTTTTGCGATTCGACATATCCAAGCCTGTGTTTTCGAGCATTAAAGATCCTCCATGTTTGCCATGACAAGTCGTACAAGCATCCTTGAAGTTAATCCGGAACGTTTATGACCAAAGTCTACCAATACATTAACACAACAATTGTACCGTAATTTCCATTAATTTCGATCCCTCGTCAGGTCATACCAAGTACTTTAAAAAAGGTATCAGTGGTTGGTGCGCTGGTGTCAGGTTAAATTCATTAGCAGTACTGGTAATTTAACCCGGGAAACGCCGTGATATTACTGAATTACTATTGAAAGCGGCGTAAGACGTCATGCAAACAAACAAACAAACAAACAATAGGTTTTAAAATTCGAAGTTCGATCTTCGTGTAGAGTTGCCCAAATTAGTATTTGTTTTTTGTTTCAATTTCCTCAAATTATTTGCATTTTGTATGATAATCGAACATCGAGTTCAACTCTTAACTCGTTATATTCACATTTAAAGAAACATTCTCGTATCCTCCCTTACGAGATTTTATTCAAAATTTACGAACGTCATTATTATAAACTAATATTAGTATGCACATAATCTTAGTCTATATTGATCGCCCATCACTTATGCCTCCTCAGCAAGACTGACGGCATGAATATGCAATAACCACGTCAAAAATAACCAATAACGATACGAATTTCGTTTTTTCAGCAGGAGAAAGGTTAAAAAGTACAGCTTTAATCCTAGCAATCAACTGCTCGTAATTTTGAAGCAGATAGAGCAGATTTTGTTACACCTTTAAACCTAGTGTGTACCTTATTGCCATCCAAACTAAACGGCATAACCATGTGATAATTGAATTGGCTTGCTCCCAAGACCTTTGCTGGTACCTTAAGTGTATCTGCCTTGTGAATTGCATTGTTGAACTTTCCCTTTGAATATATATGTGGAGTATAATCCATTCCAACCGTAGGTAGAGAAGGTAAATCTGGTAGTGTATTTAGTTCTGACAAAGACTGGTGTTGCTCATAGAAATTATTTAGCAAGGCATCGTCTGTTGTGGCTTTTAACGAGTTAGTGCTTGTGGCATGTATGAATGTTGGAGAGGAGATCTTAAAACCTTGCTTCATATTTCTCAGAAGTGGTGCCGAATCAAGCGGGACCAAACGAGAGAGTTGAGGATTGTTTTTTTGCATAATGTTTGCCTGGTGGTTCATGAATGTATCGCTTGCTCTGGGACTATTTATCAATGAAAACATATTACTGTTACGTATGTTGTTCAACACAGGTTGTGCAATGGCAATGTTGTCATTCCAACGTTTCAGCAATCTATTAATCACATCAAAATGTGCTTGATTTAAGGAATGTTCAACATTCCTTGCCATAGGTCCAAGCTCAGTTAGTCCATTGTCAAACATGTTTGTCATTTCTGATGACAGCTTCGAGGGTCCACTTATATTTGTGGTGGGGACATTTGCATTTGGCTTCACAAGATGTCTCTGTAATATATCTGAAAAAACCTGGCCATCGGACGAACTTGTAGAACGGTCATTCACATGTTGCCTGACATTCGGCCATTGGATAACATTTTGCATTCTCGTAGATCCGCCAATAACATGTTTCGCAACAAAATTTTCGATTCCATTTTTATTTTCAACTGCTTTAGTTCGTTTAGTTGAGAGATGATTGGTTATCCTGTTTCCTTTACCAAGCTGTGTCATTTGTGTTCTTTTGTTAGAAACATCAATCGCCACACCACTGGGAGTAGAAATCGGCAGTAATGATGCTGATATGTCGATTGGTGGTGTGATTTCTTCTTTTCTAGTTGTCTTTACAGTAGCTGGCATATTCCCCGTTATCAGTTTTTGATTAGACATATTAACCAAAAAATTCATATCGGCTGTATTTTCTGGTATTGACCGAGACCTTGCAGTTTTAACTCCGACATGCTTATTTTCTGAAAACAGGTCTGTGTTAGACATAGAAGAAATAATTTGGGCTGTATTGTCTGGAATTACCCTTGAATCCATAACCCTATCTGTAACCATTGATCCTCCTTTGTGGTCGGATATATCAACGAATGTTTTCTGACCAGAGTTACTTTTTCCAGCAAGATTTTGACCAGGACTACTTTCCAGTGACAATCCACGTACAATAGGACGAACAATATCCATGTGCCAATGCTTTGGTGTGGTCTGGAATATGTTTTGTGGTAACAATGTCGTCTTGAAAGGAGGTACCGCAGTAACAATGAATTTATTATTAATTGGTTGTGTGAATCCAAATGTCTGTTCAGTTGTAATCGGTTGCTTGACTTCAGGTATCTCAGGCCAGTGAAGAAAAATCGTCGATTTCAAATGCGTCGACGTTGGTGTTGCCATATTTGATGTTTCGCTGAATATTGGCTCATTTTTTAGTTGATTATTTATTTCATTTTGAGCTTTCGCTTTAATAACCAGATGCTGAGCCGTATTTAGATCCTTTGCAGAAAATGGCGAAGGGACATGTGTAGTTTGCTCGTGTACACCATTAGGCCGTGGAGATGTGGCAGGCGTGATGAAATCACCGAGTGTTTGCTTGTTACCAGTGCGACTGTCCAAAATGGCGGCAGGAAAATCCAATCTTAACGAACCTGTAATTCTGCTATCATTAGCTGTTACACTTGTATTCTCTCGAGCCAGAATATTGTCTATAAATTGCATGACTCTGTCGTCATCAGGTAGAAGGACATTCGGAGGTCGTAACTGATCCACTGACTGCTTTATCTGTTGAATAATTTTATGATCTGCTCTATGAGTCTGAAGTCCTGACAAACGACCGACTTTTTGTATCAATAAATCGTTTGATGCTGTCCCTCGATTGAATGAACTCAACGAATCTTTCATTACTAATCCTCCTGTAATTCCTGCAGTGTCAATAGTGTTGATTATACCTCTTCTGACAATAGACTTACTGTTTTCGTTTGGAATTCCCCGTGTGCCTGGGTTTACCCTTTGGATGTTGACTCTTGTCGGATCTAGACCTATAGATTGACGTATTCCATGTCCCGTCTGTTTTAGAAAATTCGAAAATTTAGACCCGGTCCTCATAGCCGCACTTTCTTTT